>CM075745.1:2618422-2690922 GCA_037974335.1 Prionace glauca
TCGCTAAATATTTTTAAGAAGCGGGGTTGATGGGTTTTTGATAAGAGAGGGGATTAAGGGTTATGGGGAGAGGGCGGGAATGTGGAACTGAGCCACGACAGATCAGCCATGATCTTATTGAATGGCGGGGCAGGCTCGAAGGGCCAGATGGCCTACTCCTGCTCCTATTTCTTATGTTCTTATGTTAGAGCAATACGATAAATGGTATTCCTCTGAATGCAAAATAAACGCTAAAATTCCAGTAATGGAACTACCAGAATTCTGGTCGATTCAAGGAAAATACTGCGGATGCTGGAAATCTTGAAATGAAACCAGAAAAGAATGGGATAAAACCTCAGCGGGTCAGGCAGCAAGTGTGGAGAGAGAAACAGAGTTAGTGTTTCGAGTCTCCTCTTCCAAGCCAAAGGGAGGGAGGAGTGTGAGGGGTCTTATTCTGTTGAAGTGGATTAGAGCAGCTGGAGTTCACTAGGGATTGGTGCAGCTGGGATTTTCCAGTCCCGCTGCAGTGAATGGAGTTTGGGCTGAGCGCGAAATTCTCCATTCGCGCTGGCGGCAGGGGTGGGGTGAATGGGTTCGGAGAATTCAGGCCGTTATATACACAGGGTGATTCATCAGCATCGTCATCCTGCATGGGGAACAGGGGGATACGTTGAGGCCAGTCAAAGATAAACGCAAGTGTTCATTGAAGAAGAAACCTGTGTTGATATTGGGCTATTAATATATCCCACCTTTAAGGACTGCTTAATAATTCAGTGTTTTCTTACAGGTGGTCAGTTTGTCTGGCAGGAATTCAGCAGATGCTGGAAAGCAGGATAATTATTTATTTTAGCCATCTAAGTGTTTATTTAGCATGAGGCTTAATGGGATGCTGGCCTTCATAGCGAGGGGGATTGAATATAAAAGTAGGGAGGTCTTGCTGCAGCTGTATAGGGCATTGGTGAGGCCGCAGCTGGAGTACTGTGTGCAGTTTTGGGCGCCGCACCTGCGCAAGGATATTTTGGCCCTGGAGGGAGTGTAGAGGAGGTTTACTAGGCTGATACCGGAGTTGAGGGGATTGAGCTATGAGGAGAGGCTGAATAAACTAGGCTTGTACTCATTAGAGTTTAGAAGAATGAGGGGAGATCTCATTGAGACGTATAAGATGATGAATGGGATGGATAGGATAGAGGTGGAGAGACTCTTCCCGCTCAAAAAAGACAGTAGGACTAGGGGGCACAGCCTCAAGATAAAGGGGAGGCGGTTTAGAACAGAGTTGAGGAGGAACTTCTTCACTCAAAGGGTGGTGAATCTCTGGAATTCTCTGCCCGTTGAAGTGGTGGAGGCTGCCTCGCTAAATATTTTTAAGAAGCGGGTTGATGGGTTTTTGATAAGAGAGGGGATTAAGGGTTATGGAGAGAGGGGCGGGAAAGTGGAACTGAGCCACGACAGATCAGCCATGATCTTATTGAATGGCGGGGCAGGCTTGAAGGGCTAGATGGCCTACTCCTGCTCCTATTTCTTATGTTCTTATGAATTAAGTATATAGTTGTGTGAAACTAGAATGGAGGTGTTAGTTTTGCACCTCAAAAAACAGCTGAGTTCAGGTGCAGGAGAGGGTTTGAAGACAGGATTCTACAAATACTTCTCTCTCTCTCAACAACATCTCTCCGGAAGCTCCAAAGCAGTTAACAAAGGTTAAAGCCAGTATGCCTGGATTTGCTAACTAGTTTTCAAGTGGGGTTTTTGTCTATAAGAGGAATATTACTTAATTGGAGCTGAATGTAATGTTAGAAGTTAAGAAGTGTTTCCTTTCATGTTTAAATAATTTTCAATGGTTAAGAGTTAAAGTGTTTTCATTTTGTTAGACTTTATTTAAAATGTGCTATCAATAAATTTTATTTTGATAAAAATAAGTCCCTAACTTGTGAGTGGAATCATTCCTGCAACAAAACATCCCTTGCTCACATTTATGCCAAAAATAGAAATCGTTGGGATGACACACATAGAACATTACAGCGCAGAACAGGCCCTTCGGCCCACGATGTTGCGCCGACCAGTTACAAAAACAATGACCCTCTAACCTAAACCAATCCCTTTCCATCCATAAACCTATCCACGGATCTCTTAAACGCCCCCAAACTAGGGTGCGTTTACAACTGCAGCAGGCAGGGCATTCCAATCCCTCACCACCCACTGGGTAAAGAACCTACCCCTGACATCCGTCCTATAACTACCACCCCTTAACACAGTTGATTTAAATTGCTTGACTCCTAAGCTATCCATAAATTTCCCGAATAACTTCAATTCCACTCTGATGTCGAAAACCAAACCTTGATTTATGAACTAATTCAAAATCATCTGCCATTTCTGCTGCCAATCTATCAGTTTTAACTCTTTACTCATCTTTTACTCCAGTCTAGCTTCACAATATATTTGGGATTTCTGATCTGGCACCTTAACAAAAACTGGGGGCTCATCCGGGATTAAAAACTATAATTCCTTGTTTGGTTTGGGATTATTGAACTCGAAGACAGTGAACATAAGAACATAAGAACATAAGAAATAGGAGCAGGAGTAGGCCATCTGGCCCTTCGAGCCTGCCCCGCCATTCAATAAGATCATGGCTGATCTGTCGTGACTCAGTTCCACCTACCCGCCCTCTCCCCATAACCCTTAATCCCCTCTCTTATCAAAAACCCATCAACCCGTTTCTTAAAAATATTTAGCGAGGCAGCCTCCACCACTTCAACGGGCAGAGAATTCTAGAGATTCACCACCCTTTGAGTGAAGAAGTTCCTCCTCAACTCTGTTCTAAACCGCCTCCCCTTTATCTTGAGGCTGTGCCCCCTAGTCCTACTGTCTTTTTTGAGCGGGAAGAGTCTCTCCACCTCTATCCTATCCATCCCATTCATCATCTTATACGTCTCAATGAGATCGCCCCTCATTCTTCTAAACTCTAACGAGTACAAGCCTAGTTTATTCAGCCTCTCCTCATAGCTCAATCCCCTCAACTCCGGTATCAGCCTAGTAAACCTCCTCTGCACTCCCTCTAAGGCCAAAATATCCTTGCGTAAGTGCGGCGCCCAAAACTGCACACAGTACTCCAGCTGCGGCCTCACCAATGCCCTATACAGCTGCAACAAGACCTCCCTACTTTTATATCTCTGCCCGTTGAAGTGGTGGAGGCTGCCTCGCTAAATATTTTTAAGAAGCCGGTTGATGGGTTTTTGATAAGCGAGGGGATTAAGGGTTATGGGGAGAGGGCGGGAAGGTGGAACTGAGCCACGACAGATCAGCCATGATCTTATTGAATGGCGGGGCAGGCTCGAAGGGCCAGATGGCCTACTCCTGATCCTATTTCTTATGTTCTTATGTTCTTATGACTCACCAACACTCCTGAAGCTTCACCTTCCTAACCCGAAACCTCAACCATCTAGAAGGGCAAGGGCAGCAGATACCTGGGGACACCCCCACCTGGAGATCCCCCCCGACTTGCAAATATATCGCCGTTCCTTCGCTGTCAAAATCCTGGAACACCCTCCCTAACAGCACTGTGGGTGTACCTACACTACAGAGACTGCAGCAGGTTCAAGAAGGCAGCTCACCACCACCTTCTCAAGGGGCAATTAGGAATAGACTATAAGAGAGCACTATGGCACACTGGGTTAGCACAGCTGCCTCACAGCGCCAGGGACCCGGGTTCAATTCCGGCCTCGGGTGACTGTCTGCGTGGAGTCTGCACATTCTCCCCGTGTCTGTGTGGGTTTCCCCTGGGTGCTCCCGTTTCCTCTCACAGTCCAATGATGTGGTGAAGGAATTGAGCATTGCACAGCAAGATCACACAAACAGCAATGACCGGATTGGTCTGTTTTTAGGGAGCTTGGTTGTCTGGTTAATCTCAGCCTCGGGAAGAATCTCCTGCCTTTCTTTAAAATAGTGCGCAGAATGACAAGATATCGAGTTAGATTTCCCACTACGACCCCACCCAAGATTGTAGACAAAGGAAAAGTAACTTATAGCACAGGAATAGGCCCTTCGGCCCTCCAAACCTGCACCCACCATGCTGTTCGACTGAACTAAACTCCCTACCCGTCCGGGAACCATATACCTGTATTCCCATCCTATTCATGGATTTGTCCAGACGTCCCTTAAATCTCACTATTGTATCCGCTTCCACTCCCTCCCCCCGGCAGTGAGTTCCACCGCCCTCTGTATAAAAACCTTGCCTCTCACATCTCCTTTAAACAAAGAACAAAGAACAACCCAGCACGGGAAACAGGCCCTTCGGCCCAACGAGCCCGCACCGCCACATCACCCTACACCTATTCTACCCTGCATGTCTACGAATGGAACCCTACTCAGTCAGATTCAGGGAAGAAATAGTGTCAATTTGGTAAAAACCGATTAGCCTGAGAGCACATCTTTGGGGTGTGGAGGAAACCGGAGCGCCCGGAGGAAACCCACGCAACCACAGGGAGAATGCACAAACTCCCACAGACACAGGCCCAAATCCATGTGCCTGCACAGCCAGCAGTGCTAGTCACTGAGCTGTTGCGGCGCCCATCTACCGGTCCAGGATCAAGCACACACACCGACACGAAGTTCTAGGCCACTCCTGGAACTTCCAAGAGCAGCCCAGGCACGACCCGCCGTGTGAATGCCCCTCGTTTGACACGAGGTGGACCTCCACCTGTGGAATAAAGTCAAAAATATTAATCTTACAGCCTGCCTTTCCGGTGTCTCCTGAGGTTTAACCCTATTTAATATCCCCTACCATATCCCTCCATTCTCGTTTCACTCATGTGCCTATCTAACTGCAACTTAAACGAGTCCAATGTTCCTGCCTCCACCACCCTACTCGGTAGCGCGTTCCAGACCCCCACAACTCTCTGCGTAAAGAACCTTCTTCTCACCTCCAAATTATACCTCTCCCCCCTCACCCTTAAATGATGACCTCTCGTGTTCGTACCCAGTCTAGGGAGCAGTCTCTCACTATTAACTCTATCCAATCCCTTCATTATCTTATATACTTCTATCATGTCCCCTCTCAATCTCCGTCTTTCCAAGGAAAATAGTCCCAGTTTCTTCAACCTCTCCTCGTAACCCAGTCCCCCCATGCCAGGCAACATCCTGGTAAACCTCCTCTGCACCCTTTCCAGAGACTCCACGTCCTTCCGGTAGTAAGGTGACCAGAACTGGACGCAGTACTCCAAATGCGGTCTAACCAACGTTCTGTACAACTGAAGCATTAGACGGCAGCTTTTATACTCTATGCCCCTTCCTATAAAGGCCAACATCCCATAAGCCTTCCTAACAACCTTCTCCACTTGTGATGCAACCTTCATGGATTTGTGAACCTGCACTCCCAGGTCCCTCTGTGTGTCTATACTCCTAATCGGCCTCCCTTTAATCACATAGCTCCTCTCTGCATTATTCCGTCCAAAATGCATCACCTCGCATTTGTCAGGATTAAATGCCATCTGCCCACTGCACCAACCTATCTATATCCTGTTGTATCACCTGACAATCCAGTTCCGTACCCGCCAACCCTGCCATCTTGGTGTCATCAGCAAACTTGCTAATCACACCACCTACGCCCTCTTCCAAGTCATTTATGTAGACTACAAAGAGGAGAGGTCCCAGTACTGAGCCCTGTGGCACACCACTGGTCACTGGCCTCCAGCCCGACAAGGTCCCCTCCACAGCTACCCTCTGTCTCCTATTTCCCAGCCAGTTCTCAATCCACCTAGCTACCTGGCCTCGTATCCCATGCGCCTTAACCTTTTCTACCAGCCTACCGTGAGGGACTTTGTCAAACGCCTTACTGAAATCCATATAGATGACATCAACGGTTCTCCCATCGTCAACCGTTTTTGTCACCTCCTCAAAGAATTCCACCAGATTCGTAAGGCATTCGTAAACCTTGCCCCTCGCACCTTAAACCTGTGCCCCAAATAAGTATCTCATCTTGTACGTGTCACTAGGGGAGATGTTAAGCTGAGTTTCTGCGTGTAGCGAGGTTAGCTAAATTCCCAATGATCCTCCCCGTTCCTCTGGACTTAAAAACAACCAGTTCATGAATGATGGCTAAGGAACAGAGCTGTGCGTTGAGAAATGCATGCCACTATGATTTTGAAATGTTGCTTAACTGCAACATTGCATCTGTCCTTAAATTATGGGGTGCCACAGGGGTCAGCACTGCTGCCTCACAGCTCAGGAGGACCAGGGTTCGATTCCCGGCTTGGGTCACTGTCTGTGTGGAGTTTGCACATTCTCCCCGTGTCTGCGTGGGTTTCCGCCAGGTGCTCCGGTTTCCCCCCACAGTATGAAAAATGTGCTGGTTAGGGTACATTGGTCGTGCTAAATTCTCCCTCAGTGTACCCGAACAAAGGGGGTTTTCACAGTAACTTCATTGCAGTGTCAATGTAAGCCTACTTGCGACATTAATAAATAAACTCTAGTTCTGGGCCATGAGTAACACATTTGTGAGGATGTTCCTCATACCTCTTACCATTCACAAACAGAGGCTATCACAGTGGCCAAGCTGAATGGCCTTTTTCTATGCAGTAACCCATTCAGTAATTTGATTTGATTTGTTATTGTCACATGTATTATCATCCAGTGAAAAGTATTGTTTCTTGCACGCTATACAGGCAAAGCATACCATTCATAGAGTGTTTGCGTGAGTCACAGTGTGTGTTAGATGGAGTCACTGTGTACAGTTCTGGTCACCCTATTGTAGAAAGGATATTATTAAACTAGAAAGAGTGCAGAAAAGGATGCTACTGGGACTTGATGGATTGAGTTATAAGGAGAGGCTGGATAGGCTGGAACATTTTTTATCTAGCGTGTAGGAGGCTGGGGGTGATCTTACAGAGGTCTATAAAATAACAAAGGGCACAGATCAGCTAGATAGTCAATATCTTTTCCCAAAAGGTATGGGGAGTCTAAAACTAGAGGGCATAGGTTTAAGGTGAGAGGGGAGAGATACAAAAGGGTCCAGAGGGGCAATTTTTTCACACAGAGGGTGGTGAATGTCTGGAACAAGTTGCCAGAACAAATTACTGAACGGTGGTAGTAGAGGTGGCTACAATTTTGTCTTTTAAAAAGCATTTAGCTAGTTAAATGGGTAAGATGGGTATAGAGAGATACAGGCCAAACGCAGGAAATTGGGACTAGCTTAGTTGTTATAAAAGAAGGGATGGCATAGATAAGTTGGGCTGAAGGGCCTGTTTCCATGCTGTAAACCTCTATGACTATGACACTATCTGAGATCCTTGTCCCAACCTCCTCACTCTAAACCCTCTGAGTGCCTCACAATTTCTACATTGGAAATCCGACCTCTGACATCTGGAAATCATTCCATTTATTCAATGCGAACAAACATTGCTTCTCGTTCCTCTGAAGCTGAAAATACGTCTGATTCTCCCCTCCCTGAATTCCCAATGTGTCGGCGTTGACCCCAGACAAGAAGGAAATCCACCTGTCAAACACCTGGAATCTGATCAGGAAAATCGGACTTCTTCCCGCGAGGAGAACTCACCTTTCTCTGACTCTTCAATCACTCACAGCAAGCTCAGTTCTCCTTCCCTCCTCCATTCCTATCAACAGATCACAATCCCCCGGCCTCCAGCCCCTTGTCAAACTCCAATGATCTACAGATTGGAGCTCGCTGCCTGCGAGGGGGATGGAAGCAGAGACAGAGAGTGATTCCTGGAAGGAATTGGCCGGGGTGGGGGGGGGTGGGTTGGAGCCTGCAGAGTTACAGGGATAGAGTGCGGTGGGTGTGGTGGGGGGGGTGGGGTAATGGGACTAACAGGATTGCTGTACGGACAGCAAGCATGGACCCGCTGGGCCGAATGGCCTCCTTCTGTGCCGTAATGGCTCAGTCACTTCAGTGAACAGCAGCACCTTTAGGAAAAGAATCTAGTCAAGTGCGTTCCACGTTGTAAGCGTGAGAAGGATCTCGACGAGGAAGAGAAGAAAATGAGCAGGGTAACAGAACGTTAGGATAACAGAAGGGATGGTTCTCTCCCCCATTCCCCGGCGTCACACCGGCAGAATCGGGAAATCAGGATACTGCCAAGTGCCCAGAAAAAGGCGACATCCGCTGTTTAAGCAGCAAAACGCTGGAACGCTGAGCCTGTGATGGATCATCCCATTAACAGGGCTAGCATGGATCCAGGTTCAGTGGGCTGAATGGCCTACTAGGCACTGTCACACTCACAGATGAACACTTTGCTACAGCGTAAAACTCCAGTGCTGCACAGGTTAAAACAAACACTATAAAGAACTGCATCCAGCTGAAACCGAAACCACACCAGCAGCAGGAACACTGGAGCAGATTTTTATTCAAACTCTACAAACTAAATTAATCAATTAACTGTGTGTGAAAATTACAAGGGGGAGTGGCAGTTTTAAGAAATAGGAACATAAGAACATAAGAAATAGGAGCAGGAGTAGGCCATCTGGCCCTTCGAGCCTGCCCCGCCATTCAATAAGATCATGGCTGATCTGTCGTGGCTCAGCTCCACCTTCCCGCCCTCTCCCCATAACCCTTAATCCCCTCTCTTATCAAAAACCCATCAACCCGCGTCTTAAAAATATTTAGCGAGGCAGCCTCCACCACTTCAACGGGCAGAGAATTCCAGAGATTCACCACCCTTTGAGTGAAGAAGTTCCTCCTCAACTCCGTTCTAAACCGCCTCCCCTTTATCTTGAGGCTGTGCCCCCTAGTCCTACTGTCTTTTTTGAGCGGGAAGAGTCTCTCCACCTCTATCATATCCATCCCATTCATCATCTTATACGTCTCAATGAGATCTCCCCTCATTCTTCTAAACTCTAACGAGTACAAGCCTAGTTTATTCAGCCTCTCCTCATAGCTCAATCCCCTCAACTCCAGTATCAGCCGAGTAAACCTCCTCTGCACTCCCTCCAGGGCCAAAATATCCTTGCGCAGGAGCGGCGCCCAAAACTGCACACAGTACTCCAGCTGCGGCCTTTGTCTTCTCTCTGTATTTCCATTTGAACTTGGTATCGACAGTTAGCTGTCAGTATGAGCCCAGGATCAGCACCGGGGACTGATGAATTGGAAACAAACAAAAGTATTTCTGATCTTACTGAGGTTTGACACATCAACAGGCAAAGTCACAGAGAACCACCCCATCGAATCTCGGGTGCCCGAGCCTCCAGCGCAATCATTCTAACTCCAAACACACACTGAGCTTAGATACTCGTTCAGAAACTATTCACTGATCAGGGAATCTAACTGATCAAATCCCCAATAATGATTTTTTTTAGGAGCCAGGCTTCATTCTTTCCCATACCCAGGGGCCTGGATATAAGGCAGGCGAGGTATGAGCTTGTATCTATTTCCGAAGCTAGCTTTCCCTGGGACACTTTGAAGAAGACTCTGCATCAAGCTTGGTTAACTCAGAGACACAAGTTAACTCAGTTAACTTGGTTAACTCAGAGACTTGGTTAACAAGTTAACTTGGTTAACTCAGAGACACAACCCACTCACATCTCTCGCCATGGGCAAACTGGAAGGATTTGCAGTCCACACTATGAACAAACCCTCCATAGCCATCAAGTCCTGGGGTGGGACTCGAACCTGGGGCACAGAATCATAGAAACCCGACAGTGCAGAAGGAGGCCATTCGGCCCATCCACTCTGTACCGACAACAATCCCATTCAGGCCCAGTCCCCGTAACCCCACATATTCACTCTACCGGGTCCCCTGACATTAAGGGGCGATTTAACGTGGCTAATCCACCTGACTCACACATCTTTCGGACTGTGGGAGGAAACCGGAGCACCCGGAGGAAACCCACGCAGACACGGGGAGAATGTGCAGACCCCACACAGACAGTGACCCGTGGTCAGAATTGAACCCAGGTCCCTGGTGCTGTCAGGCAGCAGTGCTAACCCACTGTGCCACCCAGCATTGGGCATTACGCTGAGAGGCTGGACATCTGCCCACTGGACATCCCCATTGGCACCCAAGGCAACAGCTTTGAAATAAGCGGAATTGAGGCAGAAAGAACCTGCAGAGAGTTCGGATTGGGTGAGTGGCAAGAACATGGCAGGTGGAATACAGAATCATAGAATCTCACAGTGCAGAAGAGGCCCTTCAGCCCATCGAGTCTGCACCAACACATTAGAAACACCTGAACTTCCACTGAATCCCATCTCCCACTTGGTCCAAAGCCCTGAATGTTACATAGAACATAGAACATAGAACATAGAACATAGAACATAGAACATAGAACATAGAACATAGAACATAGAACATAGAACATAGAACATAGAACATAGAACATAGAACATAGAACATAGAACATAGAACATAGAACATAGAACATAGAACATAGAACATAGAACATAGAACATTACAGCACAAACAGGCCCTTCGGCCCTCGAGTTGCGCCGATCACATCAACCCCACCAATCTATAGACCTATCTATAACCCCCAATCCCATTAAACCCCATATACTCATCCAGAAGTCTTTTAAAAGACCCCAGCGAGTTCGCCTCCACCACCAATGACGGCAGCCGATTCCATTCACTCACTACCCTCTGAGTGAAAAACTTACCCCTAACATCACCTCTGTACTTCCCTCCCCGCACCTTAAATCTGTGTCCTCTCGTAGCGACCATTTCAACCCGGGGAAATAGCCTCTGAGAGTCCACCCTATCTATTCCTCTCAACATTTTATAAACCTCTATCAGGTCACCTCTCAACCTTCGCCTCTCCAGGGAAAAGAGTCCCAGCTCCCTCAATCTATCTTCATAAGGCATGCCTCCCAGTCCAGGCAACATCCTTGTAAATCTCCTCTGCACCCTTTCAATAGCTTCTACGTCTTTCCTATAGTGAGGCGACCAGAACTGCGCACAGTACTCCAAATGAGGCCTGACAAGGGTCCTGTAAAGTTGCAGCATTACCTCCCGACTCCTAAACTCAATCCCTCGATTAATGAAGGCCAGTACACCATACGCCTTCTTGACCACCTCCTCCACCTGCGAGGCCGATTTAAGAGTCCTGTGGACCCGGACCCCGAGATCCTTCTGCTCTCCAACACTACTAAGACTACCCTTTCAATAGCTTCTACATCTTTCCTATAGATGCACCAAGTGCTCATCTGGATGTTTTAAAAGGATGTGAGGCATCTCACCTCCACCACCCTCCCAGGCAGTGCATTCCAGACCCTCACCACCCTCTGGGGAGAAAGGTTTTTCCTCACATCCCCCCCCCCAATACCTCCTGCCCCTCACCTTGAAACTATATCCCCTCGTAACTGACCCTTCAACTGAGGGAAACAGCAGCTCCCTATCCCATTCTGTCCATGTCCCTCATAATCTTGTACACCTTGATCAGGCCACTCGGTCTTCCCTGCTCCAGAGAAAACAACCCAAGCTCTTTTCATAATTTAAATGTTCCATCCCAGGCAACATCCTGGTGAATCTCCTCTGCACCCCCTCCAGTGCAATCACATCCTTCCGATAATGTGGTGACCAGAACTGCACACAGTGCTCCAGCTGTGACCTCACCAAAGTTCTATACAACTCTAACATGACTTCCCTGCTTTTATAATCTATGCCTCGATTGATAAAGGCAAAAGTTGTCGGGACATAGAACATAGTCAGTGCTGAGGGAGTGCCGCACTGTCAGAGGGTCAGTGCTGAGGGAGTGCCGCACTGTCAGAGGGTCAGTGCTGAGGGAGTGCCGCACTGTCAGAGGGTCAGTGCTGAGGGAGTGCCGCACTGTCAGAGGGTCAGTGCTGAGGGAGTGCCGCACTGTCAGAGGGTCAGTGCTGAGGGAGTGCCGCACTGTCAGAGGGTCAGTGCTGAGGGAGTGCCGCACTGTCAGAGGGTCAGTGCTGAGGGAGTGCCGCACTGTCAGAGGGTCAGTGCTGAGGGAGTGCCGCACTGTCAGAGGGTCAGTGCTGAGGGAGTGCCGCACTGTCAGAGGGTCAGTGCTGAGGGAGTGCCGCACTGTCAGAGGGTCAGTGCTGAGGGAGTGCCGCACTGTCAGAGGGTCGGTGCTGAGGGAGTGCCGCACTGTCAGGGGGTCAGTGCTGAGGGAGTGCCGCACTGTCAGAGGGTCAGTGCTGAGGGAGGGCCGCACTGTCAGAGGGTCAGTGCTGAGGGAGTGCTGCACTGTCAGAGGGTCAGTGCTGAGGGAGTGCCGCACTGTCAGGGGGTCAGTGCTGAGGGAGTGCCGCACTGTCAGAGGGTCAGTGCTGAGGGAGGGCCGCACTGTCAGAGGGTCAGTGCTGAGGGAGTGCCATACTGTCAGAGGGTCAGTGCTGAGGGAGTGCCATACTGTCAGAGGGTCAGTGCTGAGGGAGTGCCGCACTGTCAGAGGGTCAGTGCTGAGGGAGTGCCGCACTGTCAGAGGGTCAGTGCTGAGGGAGTGCCGCACTGTCAGAGGGTCAGTGCTGAGGGAGTGCCGCACTGTCAGAGGGTCAGTGCTGAGGGAGTGCCGCACTGTCAGAGGGTCAGTGCTGAGGGAGTGCCGCACTGTCAGAGGGTCAGTGCTGAGGGAGTGCCGCACTGTCAGAGGGTCAGTGCTGAGGGAGTGCCGCACTGTCAGAGGGTCAGTGCTGAGGGAGTGCCGCACTGTCAGAGGGTCAGTGCTGAGGGAGTGCCGCACTGTCAGAGGGTCAGTGCTGAGGGAGTGCCGCACTGTCAGAGGGTCAGTGCTGAGGGAGTGCCGCACTGTCAGAGGGTCGGTGCTGAGGGAGTGCCGCACTGTCAGGGGGTCAGTGCTGAGGGAGTGCCGCACTGTCAGAGGGTCAGTGCTGAGGGAGGGCCGCACTGTCAGAGGGTCAGTGCTGAGGGAGTGCTGCACTGTCAGAGGGTCAGTGCTGAGGGAGTGCCGCACTGTCAGGGGGTCAGTGCTGAGGGAGTGCCGCACTATCAGAGGGTCAGTGCTGAGGGAGGGCCGCACTGTCAGAGGGTCAGTGCTGAGGGAGTGCCATACTGTCAGAGGGTCAGTGCTGAGGGAGTGCCATACTGTCAGAGGGTCAGTGCTGAGGGAGTGCCGCACTGTCAGAGGGTCAGTGCTGAGGGAGTGCCGCACTGTCAGAGGGTCAGTGCTGAGGGAGTGCCGCACTGTCAGAGGGTCAGTGCTGAGGGAGTGCCGCACTGTCAGAGGGTCAGTGCTGAGGGAGTGCCGCACTGTCAGAGGGTCAGCGCTGAGGGAGTGCCGCACTGTCAGAGGGTCAGTGATGAGGGAGTGCCGCACTGTCAGAGGGTCAGTGCTGAGGGAGTGCCGCACTGTCAGAGGGTCAGTGCTGAGGGAGTGCCGCACTGTCAGAGGGTCAGTGCTGAGGGAGTGCCGCACTGTCAGAGGGTCAGTGCTGAGGGAGTGCCGCACTGTCAGAGGGTCAGTGCTGAGGGAGTGCCGCACTGTCAGAGGGTCAGTGCTGAGGGAGTGCCGCACTGTCAGAGGGTCAGTGCTGAGGGAGTGCCGCACTGTCAGGGGGTCAGTGCTGAGGGAGTGCCGCACTGTCAGAGGGTCAGTGCTGAGGGAGTGCCGCACTGTCAGAGGGTCAGTGCTGAGGGAGTGCCGCACTGTCAGAGGGTCAGTGCTGAGGGAGTGCCGCACTGTCAGAGGGTCAGTGCTGAGGGAGTGCCGCACTGTCAGAGGGTCGGTGCTGAGGGAGTGCCGCACTGTCAGGGGGTCAGTGCTGAGGGAGTGCCGCACTGTCAGAGGGTCAGTGCTGAGGGAGGGCCGCACTGTCAGAGGGTCAGTGCTGAGGGAGTGCTGCACTGTCAGAGGGTCAGTGCTGAGGGAGTGCCGCACTGTCAGGGGGTCAGTGCTGAGGGAGTGCCGCACTGTCAGAGGGTCAGTGCTGAGGGAGGGCCGCACTGTCAGAGGGTCAGTGCTGAGGGAGTGCCATACTGTCAGAGGGTCAGTGCTGAGGGAGTGCCATACTGTCAGAGGGTCAGTGCTGAGGGAGTGCCGCACTGTCAGAGGGTCAGTGCTGAGGGAGTGCCGCACTGTCAGAGGGTCAGTGCTGAGGGAGTGCCGCACTGTCAGAGGGTCAGTGCTGAGGGAGTGCCGCACTGTCAGAGGGTCAGTGCTGAGGGAGTGCCGCACTGTCAGAGGGTCAGTGCTGAGGGAGCGCCGCACTGTCAGAGGGTCAGCGCTGAGGGAGTGCCGCACTGTCAGAGACGCTGTCTTTCTGATGAGATGTTAAGTTGTGTCTCCGTTACTCTGAGGTGGAAGTAAAAGATTCTGTGGGACCAGATTGAGAGAAGAAATTCTCTCCGGTGCCCCAGAGAATATTTCTTCCTCACCCAACAATAAAAATAGCCTGATATCTTGCTGTTGTCTCTCACTGTTTGTGGGATCTTGCTGTGTGTATACTGTTGCTGTCCCTCCATTATCACAGTGGCCTCATTGGCTGTAAGAATCTTTGCGGAATCCCAAATGTCCCACAAAGTGTTGTATAAATCTTCCTTCCGAGCTGCGATTAGGTGTTAACGATGACTAACTCACCAATAACACACAGTTTCCCTTTTTAATTCCATATTCAGCCTTTAATATAAATCTGAGACAATGTTGAGGAGAAATCACTTGTTTATAAGGAATATCGGGACAGCTGGAGGACAGAGAGCTTCAAACCTGTTAGATATTTTATTTGATTTGATTCGATTTATTATTGTCACATGTATTAGCACATTAGTGTAAAGTATTGTTACTCGCGCGCTGTACAGACAAAGCATACCGTTCATAGAGAAGGGAAGGAGAGGGTGCAGAATGTAGTGTTACAGTCACAGCGAGGGTGTAGAGAAAGACCAGCTTAATGCGAGGTGGGTCCATTCAAAAGTCTGACAGCAGCAGGGAAGAAGCTGTTCTCGAGTCGGTCGGTACGGGACCTCAGACTTTTGTATCTTTTTCCCGATGGAAGAAGGTGGAAAAGGGAATGTCCGGGGTGTGTGTGGGGGGGGATCGTTAATTATTCTGGCTGCTTTTCCCGAGGCAGCGGGAAGTGTAGACAGAGTCAGTGGATGGGAGGCTGGTTTGTGTGATGGATTGGGGGCTACACTCACGACCTTTTGTAGTTCCTTGCGGCCTTGGGCAGAGCAGGAGCCCAGACCGAGCTGTGATACAACCAGAAAGGATGCTTTCTATGGGGCATCTGTTGGTGAGGGTTGGTGTTCTGCTATTCATTTAGATTTTACCGGGCCTGTTCCTTAACTCCATTTATCAAGCTCGGTTCCATTAGGAACCATCTCAAGTTTCAGATTCCCTGTTTGACCTCTGACCTCAACAACCTATTTTTGGGACAAAGAGTTGAGGATTTCCCTGCTCTGTGTGTGAGGGAAACGCTTCCCGACATTGTCCCTGACCGGCCTGGCTCTTATTTAAGAGTCTGTAACCACCCCCTGTCTTGTTCTGAACACCCCCTAACCTCCCCCCCACTCCCCGAGGGAATAGGTTCTCTCTATCGACCCTATCGAACCCTTCAATCACCTTAAAACACCTCAATCAGATCACTCCTTAATCGTTCCAAACTCGAGGGGCACAGGGCGTTGTGAGTAAAATGTACAAATGATTATTGGTGACCAGGTTTGTTGTTTCAGGAACAGGGCTGGTGGAATCTCAAAGGGTGGTGAATCTCTGGAATTCTCTGCCCGTTGAAGTGGTGGAGGCTGCCTCGCTAAATATTTTTAAGACGCGGGTTGATGGGTTTTTGATAAGAGAGGGGATTAAAGGTTATGGGGAGAGGGCGGGAAGGTGGAACTGAGCCACGACAGATCAGCCATGATCTTATTGAATGGCGGGGCAGGCTCGAAGGGCCAGATGGCCTACTCCTGCTCCTATTTCTTATGTTCTTAAATTGAGAGATTGATAGCTCACAGACTGTGCTCCTCAGGTCAGAGTAACCCAGGGGATAACCGCTCGCTCAGAGCAGCCTCTACACCACCAGCACAGAGAGGAAGATACTAACTGGTAAAGAGAGAGGAGGTGTTTAGCACGAGCTCTCTGCTTTCTTCCCCTTGCGAGGGTGGAGAACAGGAAAGGGTGGGTGGCCTTTGGGGCAGAGATGTTTTTCCTTTTTATCTTTCGTTCCACCCAGTGCACTGAGAGCTAGGGGCCACACCCTGGTTAGGACCCTCCCATATGGGAGGGAGCTGTAACCAAGTTGTCTCCAAGCAGAGAGCAATAGCTGAGTTCTGCACACATGAGGGTTGGTCTCAACCGGGGATCTTGCGTTCGTGTCACACTATCTGTAACCCCCATGAGTTGTCTGGGCTTGTAAAATCTCACTAACTGTCTCAGCTGGAGATAATACACATCTCCCTAACCCTCTCTCCACTCCCATTGTCTGTACCTGTAAAGACTTGATTACCTGTTAAGACTCACATTCCAACTGTTATCTTGTAATTGAGTCTGTGTCTATGTTTGTTAACCAAATCCTGCGCTCACCTGATGAAGGTGCGGCGCTCCGAAAGCTCGTAATACCAAATAAACCCGTTGGATTTTAACCTGGTGTTGAGAGACTTCTTATCGAGCCCACTCTGCCGCAACTCGATAACAAGGACACCTAATGTCAGACTCTCATTTATTGCCTACAGCTCACCCATCAACACTATTATTCCCACCAAGTCCATCTCCAAACTCCGTGCCCTGGGCCTCAGCACCTCCCTCTGTGACTGGATCCTGAACTTCCCAACCCACAATCCACAATCGGTGAGGATAGGAAACATCACCTCCTCCACCATCATCCTCAACACCGGAGTCCCACAGGTCTGTGTTCTCAGCCCCCCAACTAATACTCCTTATACACCTATAACCGTGCGGCCAAATTCCAGCAGAGTTTATCATCAGGTTCGACAGTCTTACAGCGACAATTATCCTGCTCGAATTTGACTGTGACGGAAGGCGCCAAGTTCGAAACGCACCCTAAACACATCCCGAGAGCCCCATTCTTGGGGCCTCACCCTCATTCCCGCTGTGTCATTAAACAGCCCCCTCCCTCAGCAGATCCTCCCCTTTCACTGCATTTTCATATCTTGCTGAGTGAGGGGAGGTCGGTATACGGTTTTTAACATGCTCACCCAGATGTGAACCTGTTGATGGGATTACCAGGGACGTAAAGGTGAGTATAGCCCCAGGGGAGAGGAATACTGCCCCTGGCAGTGCCCCCCCCCCAACACTGCCCCCCAGCACTGCCCACGTCACTGTCCCCCTGGCACTGTCCCTCTGACACTTCCCCCTGGCACTGCCCCCGGCCCTCCCCCATGGAACTGTCCCCAGCACTGCCCCTGGCACTATCCCTCTGACACTGTCCCCTGGCACCACACCCTGGCATGCTCCTTGCCAGGAGACAGTGCCAGGGCAGTGCTGGGGGCAGTGTCAGTGGGGAGTGCCCAAGGTAGTGTCAGGGGTGCAGTGCTGAAGAGGAGCACCGGGGGCAGTGCCATGGGGAATTGGTGCCAGGGATAGTGCCTGGAAGTTGGTCCCTGGAAGTTGGCACTGACCCCAGGTCTGGACTCGAAGCGTTGGCTCTGTTCTCTCTCCATAGATGCTATCAGACCTGCTGAGATTTTCCAGCATTTCCTGTTTTTATCCCCAGGTATTGTCTATTTTTGAATTAAACAAAAATATGGGACAGTCACTAATCCCCTGGCGCGTTCTGCATGACAACAACTCGACCAATTAGAGCCATCTTTGTCAACCAATCAGCACTCATCTCTTGCACTATATTGTTGCTCCCTTTGAAATTTGGTATTCTGGTATTTGTCCTTCCGAGAATAGGATGAGTGGCAGCCATCACTTTACCCATCCATTAAAAAAACTTTGTATTCACGTAGCGCCTTTCATATCCAACAGACATCCAGAAACACTGCTCAACAATCATAAGAAATAGCGGGTAGTGTAGGCTATTATAAACTAGGCTTGTACTCGTTAGAGTTTAGAAGAATGAGGGGAGATCTCATTGAGACGTATAAGATGATGAATGGGATGGATAGGATAGAGGTGGAGAGACTGTTCCCACTCAAAAAAGACAGTAGGACTAGGGGGCACAGCCTCAAGATAAAGGGGGGGGGGGGTTTAGAACAGAGTTGAGGAGGAACTTCTTCACTCAAAGGGTGGTGAATCTCTGGAATTCTCTGCCCGTTGAAGTGGTGGAGGCTGCCTCGCTAAATATTTTTAAGAAGCGGGTTGATGGGTTTTTGATAAGAGAAGGGATTAAGGGTTATGGGGAGAGGGCGGGAATGTGGAACTGAGCCACGACAGATCAGCCATGATCTTATTGAATGGCGGGGCAGGCTCGAAGGGCTAGATGGCCTACTCCTGCTCCTATTTCTTATGTTCTTATGTTCATCCATTAAAAAAACCTTTGTATTTACGTAGCGCCTTTCATATCCAACAGACATCCAGAAACACTGCTCAACAATCATAAGAAATAGCGGGTAGTGTAGGATATTTGGCTGTTGGAGCTGGCACTATTCAGATCACAGCCAATCTCCTTCCTCAGCTCAATCTTCCCAAATTGTCCCAAAATCCGCATTCCGACAGTAAAATCCAACACAGAATGAGCAGCCTGGATCCCATACGGAACCGGGGCTGTGTCTGCTCCCTCGGGCCGGATGTCGACGGTTTCATATTGGAAGAAGAGCCCGGAATGTTCTCCCCGGTGTCATTTCTCCATCACTCAACATTCCTTATCTCACCACTGCTTGTGGGATCTTGCTGTGTGTAAACTGGTGGCCAAATTTCCTACTGGATTTCCAATTTATCCTCTGGTTGGGTCACTTTGAGCTTAAAAAGAACAGGTTAGAAAGTCGGGGTTGGGTGTTCTCAATTAACATCAACTTGGCGATCTTCATCTAATTTTGTAGGAGATAGGGTCATAGAGCTATACACAGAAACAGGCCCTTCGGCCCAAACTCTCCATGCTGTCCATGGTGCTGTCCCAGCTAGCCCCAATTAGAACATAGAACATTACAGCGCAGAACAGGCCCTTCGGCCCACAATGTTGCGCCGACCAGTTACAAAAACAATGACCCACTAGCCTAAACCAATCCCTTTTCGTCCATAAACCTATCCACGGATCTCTTAAATGCCCCCAAACTAGGCGCATTTACAACTGCAGCAGGCAGGGCATTCCAATCCCTCACCACCCTCTGGGTAAAGAACCTACCCCTGACATCCGTCCTATAACTACCCCCCCTTAATTTAAAATCGTGCCCCCTCGTGCTAGCTTTCTCCATCCTAGGAAAAAGGCTATCACTATCTACCCTGTCTAAACCTCTAATCATCTTATATGTTTCAATAAGATCCCCTCTTAGCCTCCTTCTTTCCAGCGAAAACAACCCCAAATCCCTCAGCCTCTCCTCATAGGACCTCCCCTCCATACCAGGCAACATCCTGGTAAACCTCCTCTGCACCCTCTCCAAAGCCTCCACATCCTTCCTGTAATGTGGGGACCAGAACTGCACACAGTACTCCAAGTGCGGCCGCACCAGAGTTGTGTACAGTTGCAACATGACGTTGCGGCTCCTAAATTCAATCCCCCTACCAATAAACGCCAAGACACCGTACGCCTTCTTAACAACCTTATCTATTTAACTCCCAACTTTCAGGGATCTATGTACACATACACCTAGATCCCTCTGCTCATCCACACTATTCAAAGTCTTCCCATTAGCCCTATACTCAACACATCTGTTATTCCTACCGAAATGAATTACCTCACACTTCTCCACATTAAACTCCATCCGCCACCTCTCGGCCCAGCTCTGCAACCTACATAGTCTCCCTGCAGACTATGACACCCTTCCTCACAATCTACCACACCTCCGACTTTGGTGTCATCAGCAAATTTACTAATCCACCCAACTATACCCTCATCCAGATCATTAATAAATTGCCCACGATTGGCCCATATCCCTCTCCTCCTTCCCTATCCATGTACTTATCCAAATGTTTTTTACATGTTGCTATTGTCCCTGCCTCAACCACTTTCTCTGGCAGCTCATTCCACACACACACCACCCTTTGAGTGAGGAAGTTTCCCCTCAGGTCCCTTTCAAGTCTACTGCCCTCTCACCTTTAACCTATGCCCTCTAGTTTCCAGTTCCCCTGGGAGAAAGGTGGCACACGCGTTCATCCAATCTCTGCCCCCCCATGACTATACATCATACAGCTCTTCACCCAAAGAGTGGTGAGCCTGTGGAATTCATTACCGTGGGAAATAGTGGTGCCAAAACATTGAGTGTATTCAAGAGGCGGCTGGACATGGCACTTTGGGTGAACGGGATCAAAGGTTATGGGGAGAAAGCAGGATTAGGCTGTTGAGTTGGATGATCAGCCATGATCGTAATGAATGGTGGAGCAGGCTCGAAGGGCCAAATGGCCTCGTCCTACTCCTGTCTTCCATACACCTCAATAAGGTCACCCCTCCTTCTCCCACACTCCAAGGAACAATGTGGGATCTTGCTGTGTGTGAAATGTTGACCAAGGATGAAGGGTATTTCTTACGGGGCGAAAAACTGCAGCAGGCGACGGTGCAGAGGGACCTCGGGGTCCTTGTGCATGAGTCGCAAAAACCCAGCTTGCAGGTGCAGCAGGTGGTCAGGAAGGCTAATGGGATGCTGGCCTTCATAGCGAGAGGGATTGAATATAGGAGTAGGGAGGTCTTGCTACATACAGCTGTATAGGGCATTGGTGAGGCCGCAGCTGGAGTACAGTGTGCAGTTTTGGGCGTCGCACCTGCGCAAGGATATTTTGGCCCTGGAGGGAGTGCAGAGGAGGTTTACTAGGCTGATACCAGAGTTGAGGGGATTGAGCTATGAGGAGAGGCTGAATAAACTAGGCTTGTACTCATTAGAGTTTAGAAGAATGAGGGGAGATCTCTTTGAAACGTATAAGATGATGAATGGGATGGATAGGATAGAGGTGGAGAGACTCTTCCCGCTCAGAAAGGATAATAGGACTAGGGGGCACAGCCTCAAGATAAAGGGGGGGCGGTTTAGAACGGAGTTGAGGAGGAACTTCTTCACTCAAAGGGTGGTGAATCTCTGGAATTCTCTGCCCGTTGAAGTGGTGGAGGCTGCCTCGCTAAATATTTTTAAGAAGCGGGTTGATGGGTTTTTGATAAGAGAGGGGATTAAGGGTTATGGGGAGAGGGCGGGAAGGTGGAACTGAGCCACGACAGATCAGCCATGATCTTATTGAATGGCGGGGCAGGCTCGAAGGGCTAGATGGCCTACTCCTGCTCCTATTTCTTATGTTCTTATGCCTCACTACAAGAAGGATGTGGAGGCTATTGAGAGGGTGCAGAGGAGATTTACAAGGATGTTGCCTGGATTGGGAGGCATGCCTTATGAGGATAGATTGAGGGAGCTAGGTCTCTTCTCCCTGGAGAGGCGAAGGTTGAGAGGCGAGCTGATAGAGGTTTATAAAATGTTGAGAGGTGCAGATAGGGTGGATTCTCGGAGGCTATTTTCCAGGGCTGAAATGGTCGCTACAAGAGGACACAGATTTAAGGTGCGGGGAGGAAGTACAGAGGAGATGTTAAAGGGTGGTGAGTGAGTGGAATCGGCTGCCGTCGGTGGTGGTGGAGGCGAACTCTCTGGGGTCTTTTAAGAGACTTCTGGATGAGTATATGGGAATTAATGGGATTGAGAGTTACAGATAGGTCCGGTAGGTATGGATATGATCGGCGCAACTTGTGGGCCGAAGGGCCTGTTTGTGCTGTAGTGTTCTGTAATGTGGTTGACTCTGAACTGCCCTCAGGGGTGGGTAATAAATACCGGCCCAGCATCCCGTGAAAGAATAAAAAAATTGCTGCTTTCTTATCCCATAACATTTCAACATTTGTGTGTTATTTATTTTTGATTTGATTTATTATTGTCAATGTATTAGCACACAGTGAAAAGTATTGTTTCTTGCACGCGACATAACAAAGCATACCGCTCATAGAGAAGGAAAGGAGAGGGTGCAGAATGTAGTGTTACAGTCACAGCGAGGGTGTAGAGAAAGATCAACTTAGTGCGAGGTGGGTCCATTCAAAAGTCTGACAGCAGCAGGGAAGAAGCTGTTCTTGAGTCGGTCAGTACGGGACCTCAGAGTATATGGGGTTTAATGGGATTGGGGGTTATAGATAGGTCTATAGATTGGTGGGGTTGATGCGATCGGCGCAACTCGAGGGCCGAAGGGCCTGTTTGTGCTGTAATGTTCTATGTTCTATGTTCTATGTTTTGTATCCTTTTCCCGATGGAAGAAGGTGGAAGAGAGAATGTCCGGGATGCGTGGCGTCCTTGAGTATTTTGGCTGTTTTCCCGAGGCAGCAGGAAGTGTAGACAGAGTCAATGGATGGGAGGCTGGTTTGTGTGATGGATTGGGGGCTACACTCACAACCCTTTGTAAATTCTTGCGGTCTTGGGCAGAGCAGGAGCCCAGACCGAGCTGTGATACAACCAGAAAGGATGCTTTCTATGGGGCATCTGTAAAAGTTGGTGAGAGTTGTAGCGGACATGTCAAATTTCCTTAGTCTTCTGAGAAATTATTTACAACAAATGCAAAGGAAAAAATAAAGCGTCTGTCATTTTGATAGAATGTATGGAGGAGAAACTGTCTCCAGTGGCTGGAGAGTGAGTAACCAGAGGGATTGAAGGTAATTGACGAAAGAACGAGCGATGGGGAGTTAGGGGGGATGTTTTTTTTGCACAGCGAGCGGTTGTGATCTGGAAGACTCTGCCTGGAAAGGCAGATTCAACAGCAACTTTCAAAAGGAGAACTGGAGAAATACTTGAGAAGGAGAAAGATCTGCAGGGCTCTGGGGAAAGAGCAGTGGGAAATGGGACTACACTTTCAAAGGGCCAGTATAAGAACAAATGGGCCAAATGGTCTGATCCACTGCCGCTAAATTTAACGATTGTAGATTTAAAAAACATTTAAGAATCTTGCAAAATGGACATTTGACGGCAAATGAATTTCAATATCAGTGAATATCATAGAATCCCTACAGTACAGAAGGAGGCCATTCATCCCATCAGGTCTGTACCAACCACAATCCGACCGAGACCCTATTCTCCTAACCCCACACATCTGCCCTGCCCCTGACACTAGGGTCAATTTAGCACAGCCAATCTACCTAACCAGCACGTCTTTCAGACTACGGGAGGAAACCGGAGCACCCAGAGGAAACCCACGCAGATACGGGGAGAATGTGCAGACTCCACACAGACAGCCACCCAAGCCGGGAATCGAACCTGGGTCCATTGACCACTGTGAGGGCATTTTGATAGGAGGAATTACTGGTAAAATGCCTCGGAAATTCTGAATCTGAGCAGGGGAAAGAATCAGAGATCTGGGAGAGCAGATACAAGTCACTAAAAATAACCAGAGGGGTTATTACAGTTGGGGTGCGTGGGGGGGGGGGGGGGGGCGGGATCCTTGATTATTCTGGCTGCTTCGCCGAGGCAGCGGGAACATAAGAACATAAGAAATAGGAGCAGGAGTAGGCCATCTGGCCCTTCGAGCCTGCCCCGCCATTCAATAAGATCATGGCTGATCTGTCGTGACTCAGCTCCACATTCCCACCCTCTCCCCATAACCCTTAATCCCTTCTCTTATCAAAAACCCATCAACCCGTTTCTTAAAAATATTTAGCGAGGCAGCCTCCACCACTTCAACGGGCAGAGAATTCCAGAGATTCACCACCCTTTGAGTGAAGAAGTTCCTCCTCAACTCCGTTCTAAACCGCCTCCCCTTTATCTTGAGGCTGTGCCCCCTAGTCCTACTGTCTTTTTTGAGCGGGAAGAGTCTCTCCACCTCTATCCTATCCATCCCATTCATCATCTTATACGTCTCAATGAGATCTCCCCTCATTCTTCTAAACTCTAACGAGTACAAGCCTAGTTTATTCAGCCTCTCCTCATAGCTCAAACCCCTCAACTCCGGTATCAGCCTAGTAAACCTCCTCTGCACTCCCTCCAAGGCCAAAATATCTTTGCGCAGGTGCGGCGCCCAAAACTGCACACAGTACTCCAGCTGCGGCCTCTGGGGTCCTTGTGCATGAGTCGCAAAAACCCAGCTTGCAGGTGCAGCAGGTGGTCAGGAAGGCGAATGGGATGCTGGCCTTCATAGCGAGGGGGATTGAATATAAAAGTAGGGAGGTCTTGCTCTTAAGAGAAAAAATAAAAAATTTACTGCAAACAAGCATAGAGTATCTTATCATTACAAATTTAGTTAGCTAGGATACATTAGATCACCTGATTCAAGACAAACGTTTATCATAGAATCTCTGCTGTGCAGAAAGAGACCATTCAGCATACCAAGTCTACACCGGCTCTCCAACAGAGCATCTTACCAAGGCCCACCTCGTGCTCATAATCCCACATATTTACCCTGCTAATCCCCCTAGCCTACACATCTTGGGACACTAAGGGACAATTTAGCATGGCCAATCTACTTAATATGCACATCTTTAGACTGTGGGAGGAAACTAGAGCACCCGAAGGAAACCCATGCAGACAAAGGGAGAAAATGCAAACTCCACACAGTCACTCAAGGCCAGAATGGAATCCAGGTTGCTGGCCCTGTTACACAGCAGTGCTAATCACTGAGAAAACATGCCACTGAAATCACTTCATATTTTATCAGTGCTAAGTTGCCCCTCAGTGTCGGGGGGATTAGCAGCGTAAATAGGTGGTGTTACGGAGATGGGATCTGGGTGGGATTGTTGTCAGTCCAGATTTGATGGGCTGAATGGCCTCTTTCTGCTCTGTAGGATTCTAAGATCCTACCAGACTGATGGACAGCTCAGCGTTGAAGTGTTATTAACCCCCACGTTGATATTTTCATTCGATTTTTCTAAGTTTCATTCAGAATCTGGATTTTGTGACAGTGCCCCCCCCCCCCTTAAGGAGCTTTTGTTGTAATTTAACCTCTTGTTAATTTAACTATTTTATTGTTCGTACTCAAAATACCACAAAGAATGACTCACTGAAATTAGGGTGTGTTTGTGTAACGAGGTGTGTCCTTGTGAAGTTTCAGTCTGTGAACAAATGTTACACTGAGTAAAGACACTCAGTAGATTCATAGAATTCCAACAGTACAGAGGAAGGCCATTCAGCCCACTGAGTCTGTACTGACCACAATCCCACCCAGGCCCTATTCCCTTGACCTCATTTACTCTGCTAATCCACCTGACACTGGGGTCAATTTAGCACAGCCAATCCACCTAACCCACACATCTTTGGACTGTGGGAGGAAACCAGTGCACCCAGAGGAAACCCACGCAGACACGGGGAGAATGTGCAAACTCCACCCAAATTCAATTCCACTCTCAGATCACTGTCTTTGTGGAGTTTGCACATTCTCCCCGTGTCTGCGTGGGTTTCCTCCGGGTGCTCTGGTTTCCCCCCACAGTCCAAAGATGTGCAGGTTAGGTGGATTGGCCATGCTAAATCGCCCCTTAGTGCCAGGGGATTAGAAGGGTAAATACATGGGGGTTAGGTGGGATAGTGCCTGGATGGGATTGTACAGACTCGGTAAGCCTCCTTCTGCACTATAGGAAATCTATCATCTATGATCAATGATTCCATATGGACAATGATCCAAGGCTGGAATTGAACCTGGCACAGTGAGGTAGCAGTGCTAACCACCGTGCCACCATGTTGCCCCATGAAGAGAAGCTGATAGGGTTGATGTAGAGAAACTATTCCCATTCGTTGGGGAGTTCAGGACAAAAAGGTATTTTCCCACCCCGCTCGCCATGGGAATTGTAGCGTGTGTGGAGAGGAGGGACAGTCCATGCAAAGGTCCATTGCCTTTGGGGCATGATTTTCCAGGTTTGAGGTGTAATTTTCCAGGTTTGGGGTGTGATTTTCCGGGTTTGGGGTGTGATTTTCCAGGTTTGGGGTGTAATTTTCCAGGTTTGAGGTGTGATTTTCCGGGTTTGGGGTGTGATTTTCCAGGTTTGGGGTGTAATTTTCCAGGTTTGGGGTGTGATTTTCCGGGTTTGGGGTGTGATTTTCCAGGTTTGGGGCATGATTTTCCAGGTTTGAGGTGTAATTTTCCAGGTTTGAGGTGTGTTTTTCCAGGTTTGGGGTGTGATTTTCCAGGTTTGGGGTGTGATTTTCGAGGTTTGAGGTGTGATTTTCCAGGTTTGGGGTGTGATTTTCTGGGTTTGGGGTGTGATTTTCCAGGTTTGAGGTGTGATTTTCTGGGTTTGGGATGTGATTTTCCAGGTTTGGGGTGTGATTATCCAGGTTTGAGGTGTGATTTTCCGGGTTTGGGGTGTGATTATCCAGGGTTGGGGTGTGATTTTCCAGGTTTGAGGTGTGATTTTCTGGGTTTGGGGTGTGATTATCCAGGTTTGGGGTGTGATTTTCCAGGTTTGAGGTGTGATTTTCCAGGTTTGAGGTGTGATTTTCCGGGTTTGAGGTGTGATTTTCCGGGTTTGGGGTGTGATTTTCCAGGTTTGGGGTGTGATTTTCTGGGTTTGGGGTGTGATTTTCCGGGTTTGGGGTGTGATTTTCCAGGTTTGAGGTGTGATTTTCCGAGTTTGGGGTGTGATTTTCCAGGTTTGAGGTGTGATTTTCTGGGTTTGGGGTGTGATTATCCAGGTTTTGGGTGTGATTTTCCAGGTTTGGGGTGTGATTTTCCAGATTTGGGGCGTGATTTTCTGGGTTTGGGGTGTGAATTTCTGGGTTTGGGGTGTGATTTTTCCAGATTTGGGGCGTGATTTTCTGGGTTTGGGGTGTGATTTTCCAGATTTGGGGTGTGATTTTCCAGGTTTGGGGCATGATTTTCCAGGTTTGAGGTGTGATTTTCCTGGTTTGTGGCATGATTTTCCAGGTTTGAGGTCTGATTTTCCTGGTTTGTGGCATGATTTTCCAGGTTTGAGGTGTGATTTTCTGGGTTTGGGGTGTGATTTTCCGGGTTTGGGGTGTGATTTTCCGGGTTTGGGGTGTGATTTTCGGGGTTTGGGGTGTGATTTTCTGGGTTTGGGGTGTGATTTTCGGGGTTTGGGGTGTGATTTTCGGGGTTTGGGGTGTGATTTTCCGGGTTCAGTCTGTAATTATCTGGGTTTGGGGTGTGATTTTCCGGGTTTGGGGTGTGATTTTCCAGGTTTGAGGTGTGATTTTCCGGGTTTGGGGTGTGATTTTCCAGGTTCGGGGTGTGATTTTCCAGGTTTGGGGTGTGATTTTCCGGGTTTGAGGTGTGATTTTCCGGGTTTGGGGTGTGATTTTCTGGGTTTGGGTGTGATTTTCGGGGTTTGGGGTGTGATTTTCTGGGTTTGGGGTGTGATTTTCCGGGTTTCGGGTGTGATTTTCTGGGTTTGGGGTGTGATTTTCCGGGTTTGGGGTGTGATTTTCCAGGTTTGGGGTGTGATTTTCCTGGTTTGTGGCATGATTTTCCAGGTTTGAGGTGTGATTTTCCTGGTTTGTGGCATGATTTTCCAGGTTTGAGGTGTGATTTTCCTGGTTTGTGGCATGATTTTCCAGGTTTGAGGTGTGATTTTCCTGGTTTGTGGCATGATTTTCCAGGTTTGAGGTGTGATTTTCCGGGTTTGGGGTGTGATTTTCCGGGTTTGGGGTGTGATTTTCCGGGTTTGGGGTGTGATTTTCTGGGTTTGGGGTGTGATTTTCGGGGTTTGGGGTGTGATTTTCGTGGTTTGGGGTGTGATTTTCCGGGTTCAGTCTATAATTCTCTGGGTTTGGGGTGTGATTTTCCAGGTTTGTGGTGTGATTTTCCGGGTTTGGGGTGTGATTTTCCAGGTTTGAGGTGTGATTTTCCGGGTTTGGGGTGTGATTTTCCAGGTTTGGGGTGTGATTTTCCAGGTTTGGGGTGTGATTTTCCGGGTTTGGGGTGAGATTTTCCGGGTTTGGGGTGTGATTTTCGGGGTTTGAGGTGTGATTTTCGGGGTTTGGGGTGTGATTTTCCGGGTTTGGGTGTGATGTTCCGGATTTGAGGTGTGATTTTCCGGGTTTGGGGTGTGATTATCTGGGTTTGGGTGTGATTTTCGGGGTTTGGGGTGTGATTTTCTGGGTTTGGGGTGTGATTTTCCGGGTTTGGGGTGTGATTTTCTGGGTTTGGGTGTGATTTTCGGGGTTTGGGATGTAATTTTCTGGGTTTGGGGTGTGATTTTCCGGGTTTGGGGTGTGATTTTCCAGGTTTGGGGTGTGATTTTCCGGGTTTGGGGTGTGATTTTCTGGGTTTGGGGTGTGATTTTCTGGGTTTGGGGTGTGATTTTCCAGGTTTTGGGGTGTGATTTTCCAGGTTTGGGGTGTGATTTTCCGGGTTTGGGGTGTGATTTTCCAGGTTTGGGGTGTGATTTTCCAGGTTTGGGGTGTGATTTTCCGGGTTTGGGGTGTGATTTTCCAGGTTTGGGGTGTGATTTTCCAGGTTTGGGGTGTGATTTTCCAGGTTTGGGGTGTGATTTTCCGGGTTTGGGGTGTGATTTTCCGGGTTTGGGTGTGATTTTCTGGGTTTGGGGTGTGATTTTCCGGGTTTGGGGTGTGATTTTCCAGGTTTGGGGTGTGATTTTCCAGGTTTGGGGTGTGATTTTCCAGGTTTGGGGTTTGATTTACGGGGTTTGGGGTGTGATTTTCTGGGTTTGGGGTGTGATTTTCTGTGTTTGGGGTGTGATTTTCCGGGTTTGGGGTGTGATTTTCCGGGTTTGGGGTGTGATTTTCCGGGTTTGGGGTGTGATTTTCTGGGTTTGGGGTGTGATTTTCTGGGTTTGGGGTGTGATTTTCGGGGTTTGAGGTGTGATTTTCCGGCTTTGGGTGTGATTTTCCGGGTTTGGGGTGTGATTTTCCGGGTTTGGGGTGTGATTTTCCGGGTTTGGGGTGTGATTTTCGGGGTTTGGGGTGTGATTTTCCGGGTTCAGTTTGTAATTTTCCGGGTTTGGGGCGAGCGCAGCAGGAAAATCCCACATGTCGTCTGGAGATTAGAAGCCATCTTTTCAGAAGTGAAATTGGGGAATGTTTCTGAGCAGAAGCTCCGAACTCTGTACCACCCGTAGCAACTGAGGCTAAATCAATATCAGTTTCAGATCTGAGATTGGTAGGTTTTTATTGCCAAAGCGGTTTAGAGATATGGGGCAACGGAATAGATGGAATTAGGTGACAGATCAGCGAGGACAGAGGGGCTGAAATGCCTCCAGCTGTTCCTGTTCGTTTATAACGGTAGATTTTATGTTTCTACCCCAGTGGGGCAGCACGGTGGCACAGTGGTTAGCACAGCTGCCTCACAGCGCCAAGGACGTGGGTTCGGTTCTCGGCTCGGGTCACTGCCTGTGTGGAGTCTACACAGTCTCCCTGTGTCTGCCTGGGTTTCCTCCCACAGTCCAGAGAGGGTTAGATGGATTGGCCGTGCTAAGTGTCAGGGGGACTCGCTAGGTAAGTGTGGGGGGTTACGGGGTTAGGGCCTGGGTGAGATTGTGGTCGGTTAGTCTCGATGGGCCGGATGGCCTTCTTCTATACCTCTGAACTCAGGGCTACACTGAGAGTGTCGAGGGTGGCAGGGAACATAGAGAGTGCGCTGAAGGTGGCATAGTTATTGAATTGGCAGCTGCCTCTGAGTTGAGCTGACGCTGTGAAGCTTTAAACGGACTATTCCATGGGCCATGTTAACAAGCCGGCATCTGTAACTACAACAGGGCTGTGACGGGAAAGGAACCCTTTCTCTTGTTTCAAGTCTTTCCCTCGCCCTAACGGCAAACCCTCGCTGACAGGAAAAGGTTATTTCAATGCTGATGTAGGTGGGGAAATTCCCTGGTGTTTAACTTCTAAAGAAATCCTCCACTCACACACACACTCACTCACACACACACACGGCTCAGAGATTAACCACAGTACAACACCCACACCCACAGCACACTCATGAACCCTCACAGCCATAAACAGGGCTTTTCAGTTTAAATATTTCCAGCTTGGCCTGCATGGGGTTTCAACTCTTATTTTAAGATTTCGACATTTCCGGGGTATTTGATTGGCAGGAAAATATTGCAGGTCATTGCTGAGTTGGTGAAATGTACATTAGAAATTGTTCCTTTCTGTTTAACCTCGCTCCTTATCCTCCTCATACACACATTGTACAACCATCTTGGCGTGTTCCGCTGAGCAGGCTGGGTGCTTTCCCATCCTCCCAGCACAAGCCCGGTGCAGGTGGGAACAGCGAGAGAGATTCCCGGCCAGCCACACACTGGGAAGGACATTGGTCATCAGACCTCCGGGCAGCCGGGGAAAGGACGACTGTAAACACATCAACCCCATCACTCTGAGAGGTGGTTGAAGTTTACACTCCCGTTGCCCTCACACACACACACTGACACACACACACTCACTGACACACACACACACACACACACACACTGACACACACACACTCACTGACACACACACACACACTCACTGACACACACACACACACACACTGACACACACACACATACTGACATACACACTGACACACACACACTGACACACACACACACACACACTGACACACACACACTCACACACTCACACACTAATAAGAACATAAGAACATAAGAAATAGGAGCAGGAGTAGGCCATCTAGCCCTTCGAGCCTGCCCCGCCATTCAATAAGATCATGGCTGATCTGTCGTGGCTCAGTTCCACCTTCCCGCCCTCTCCCCATAACCCTTAATCCCCTCTCTTATCAAAAACCCATCAACCCGTTTCTTAAAAATATTTAGCGAGGCAGCCTCCACCACTTCAACGGGTAGAGAATTCCAGAGATTCACCACCCTTTGAGTGAAGAAGTTCCTCCTCAACTCTGTTCTAAACCGCCCCCCTTTTATCTTGAGGCTGTGCCCCCTAGTCCTACTGTCTTTTTTGAGCGGGAAGAGTCTCTCCACCTCTATCCTATCCATCCCATTCATCATCTTATACGTCTCAATGAGATCTCCCCTCATTCTTCTAAACTCTAATGAGTACAAGCCTAGTTTATTCAGCCTCAACTCCGGTATCAGCCTAGTAAACCTCCTCTGCACTCCCTCCAAGGCCAAAATATCTTTGCGCAGGTGCAGCTCCCAAAACTGCACACAGTACTCCAGCTGCGGCCTCACCAATGCCCTATACAGCTGCAGCAAGACCTCCCTACTTTTATATTCAATCCTCCTCGCTATGAAGGCCAGCATCCCATTCGCCTTCCTGACCACCTGCTGCACCTGCAAGCTGGGTTTTTGCGGCTCATGCACAAGGATCCCGAGGTCCCTCTGCACCGTCGCCTGCTGCAGTTTTTCGCCCCGTAAGTAATAGTCCTTCCTACCATTCTTCCTACCAAAATGGACCACCTTGCACTTGCCAACATTAAATTCCATTTGCCATTTCCTGGCCCATTCGCCCAGCCTATCTAGATCCTTCTGTAGACTCTCCACACCCTCCGCACAATTTGCCGTTCCCCCAATCTTGGTGTCATCAGCAAATTTCGACACCCTACACTCGGTTCCCTCCTCCAGATCATCTATATAAATGGTAAATAGCTGAGGCTCCAGCACCGACCCCTGGGGCACTCCACTAGTCACCATCCACCAATCCGAATAGTACCCGTTGACCCCCACTCTCTGCCTCCTATTTGACAACCAATCCTCTATCCACGCTAACACCCTACCCCCAACTCCATGTCCCTCGACCTTCTGCAATAACCTCTTGTGAGATACTTTGTCAAACGCCTTCTGAAAATCTAGAAAGACCACATCCACCGGCTCTCCTCTATCCACCGCCCTAGACACATCCTCATAGAATTCCAGTAAATTTGTCAGACACGACTTCCCTTTAATGAAACCGTGCTGCGTCTGCTCTATCAAGCAATTCCCTTCAAAATGCCTCGCAATTTTTCTTTAATGACGGATTCTAACATTTTACCTACCACAGACGTTAAACTAACCGGCCTATAATTCCCCGCCTTTTACCTGGCACCCTTCTTAAATAACGGCGTAACATTAGCCGTTTTCCAATCATCCGGCACTTCCCCGGAATCCAGCGACGTCTGGAAAATAACCACCAAGGCATCCACTATAACCTCTGCCATTTCTTTCAGAACCCTCGGATGCATTCCATCCGGTCCTGGGGACTTGTCCACAATCAGCCCCTCCAGTCTGACGAGCACCACCTCTCTAGTAACAGTAATGTCATTAAGACCCTCCAGTCCTACCACCTTTCCATCGCTAACACCCGGCAAATTATTCAGGTCCTCCTCCGTGAAGACAGAAACAAAAAAGTTATTCAAGACCTTAGCCATATCCCCATCCCCTGCCACTAGGTCCCCTTTCTCATCCTCTAAAGGACCAACATTCACCCTAGCCAGCCTCTTCCTTTTTATATATTTATAAAAACTCTTGCTATCCTTTTTTATATTAAGTGCTAGCCCAGCCTCATAGCTTCTCCTACCCTCCTTTATCAACTTCTTTGTCAATCTTTGTGGACATTTAAACCTCTCCCAATCCTCTTCTCACCCACTACTCTTAGCTACTCTAAATGCCTCCGCTTTTAATTTAACACTTTCCTTCACCTCCTTCGTTATCCACGGCTTATTATCTCTCCTCCTACAGTCCTTTTTGACCATCGGAATAAATTTCTGCTGAGCACCAAGAAAGATCTCCTTAAAGATCCTCCACTGCCCCTCAGCAGACCCTCCCTCCAACGCACTCCCCCAGTCCACATTCGCCAATTCTTCTCTCATCCTACCGTGCTCCCCTCTATTCAAACAAAGGACGTGTATCCGGGAACCCACTTTCTCTTCCTCCATCTGCACCAGAAACTCCACCATACAATGATCACTCACACACTCACACTCACACATTCACACTCACACATACTCACACACTCACACACACAGCCACACACACTCACTCTCACACAGACACACAGTCACATACACATTCACTCTGACACACACACACTCACTCTCACAAACACTCACACACACATACACACATTCTCACTCTCACACACACACACACTCACTCTCACACAGACACACAGTCACATACACATTCACTCTCACATACACACACTCACTGTCACACACACACAGTCACACACACATTCACTCTCACTCACACACACATTCACTCTCACACACACACACACTCACTCTCACACAGACACACAGTCACATACACATTCACTCTCACATACACACACTCACTCTCACACACACACAGTCACACACACATTCACTCTCACTCACACACACATTCACTCTCACACACACACACACTCACTCTCACACAGACACACAGTCACATACACACTCACTCTCACATACACACACTCACTCTCACACACACACAGTCACACACACACTCACTCTCACACACACACACACTCACTCTCACACACACACACATTCACTCACACACACACACACTCACTCTCACACACACACACTCACTCACACTGATAGAGTCATAGAGGTCTACAGCATAGAAACAGGTCCTTTGGACCAATTTGTCCATGCCATCCTTATTTTTTTAAAACCCCTAAGCTAATCTCAATTGCCCTCATTTGGCCCATATCCCTCTATACCCATCGTACCCATGTAACGATCTAAATGCTTTTTAAAAGATCAAATTGTACCCGCCTCTACTACTGCCTCTGGCAGCTTGTTCCAGACACTCACCACCCTCTGTGTGAAAAAATTGCCCCTGTAGACACTTTTGTATCTTCCCCCTCATCTTAAACCTACGCCCTCTGGTTTTAGACTCCCCTACCTTTGGGGAAATGATATTGACTATCTAGCTGATCTGTGCCCCTCATTTGCTGATGACACCAAGATTGGGGGAAAGGCAAATTGTGCGGAGGGTGTGGAGAATCTGCAGAAGGATCTAGATAGGCTGGGCGAATGGGCCAGGAAATGGCAAATGGAATTTAATGTTGGCAAGTGTGAGGTGGTCCACTTTGGTAGGAATAATGGTAGGAAGGATTATTACTTACGTGGCGAAAAACTGCAGCAGGCGGCGGTGCAGAGGGACCTCGGGGTCCTTGTGCATGAGTCGCAAAAACCCAGCCTGCAGGTGCAGCAGGTGGTCAGGAAGGCAAATGGGATGCTGGCCTTCATAGTGTGGGGGATTGAATATAAAAGTAGGGAGGTCTTGCTGCAGCTGTATAGGGCACTGGTGAGGCCGCAGCTGGAGTACTGTGTGCAGTTTTGGGCACCGTACTTACGCAAGGATATTTTGGCCTTGGAGGGAGTGCAGAGGAGGTTTACTCGGCTGATACCGGAGTTGAGGGGGTTGAGCTATGAGGAGAGGCTGAATAAACTAGGCTTGTACTCGTTAGAGTTTAGAAGAATGAGGGGAGATCTCATTGAGACGTATAAGATGATGAATGAGATGGATAGGGTAGAGGTGGAGAAACTCTTCCCGCTCAGAAAAGACAGTAGGACTAGGGGGCACAGCCTCAAGATAAAAGGGGGGCGTTTTAGAACGGAGTTGAGGAGGAACTTCTTCACTCAAAGGGTGGTGAATCTCTGGAATTCTCTGCCCGTTGAAGTGGTGGAGGCTGCCTCGCTAAATATTTTTAAGACGCGGGTTGATGGGTTTTTGATAAGAGAAGGGATTAAGGGTTATGGGGAGAGGGTGGGAATGTGGAACTGAGCCACGACAGATCAGCCATGATCTTATTGAATGGCGGGGCAGGCTTGAAGGGCTAGATGGCCTACTCCTGCTCCTATTTCTTATGTTCTTATGTTCACCCCTCAGCCTCCTACGCTCCAGAAAATAAAGTCCCAGTCTATCCAGCCTCTCCTTATAACTCAATCCATCAAGTCCTGGTAACATCCTAGTAAATCTTTTCTGCACTCTTTCTAGTTTAATAATATCCTTTCTATAATAGGGTGACCAGAACTGTACACATTATTCCAAGTGTGGCCTTACCAATGTCTTGTACAACTTCAACAAGACGTCCCAACTCCTGTATTCAATGTTCTGACCGATGAAACCAAGCATGCCGAATGCCTTCTTCACCACTCTGTCCACCTGGGACTCCACTTTCAAGGAGCTATGAACCTGTATTCCTAGATCCATTTGTTCTACAACTCTCCCCAACGCCCTACCATTAACTGAGTAAGTCCTGCCCTGGTTCAATCGACTAAAATGTATCACCTCGCATTTATCTAAATTAAACTCCATCTGCCATTCGTCAGCCCACTGGCCCAATTGATTAAGATCCCGTTGCAATTGGAGATAACTTTCTTCACTGTCCACTATGCCACTAATCTTAGTGTCATCTGCAAACTTACTAACCCTGCCCCCTATATTCTCCAGGGTGAGGGATCTAATGATTCTCCAAATCATTAATATAAATGATAAATAACAGTGGGCCCAGCCCTGATCCCTGAGGTACACCGCTGGTCATGATGTGGAGATGCCGGCGTTGGATTGGGGTAAACACAGTAAAAAGTCTGACAACACCAGGTTTTAGTCCAACCTATTTATTTGATAATATTCTCACAAGCTTTCGGGTTAGTCCCTTCGTCAGGTGAATGGAGAGTTCTGGCCTCAGACAGAGCATATAAAGCACTGGTCACAGGCCTCCAGTTTGAAAAACAACCCTCTACAACCACCCTCTGACTTCTGTCAAGAAGCCAATTTTGTCTCCATTTTGATCCCTCACCCTGGATCCCATGAGATTTAACCTTATGCAACAACCTATCATGCGGTACCTTGTCAAAGGCCTTGCTAAAGTCCATGTAGACAACATCTACTGCACTGCCCTCATCTACCTTCTTGGTTACCCCTTCAAAAAACTCCATTTAATTTGTGAGACATGATTTTCCACTCACAAAGCCATGCTGACTGTCCCTAATCAGTCCTTGTGTCTCTAAATGCCTGTCGATCCTGTCTCTCAAAATACCTTCCAACAATTTACCCACCACAGATGTGAGGCTCACTGGCCTGTAGTTCCCAGGATTTTCCCTGCAGCCCTTTTTAAACAAAGGCACACACACTCACACACACTCACATTCACTCACACACACTCACATTCACTCACACACACTCACATTCACTCACACACACATTCGCACACACTCACACAAACTCACCCTCACCCTCATAAACATGTTCACTCACACACACACTCACATGTGTACGCACACGCACACACACACTCACACTCGCCCACACACACACTCGCGCACACACACACTCACACTCGCACACACACACACATACACACACACTTGCACACACACACACACATACACACACACTCGCACACACATACACACACACACTCGCGCATACACACACACACTCACACTCGCACACACATACACACACACACTCGCACACGCACACACACACATACACACACACACTTGCACACACACACACTTGCACACACACACACATACACACACACACACTCGCACACATACACACACACACTCGCACACACATACACACACACACTCGCACACACATACACACACTCGCACACATATACACACACTCACACACACACATTGATCCTCTCTCTCACACTCACACACCCCTCATCACCCTAGAATCAGGAATTTAGACGAGTTTTACTCAAAGTGACCCCTGACTGCTGAGGCCAATTTTAACTCCGCTGCCACTTTCTCGGAGATGAATGAGCTCCGTAAAAGCCACAAATCGAGCTGATGTTCCTGATTCAGCATCACACCGGGGAAAATATTCACAGGCTGGAGACTTTGGGAGCATATTGTTATAAAATCTAACAGTCCCTTTGCTGTGAGCTAAACCGTGAGAATCACCAATATTGTAAAGTGAGAATTATATTTCAGAATGTGGCAACAACCCACTCATCTGAGTAACAATATGACTGGGCAAAACCAAGATGATTTATGAAAGTGAATAGTGTCTGACTAATGTATGAGGAATGTTCTGAATGTGGAACTAGCAGGGTAGATAAAGGGGAACCAGTGAATGTAATATTTTTAAATTCGGCATTCGATAAGGTAATTACACTCTCAGAGGGGTTTGGCTCATGTATTTACATACAGATACAGCGAACAATTAAGAAGGCAAATCCTATATTTATTGAAGCAGATTACAGTATAAAACTATCATAGAATGTTACAGTGAAGAAGGAGGCCATTCGGCCCATCGAGCCAAATGAAGCTCTGCTAAAGAGCTGGCACAGACTCGATGGGCTGAATAGAAAGATAGGAATCAGGAGTGAGGGTAGGCCATTCAGCCATTCGCGCCTGCTCCCCCATTCTATATGATCATCGTTGATCTCCAGCTCATCCCAACTCCACTTCCCATGGCCCTTTATGCTGCTTTTGATCAAATATTTATCACTTTCTTGAATCCATTGATTGATTCTGCACTCTGGGGCAGTGAGTTCCATAGATTCACAGCCCTCTGTGAGACGTAGCTTCTCCTTATTGCTAGCATGAATCTCCCCCATACTCTACAACTATGATCTCTTGTCCTAAACTGTTCTAGCAGGGAGAACATTTGGTTAATGTTTATTTTATCAGTCCGGTTGAGTATTTTATAAACCTCAATCAAATCCCCCCTCATTCTTCAGTACTCCAGCAAGTACAAGCCCCAAGCTACCCAACCACTCCTCATACAACAACCCCTTCAATCAATTGGAAGGTAGGTCTGCTGAGGAGCAGTGGAGGATCTTTAAGGAGATCTTTCTTGGTGCTCAGCAGAAATTTATTCCGATGGTCAAAAAGGACAGTAGGAGGAGAGGTAATAAGCCGTGGATAACGAAGGAGGTGAAGGAAAGTGTTAAATTAAAAGCGGAGGCGTTGAGAGTAGTGAAGAGTAGTGGGCGAGAAGAGGATTGGGAGAGGTTTAAATGTCAACAAAGATTGACAAAGAAATTGATAAAGAAGGGTAGGAGAAACTATAAGGCTGGGCTAGCGCTTAATATAAAAAAGGATAGCAAGAGTTTTTATAAATATATAAAAAGGAAGAGGCTGGCTAGGGTGAACGTTGGTCCTTTAGAGGATGAGAGGGGGGATTTAGTGGTAAGGGATGGGGAAATGGCTGAGGTCTTGAATAACTTTTTTGTTTCTGTCTTCACGGAGGAGGACGTGAATAATTTGCCGGATGTTAGCGATGGAAAGGTGGTAGGACTGGAGGGTCTCAATGACATTACTGTTACTAGAGAGGCGGTGCTCGACAGACTGGAGGGGCTGATTGTGGACAAGTCCCCAGGACCGGATGGAATGCATCCAAGGGTTCTGAAAGAAATGGCGGAGGTTATAGTGGATGCATTGGTGGTTATTTTCCAGACGTCGCTGGATTCCGGGGAAGTGCCGGAAGATTGGAAAACGGCTAATGTTACGCCGTTGTTTAAGAAGGGTGCCAGGCAAAAGGCAGGGAATTATAGGCCGGTTAGTTTAACGTCTGTGGTAGGTAAAATGTTAGAATCCGTCATCAAGGAGGAAATAGCGAGGCATCTTGAGGGGAATTGCTTGATAGGGCGGACGCAACACGGTTTCGTTAAACAGAAGTCATGTCTGACAAATTTACTGGAGTTCTATGAGGATGTGTCTAGGGCAGTGGATAGAGGAGAGCCGGTGGATGTGGTCTTTCTAGATTTTCAGAAGGCGTTTGACAAGGTACCTTGTGCGGAGGGTGTGGAGAGTCTACAGAAGGATCTAAATAAGCTGGGCGAATGGGCCAGGAAATGGCAAATGGAATTTAATGTTGCCAAGTGTGAGGTGGTCCACTTTGGTAGGAATAATGGTAGGAAGGATTATTACTTACGTGGATAAAAACTGCAGCAGGCGATGGTGCAGAGGGACCTTGGGTTCATAGAACATAGAACATAGAACATTACAGCACAAACAGGCCCTTCGGCCCTCGAGTTGCGCCGATCGCATCAACCCCACCAATCTATAGACCTATCTATAACCCCCAATCCCATTAAACCCCATATACTCATCCAGAAGTCTTTTAAAAGACCCCAGCGAGTTCGCCTCCACCACCGACGACGGCAGCCGATTCCATTCACTCACCACCCTCTGAGTGAAAAACTTACCCCTAACATCACCTCTGTACTTCCCTCCCCGCACCTTAAATCTGTGTCCTCTCGTAGCGACCATTTCAACCCGGGGAAATAGCCTCTGAGAGTCCACCCTATCTATTCCTCTCAACATTTTATAAACTTCTATCAGGTCGCCTCTCAACCTTCGCCTCTCCAGGGAAAAGAGTTCCAGCTCCTTCAACCTATCTTCATAAGGCATGCCTCCCGGTCCAGGCAACATCCTTGTAAATCTCCTCTGCACCCTTTCAATAGCTTCTACGTCTTTCCTATAGTGAGGCGACCAGAACTGCACACAGTACTCCAAATGAGGCCTGACGAGGGTCCTGTAAAGTTGCAGCATTACCTCCCGACTCCTAAACTCAATCCCTCGATTAATGAAGGCCAGTACACCATACGCCTTCTTGACCACCTCCTCCACCTGCAAGGCCGATTTAAGAGTCCTGTGAACCCGGACCCCGAGATCCTTCTGCTCTTCAACGCTACTAAGACCCCTGCCCTTAATAGTGTACTCGTTCATCCCGTTGGTTCTGCCGAAATGGACTACTACACATTTATCCGCGTTGAAGTCCATCTGCCACTTCTCCGCCCATTCCTGCATCCTATCTATGTCCTGCTGCAACTTTTGACATCCTTCCAGACCATCCACAACACCGCCGACCTTCGTGTCATCAGCGAACTTGCTAATCCATCCCTCCACTTCCTCATCCAGGTCATTTATGAAAATGACAAACAACAAGGGTCCCAGAACAGATCCCTGGGGCACCCCACTGGTGACTGACCTCCATTCCGAAAAAGACCCATCCACAGCCACTCTCTGCCTTCTGCAGGCAAGCCAGTTCTGGATCCACAAGGCCAAACGCCCTTGGATCCCATGCCCTCTCACCTTCTCAAGAAGTCTTGCATGGGGGACCTTATCAAACGCCTTGCTGAAGTCCATGTACACTACGTCCACGGCACTTCCTTCGTCAATGTGTCCAGTCACATTATCGAAGAACTCAACTAGGCTCGTAAGGCACGACCTGCCCTTGACAAATCCATGCTGACTATTCCTGATCATGTCAAACCTCTCCAAATGGTCGTAAATCTTGTCCCTCAGAAGCCTCTCCATCAGCTTACCAACCACTGAGGTCAGACTCACTGGGCGGTAATTTCCCGGGCTATCTCTGTTCCCTTTCTTGAAAATAGGGACTACATCCGCAATCCTCCAATCTTCCGGAACCTCTCCCGTCTCCATTGACGACGCAAAGATCATCGCCAAGGGCTCTGCAATCACTTCCCTGGCCTCCCACAGTATCCTGGGGTACATCCCATCTGGTCCCGGCGACTTATCTACCTTGATAATGGTCCTTGTGCATGAGTCGCAAAAACCCAGCTTGCAGGTGCAGCAGGTGGTCAGGAAGGCGAATGGGATGCTGGCCTTCATAGCGAGGGGGATTGAATATAAAAGTAGGGAGGTCTTGCTGCAGCTGTATAGAGCATTGGTGAGGCCACAGCTGGAGTACTGTGTGCAGTTTTGGGCGCCGCACCTGCGCAAGGATATTTTGGCCCTGGAGGGAGTGCAGAGGAGGTTTACTAGGCTGATACCGGAGTTGAGGGGATTGAGCTATGAGGAGAGGCTGAATAAACTAGGCTTGTACTCGTTAAAGTTTAGAAGAATGAGGGGAGATCTCATTGAGACGTATAAGATGATGAATGGGATGGATAGGATAGAGGTGGAGAGACTCTTCCCGCTCAGAAAGGACAGTAGGACTAGGGGGCACAGCCTCAAGATAAAGGGGGGGCGGTTTAGAACGGAGTTGAGGAGGAACTTCTTCACTCAAAGGGTGGTGAATCTCTGGAATTCTCTGCCTGTTGAAGTGATGGAGGCTGCCTCGCTAAATATTTTTAAGACGCGGGTTGATGGGTTTTTGATAAGAGAGGGGATTAAGGGTTATGGGGAGAGGGTGGGAAGGTGGAGCTGAGTCACGACAGATCAGCCATGATCTTATTGAATGGCGGGGCAGGCTCGAAGGTCTAGATGGCCTACTCCTGCTCCTATTTCTTATGTTCAATGTAGTGAACCACTTCTGAACCTCCCCCAGTGCCATCACATCCTGTCTCAAAGAAGATGACCAAAACTGAACACAATACTCCAAGTGTGTGGTCTGACCAATGCCCTGTACAATTGTAGAACACCTCTCTACTTTTATAATCCAGACCCTATGCAGCAAATGCCAAGATTCCAATTCCCTTCTTTATAACATTCTGCACCTGCACACCCACTTTCTGAGATTCACGCACAAGGACACCCAGATCCCTCTGCATGGCCTCCCTCCCTCTGCACCGTAGGGATTCTAAGGTTCGATACGGCTCACAGGAAGGCTCAGGGCTGACGATCTATTCCCCAGTTTTCACCTAACGGATATCAGCACGGGAGTATCTTTGAGGGAAGCTGCTGTCCTACGCTGACGCCACAGCAAGTAGACAGGGTTAGCAATCAGCAGACTCAGTGCATTCCCCAAACCTCAGGACGCCTAACTCACTTACTGATAAATTCACTGACTCTTTAAACCACAAGATATCGGAGCAGAATTAGGCCACTCGGCCCATTGAGTCCTCTCCGCCATTCAACCATGGTTGATATTTTCTCACCCCTTCTTTCTCCTGCCTTTTCCCCTGATCCTCTTCTCCTCTCTGGTTCTAGTTTTTCCTACTAGTGGAAACACCCTCTCCATGTCCACTCCATCCAGGGCCTCGCAGTATCCTGTAAGTTTCAATAAGATCCCCTCCCCCTCTCATTCTTCGAAACTTCAATAAGTACAAACCATTCCTCATACGACAAGCTCTTCATTCCAGGGATCGTTCTTGTGAACAGTCTCTGGACCCTTTCCAAGGTCGGCACATCCTTCCTTTGATACGGGGCCCAAAACTGCTCACAGTGCTCCAAATGGGGTCTGACCAGAGCCTTATACAGCCTCAGAAATACATCTCTGCTCTTGTATTCCAGCCCTCTCAACATTGCATTCACCTTCCTAACTGCCGACTGAATCTACACGTTAATCTTAAGAGAATCTTAAACAATGATTCCCAAGTCCCTTTGTGCAATCTTTTCACTCCACTTTCAGGAGGAATCAAAGAACAACAAAGAACAAAGAACAACACAGCACGGGAAACAGGCCCTTCGGCCCAACGAGCCCGCGCCGCCGTCCCATTGTCAGTGACCTATTCATGATTTTAGTCTATGCCTAATGTGTGAGGATCAGGGAGGTCCAATATAGGGACAATTTGTTACCCAATCAATCAGCCTAAAAGCACATTTTTGGGATGTGGGAGGAAACCGGAGCACCTGAAGGAAACCCACGCAACCATGGGGAGAACGCGCAAACTCCCACGGACACAGGCCCAAATCCATGTGTCCGCACAGCAACAGAGATAGCCTCTGAGCTGTCATGATGCCCTCGAGATGGTCCAGTTTACGCACACCAACGACATGAAGCAGTAGGCAACTCCCGAAGCAATGTCCAAGAGCAGCCCACCACAACCTGCCGCCCGCATGCCCCTTGCTGGACTTAGTTTAAGTTTGCCTTAGTTTAAGATTCCGAGGGTTACTGAAGAAGTAACGCAGGTACGAGGAACCTGTCCAGGAATGGCGCCTTTCATGAATTAAGCAAAAACATAATTCCTCATTGTATTTCCCATGGCAATGCCTAGACAAATCAGAGTTGACTTGCCAACCAATCAATGCCTTTCTCTCACGCAGTATAAATTGTTGTTCTTTTTGAAATTTGACATTCTTGCATCTGATGAATAAAAGAAACAAAATTTCAACGGTATGTCTCTTTTTCCAGCAATACTCCAAGTTCTGTGTGACCAAACAACTCTTTCATGGATCATTCTCGAGTATGAATCCAGAATCTTCCACCTCTCTGTACAACAGTCTGAGGTCCCTATCTGCTTCTAGAAGATGGCCATCATGCTGTAAACCTCTATGACTCTAAAAGCCGGGCAGCGTGTCTTAATGACTATCGGCCGATAGCTCTGACACCCATCATTAATGAAGTGCTTCGAGAGGTTAGTCATGGAATGAATCGATTCCTGCCCACCAGAATGCCTGGATAATCTTACCGCTATAACAGGTCCACAGGAGACACCATCTCCCTGTCCCTGCGCTCAACCCTGGAACACCTCGATAACAAGGACACCTATATCAGACTCCTATTTATTGACCACACTCAGCCTTCAACACCATTATTCCCATGGAACGCACCTCCAAACTCCATGCCCTGAGCCTCGGCACCTCCCTCTGCGACTGAACCCTGAACTCCCTAACCCACATCCCACAATCAGTAAGGATAGGGAACAACACCTCCTCCACAATCATCCTCAACACCGGAGCCCCACAGGGCTGTGTTCTCAGCCCCCTCACTATACTCCTTATACACCTATAACCGTGCGACCAAATTCCCCTCCAACTCGATTCTCCAGTTTGCTGACGACATCACCGTAATGGGTCGGATCTCAAACAATGACAGAGAACAGGAATGAGATTGAGAATCTGGTGAACTGGTGCGGTGACAATAATCTCTCCCTCAATGTCAACAAAATGAGAGCCAGTCATTGACTTCAGGAAGTGTAAAGGAGAACGTGCCCCTGTCTACATCAACGGGGATGAATTGGAAATTGTTGAGATCTTCAAGTTTTTAGGTGTCCGGATCACCAACAACCCTGTCCTGGTTCCCCTCCCACGCCGACACTATAGTTAAGAAAGCCCCACCAACACCTCTACTTTCTCAGAAGACTAAGGAAATTTGGCATGTCAGCTACAACTCTCACCAACTTTTACAGATGCCCCATAGAAAGCATTCTTTCTGGTTGTATCACAGCTCGGTCTGGGCTCCTGCTCTGCCCAAGACCGCAAGGAACTACAAAAGGTCATGAATGTAGCCCAATCCATCACACAAACCAACCTCCCATCCATTGACTCTGTCTACACTTCCCGCTGCCTCGGGAAAAGCAGCCAGAATAATTAAGGACCCCCCCCCACACACCCCGGACATTCTCTCTTCCACCTTCTTCCATCGGGAAAAAGATACAAAAGTCTGAGGTCCCGTACCGACCGACTCGAGAACAGCTTCTTCCCTGCTGCTGTCAGGCTTTTGAATGGACCCACCTCGCATTAAGTTGATCTTTCTCTACACCCTCGCTGTGACTGTAACACTACATTCTGCACTCCCTCCTTTCCTTCTCTACATAGAACATAGAACATAGAACATAGAACATTACAGCGCAGAACAGGCCCTTCGGCCCACGATGTTGCGTCGACCAGTTACAAAAACAATGACCCACTAGCCTAAACCAATCCCTTTTCGTCCATAAACCTATCCACAGATCTCTTAAACGCCCCCAAACTAGGTGCATTTTCAACTGCAGCTGGCAGGGCATTCCAGTCCCTCACCACCCTCTGGGTAAAGAACCTACCCCTGACATCAGTCCTATAACTACCCCCCCTTAATTTAAAGTTGTGCCCCCTCGTGCTAGCTTTCTCCATCCTAGGAAAAAGGCTATCACTATCTACCCTGTCTAAACCTCTAATCATCTTATATGTTTCAATAAGGTATGAACGGTACGAATCTGTCTTTGCTAAGACTTGATGTTAACCCAGCCGCCTTGCACAGGATTCAAACTGACCCCTAAAAACCCAGTCCAAACCCAACCCCATTCCAACCACCCAAAACCAACCCTTCCCACCATCACCAAACCAAAAACCGCCCCCCACATCACCGCCCATTCTTACCCCTGGATCTGAACCAAGGTGATCCTGCACTGAACGGTGATGGAAAATTAGACAACTGACTGGAGGGGGTGGTTCCACAAGTATCCCCATCCTCCGCGATGGGGGAGCCCAGCACGTCAGTGCAAAAGATATTCACTACAATCTTCAGCCAAAAGTGTTGGCTGGATAATCCATCTCAGCCTCGTCCTGTGGGCCCCAACATTTCAGTCTCAGTCTTCAGCCAATTCAGTTCACTCCACCTGAGGTCAAAATGTTCCCTTCCGGCCAATGATATCCACATTCCAGTAACTAATTTTTTTTTAGTTTTAAAAACTGTTTCATGACCTTGAACTTTTTCACCCACCGCAGTGCGGCACTCCCTCAGTACTGACCCTCTGACAGTGCGGCACTCCCTCAGCACTGACCCTCTGACAGTGCGGCGCTCCCTCAGCACTGACCCTCTGACAGTGCGGCACTCCCTCAGCACTGACCCTCTGACAGTGCGGCGCTCCCTCAGCACTGACCCTCTGACAGTGCGGCACTCCCTCAGCACTGACCCTCTGACAGTACGGCACTCCCTCAGCACTGACCCTCTGACAGTGCGGCACTCCCTCAGCACTGACCCTCTGACAGTGCGGCACTCCCTCAGCACTGACCCTCTGACAGTGCGGCGCTCCCTCAGCACTGACCCTCTGACAGTGCGGCACTCCCTCAGCACTGACCCTCTGACAGTGCGGCACTCCCTCAGCACTGACCCTCTGACAGTGCGGCGCTCCCTCAGCACTGACCCTCTGACAGTGCGGCACTCCCTCAGCACTGACCCTCTGACAGTGCGGCACTCCCTCAGCACTGACCCTCTGACAGTACGGCACTCCCTCAGCACTGACCCTCTGACAGTGCGGCACTCCCTCAGCACTGACCCTCTGACAGTGCGGCACTCCCTCAGCACTGACCCTCTGACAGTGCGGCACTCCCTCAGCACTGACCCCCTGACAGTGCGGCACTCCCTCAGCACTGACCCTCTGACAGTGCGGCACTCCCTCAGCACTGACCCTCTGACAGTGCGGCACTCCCTCAGCACTGACCCTCTGACAGTGCGGCACTCCCTCAGCACTGACCCTCTGACAGTGCGGCACTCCCTCAGCACTGACCCTCTGACAGTGCGGCATTCCCTCAGCACTGACCCTCTGACAGTGTGGCACTCCCTCAGCACTGACCCTCTGACAGTGCGGCACTCCCTCAGCACTGACCCTCTGACAGTGCGGCACTCCCTCAGTACTGACCCTCTGACAGTGCGGCACTCCCTCAGCACTGACCCTCTGACAGTGCGGCACTCCCTCAGCACTGACCCCCTGACAGTGCGGCACGCCCTCAGTACTGACCCTCTGACAGTGCGGCACTCCCTCAGCACTGACCCTCTGACAGTGCGGCACTCCCTCAGCACTGACCCTCTGACAGTGCGGCACTCCCTCAGCACTGACCCTCTGACAGTGCGGCACTCCCTCAGCACTGACCCTCTGACAGTGTGGCACTCCCTCAGCACTGACCCTCTGACAGTGCGGCACTCCCTCAGCACTGACCCTCTGACAGTGCGGCATTCCCTCAGCACTGACCCTCTGACAGTGTGGCACTCCCTCAGTACTGACCCTCTGACATTGCGGCATTCCCTCAGCACTGACCCTCTGACAGTGTGGCACTCCCTCAGCACTGACCCTCTGACAGTGCGGCACTCCCTCAGCACTGACCCCCTGACAGTGCGGCACTCCCTCAGTACTGACCCTCTGACAGTGCGGCACTCCCTCAGCACTGACCCTCTGACAGTGCGGCACTCCCTCAGCACTGACCCTCTGACAGTGCGGCACTCCCTCAGAACTGACCCTCTGACAGTGCGGCACTCACTCAGCACTGACCCTCTGACAGTGTGGCACTCCCTCAGCACTGACCCTCTGACAGTGCGGCACTCCCTCAGCACTGACCCCCTGACAGTGCGGCACTCCCTCAGTACTGACCCTCTGACAGTGCGGCACTCCCTCAGCACTGACCCTCTGACAGTGCGGCACTCCCTCAGCACTGACCCTCTGTCAGTGCGGCATTCCCTCAGCACTGACCCTCTGTCAGTGCGGCACTCCCTCAGTACTGACCCTCTGACAGTGCGGCGCTCCCTCAGCACTGACCCTCTGACAGTGCGGCACTCCCTCAGCACTGACCCTCTGACAGTGCGGCACTCCCTCAGCACTGACTCTCTGACAGTGCGGCACTCCCTCAGCACTGACCCTCTGACAGTGCGGCACTCCCTCAGCACTGACCCTCTGACAGTGCGGCACTCCCTCAGTACTGACCCTCTGGCAGTGCGGCACTCCCTCAGCACTGACCCTCTGACAGCGCGGCACTCCCTCGGCACTGACCCTCTGACAGTGCGGCACTCCCTCAGCACTGACCCTCTGACAGTGCGGCACTCCCTCAGCACTGACCCTCTGACAGTGCGGCGCTCCCTCAGTAGTGACCCTCTGACAGTGCAGCACTCCCTCAGTAGTGACCCTCTGACAGTGCGGCACTCCCTCAGCACTGACCCTCTGACAGTGCGGCACTCCCTCAGCACTGACCCTCTGACAGTGCGGCACTCCCTCAGTACTGACCCTCTGACAGTGCGGCACTCCCTCAGCACTGACCCTCTGACAGTGCAGCACTCCCTCAGCACTGACCCTCTGACAGTGCGGCACTCCCTCAGCACTGACCCTCTGACAGTGCGGCACTCCCTCAGCACTGACCCTCTGACAGTGTGGCACTCCCTCAGCACTGACCCTCTGACAGTGCGGCGCTCCCTCAACACTGACCCTCTGACAGTGCGGCACTCCCTCAGCACTGACCCTCTGACAGTGCGGCACTCCCTCAGCACTGACCCTCTGACAGTGCGGCACTCCCTCAGCACTGACCCTCTGACAGTGCGGCACTCCCTCAGCACTGACCCTCTGACAGTGTGGCACTCCCTCAGCAGTGACCCTCTGACAGTGCGGCACTCCCTCAGCACTGACCCTCTGACAGTGCGGCACTCCCTCAGCACTGACCCTCTGACAGTGCGGCACTCCCTCAGTACTGACCCTCTGACAGTGCGGCACTCCCTCAGCACTGACCCTCTGACAGTGCAGCACTCCCTCAGCACTGACCCTCTGACAGTGCGGCACTCCCTCAGCACTGGCCCTCTGACAGTGCGGCACTCCCTCAGCACTGACCCTCTGACAGTGCGGCGCTCCCTCAGAACTGACCCTCTGACAGTGCGGCACTCCCTCAGCACTGACCCTCTGGCAGTGCGGCACTCCCTCAGCACTGACCCTCTGACAGTGCGGCACTCCCTCAGCACTGACCCTCTGACAGTGCGACACTCCCTCAGCACTGACCCTCTGACAATGCGGCGCTCCCTCAGCACTGACCCTCTGACAGTGCGGCACTCCCTCAACACTGACCCTCTGACAGTGCAGCACTCCCTCAGCGCTGACCCTCTGACAGTGCAGCACTCCCTCAGCACTGACCCTCTGACAGTGCGGCACTCCCTCAACAGTGACCCTCTGACAGTGCGGTACTCCCTCAGCACTGACCCTCTGACAGTGCGGCACTCCCTCAGCACTGACCCTCTGACAGTGCGGCACTCCCTCAGCACTGACCCTCTGACAGTGCGGCACTCCCTCAGCACTGACCCTCTGGCAGTGCGGCACTCCCTCAGCACTGACCCTCTGACAGTGCGGCGCTCCCTCAGCAATGACCCTCTGACAGTGCGGCACTCCCTCAGCACTGACCCTCTGACAGTGCGGCACTCCCTCAGCACTGACCCTCTGACAGTGCGGCGCTCCCTCAGCACTGACCCTCTGACAGTGCGGCGCTCCCTCAGCACTGACCCTCTGACAGTGCGGCGCTCCCTCAGCACTGACCCTCTGACAGTGCGGCACTCCCTCAGCACTGACCCTCTGGCAGTGCGGCACTCCCTCAGCACTGACCCTCTGACAGTGCGGCACTCCCTCAGCACTGACCCTCTGACAGTGCGTCACTCCCTCAGCACTGACCCTCTGACAGTGCGGCACTCCCTCGGCACTGACCCTCTGACAGTGCGGCACTCCCTCAGCACTGACCCTCTGACAGTGCGGCACTCCCTCAGCACTGACCCTCTGACAGTGCGGCGCTCCCTCAGCACTGACCCTCTGACAGTGCGGCGCTCCCTCAGCACTGACCCTCTGACAGTGCGGCACTCCCTCAGCACTGACCCTCTGACAGTGCGGCACTCCGTCAGCACTGACCCTCTGACAGTGCGGCACTCCCTCAGCACTGACCCTCTGACAGTGCAGCACTCCCTCAGCACTGACCCTCTGACAGTGCGGCACTCCCTCAGCACTGACCCTCTGACAGTGCCACACTATGTGCAGGGCAGCACGATGGCATGGTGGTTAGCACTGCTGCCTCACAGCGCCAGGAACCCAGCTCCAATTCCTGGTTTGGGTCACTGTCTGTGCAGAGTTTGCACATTCTCCCCGTGTCTGCGTGGGTTTCCTCCGGGTGCTCCAGTTTCCTCCCACATTCTGAACGATGTGCGGGTTAGGGGGCATTGACCCGAACAGGCGCTGGAGCCTGGCAACTGGAAGTAGTTCACAGTAACTTCATTGCAGTGTTAGTGTCAGCCTACTTGTGACAATGATAAATAAACCTGAATAAACTTAAACGTCCCTTGGCCCTCAGACTCACACACGGTCACACACACCCTCACACTCACACTCACACAGACTTTCCTCTCTCCCTCATTCAGAGTGTGCTGCTCCTGTGATTCACACTGAACCCCCCCCCCCCCCCCAGTGCTGAGTCAGTCACTCACTGGGGGGAAAATCCCATCGCACCCACGAACACACATCATAAACGGCAGTGTGAAAGATCTCTCCATCTCCAGCCAATACTGAGGATATATTTCTCTTGCTGGAGACCTGGCCGAGAGCTGGGTGCGGGTTAGGGGTTGGGGGGTCACAGTCTCAGGAGAATGGGGTCTGCCATCTCGAGCTGAGACACTGGGAGATCTTTCCACCCAAAGGGATGTGAATCTTTGGAATTCTCTCGGCCACAGAGCAGCGGATGAGAGCAGTCGCTGAGTTTATTCCAGACACAGAGCTAGACAGATTACAATCTACAGCAGGAATGAAGGTTTGTGGGGAGGTCTGGCAAGGTGGAGTTATGGTAAATCTGTCCTGATCTCATAGAATGGTGGAGCACATGCTCGGGAATGAATGGCCTCCTCCTGTTCCTGCTTTTTACAGACACAAACACACTCTCTCTCTCACACACTCACACCGTGCTCTCACACTCTCTCACACACACACACCGCGCTCTCACACTCTCTCACACATTCACACCGCACTCTCACACTCTCTCACACACTCACACCGCACTCTCACACTCTCTCACACACTCACGCCGCGCTCTCACACTCTCTCACACACTCACGCCGCGCTCTCACACTCTCTCACACATTCACACCGCACTCTCACACTCTCTCACACACTCACACCGCACTCTCACACTCTCTCACACACTCACGCCGCGCTCTCACACTCTCTCACACACTCACACCGTGCTCTCACACTCTCTCACACATTCACACCGCGCTCTCACACTCTCTCACACATTCACACCGCACTCTCACACTCTCTCACACACTCACACCGCACTCTCACACTCTCTCACACACTCACGCCGCGCTCTCACACTCTCTCACACACTCACACCGCGCTCTCACACTCTCACACACACTCACACCGCGCTCTCACACTCTCTCACACACTCACACCGCGCTCTCACACTCTCTCACACACTCACACCGCGCTCTCACACTCTCTCACACACTCACACCGTGCTCTCACACTCTCTCACACACTCACACCGCGCTCTCACACTCTCTCACACACACTCACACCGCGCTCTCACACTCTCACACACGTGCACTCTCTCACTCTCTCACACACTCTCTCTTACAACATGCATTTTCTCTCTCATACACACAGTCTCTCTCGCACCTTCTCACACATGCACACTCTCTCTCTCACACACACACTCTCTCTCTCTCTCACACACACATGCACTCTCTCACACACATACACACTCTCTCGCACCTTCTTACACACTCTCTCACACATGCACACTCACACACACACGCATACTCTCTCTCACACAATACACACTCTGTCTCTTTCACACACACTGTTTCTCACACACACGCACTCTCTCTCCCATGCGCACTCTCTCACACACACACTCTCACACACACACACTCTCTCTCACACACACAGTCTCTCTCACACACACACTCTCTCACACACACACTCTCACACACACACACTCTCTCTCACACACACACTCTCTCTCACACACACACTCTCTCTCACACACACTCTCTCTCACACACACACTCTCTCTCACACACACACTCTCTCACACACACACTCTCTCTCACACACACATTCTCTCTCACACACACACTCTCTCTCACACACACACTCTCTCTCACACACACACTCTCTCTCACACACACACTCTCTCTCACACACACTCTCTCTCTCACACACACTCTCTCTCACACACTCTCTCACACACACTCTCTCTCCCACACACACTCTCTCTCACACACACACGCTCTAACACACACACTCTCTCACACACACACTCTCTCTCACACACACACTCTCTCTCACACACACACTCTCTCTCACACACACAAACACACACACACAGACTCTCTCTCACATACTCTCTCACGCATGCACTCTCACACAAACACACTCTCTCACACTCTCTCACACACATTCTCTCTCACGCACTCTCTCACTTTCACACACACTCTCATACTCACTCACACACACACACACAGCACGCATACACACACACACACACACACATGCCAATATCACACGTGATGATTCAGATGGAATCATAAACCATGGAAGGAGAACTTCAGCACCTTTCACCATCCTGGTCTTTGCAGTCGGATGTGTTTGATGACTGAACACATTCCCAGGTGATTCTGCACAAGATTCCCGTGTATAGTTTGTGGGTGAAACTTGCAAAAGTGGCTAACTGGCATTACCCCCCTGACCCAGCACCGCACCCAGACCGCAAGGTGTAAACACAGAGAGGGGGGTGTCACAGCGGGAGGTGAGAGGGTCGTAGCCCGACATTCCTGCTGTGAAGCTGGGATCTCAGGCCGGAGTTTGCAGTGAGATTTGCCGGTGATTTGCTGAGAACTAGATTCTCTGGGATTGCAGCAGAATCCAGGAGACGCCAAATGTATGATTTGGATTTTGAAAGGGGATTTGCTGAGCTGGTGTTTCTGTTCAGTTCTCGAGCTGCAAGGGGCCAGAATGGGAGCTGCTGTCAGAGACGGTATTCTGTGTTATCCTTCCTTACCCCCAGCTCGTTTCTCTGACTCATCTCTGTCTATTTTACAATGTTATATTCGCTTCTTCCTATCCCTTTTTCTGAGCTCAGTAATATCCGAGCCCAGCAACTAACACAACTGTCAAGATTCTTCACCGCACCACGTGAAGTGATCATTACAGCCACCTCTCTGCAGCTTGTACTGCACTCAGTGTGTGTCCTTACAGAGACACTCCCACACACACACTGTCTCACACACACACACACACTGTCTCACACACACACACACACACACACACACTCACACTGTCTCACACACACACACACACACTCACACTGTCTCACACACACACACACACTCACACTGTCCCACACACACACACTCACACTGTCACACACACACACACACTCACACTGTCTCACACACACACACACACTCACACTGTCTCACACACACACACTCACACTGTCTCACACACACACACTCACACTGTCTCACACACACACACACACTCACACTGTCTCACACACACACACTCACACTGTCTCACACACACACACTCACACTGTCTCACACACACACACACTCACACTGTCTCACACACACACACACTCACACTGTCTCACACACACACACACTCACACTGTCTCTCACACACACACACTCACACTGTCTCTCACACACACACACTCACACTGTCTCACACACACACACTCACACTGTCTCACACACACACACACACTCACACTGTCTCACACACACACACTCACACTGTCTCACACACACACACACTCACACTGTCTCACACACACACACACTCACACTGTCTCACACACACACACACTCACACTGTCTCACACACACACACACTCACACTGTCTCACACACACACACTCACACTGTCTCACACACACACACACTCACACTGTCTCACACACACACACACTCACACTGTCTCACACACACACACACACACTCACACTCACACACACACACTCACACTGTCTCACACACACACACACACACACACACACTCACACTGTCTCACACACACACACACACTCACACTGTCTCACACACACACACACACACTCACACTGTCTCACACACACACACTCACACTGTCTCACACACACACACTCACACTGTCTCACACACACACACACTCACACTGTCTCACACACACACACACACTCACACTGTCTCACACACACACACTCACACTGTCTCACACACACACACTCACACTGTCTCACACAGACACACACACTCACACTGTCTCACACACACACACACACACTCACACTGTCTCACACACACACACTCACACTCACACACTCACACTGTCTCACACACACACACACACTCACACTGTCTCACACACACACACACACACTCACACTGTCTCACACACACACACACACTGTCTCACACACACACACACACTCACACTGTCTCACACACACACACACACTCACACTGTCTCACACACACACACTCACACTGTCTCACACACACACTCACACTGTCTCACACACACACACACACTCACACTGTCTCACACACACACACACACTCACACTGTCTCACACACACACACTCACACTGTCTCACACACACACACACTCACACTGTCACACTCACACACACACTCACACTGTCTCACACACACACACACACTCACACTGTCTCACACACACACACACACACTCACACTGTCTCACACACACACACACTGTCTCACACACACACACACACTCACACTGTCTCACACACACACACACTCACACTGTCTCACACACACACACACACTCACACTGTCTCACACACACACACACTCACACTGTCTCTCACACACACACACTCACACTGTCTCACACACACACACACTCAAACTGTCTCTCACACACACACACACTCACACTGTCTCACACACACACACACACTCACACTGTCTCACACACACACACACTCACACTGTCTCACACACACACACACACTCACACTGTCTCACACACACACACACACTGTCTCACACACACACACACTCACACTGTCACACTCACACACACACTCACACTGTCACACATGCACACACTCACTCTGTCACACACACACACTCACGTTGTCTCACACACACACACACTGTCTCACACACACACACACTCACACTGTCACACACACACACAGTCACACTGTCTCACACACACACACACTGTCTCACACACACACATACACACACTCACACACACACACACACACACTCACACTGTCTCACACACACACACACCGTCTCACACACACACACACTCACACTGTCTCACACACACACACACTCACACTGTCACACACACAGACACACTCACACTGTCTCACACACACACACACTCACACTTCTCACACACTCACACTGTCACACACACACACACAGTCTCACACACACACACACACACTGTCTCAGACACACACACTCACACTGTCTCACACACACACTCACACTGTCTCACACACACACTGTCTCACACACACACACACTCGCACTGTCTCACACACACACACACACACACACACTGTCTCACACACACACACACTCACACTGTCTCACACACACACACACTGTCTCTCACACACACACACTCACACTGTCTCACACACACACACTCACACTGTCACACACACTCACACTGTCTCACACACACGCACACTGTCACACACACACGCACACTGTCACACACACACACACACTCACACTGTCACACACACACACTGTCTCACACACACACACACACTCACACTGTCACACACACACACACACTCACACTGTCTCACACACACACACACACTCACACTGTCACACACACACACACACTCACACTGTCACACACACACACTGTCTCACACACACACACACACTCACACTGTCACACACACACACACACTCACACTGTCTCACACACACACACACACTCACACTGTCACACACACACACACTCACACTGTCTCACACACACACACACTCACACTGTCACACACACACACACACTCACACTGTCTCACACACACACACACACTGTCTCACACACACACACACTGTCTCACACACACACACTCACACCGTCACACACACACACTCACACTGTCTCACACACACACACACTGCCTCACACACACACACTCATACTGTCTCACACACACACACTCACACTGTCTCACACACACACACACACTGTCACACACACACACACTCACACTGTCTCACACACACACTCACACTGTCACACACACACACTCACACTGTCACACACACACACTCACACTGTCTCTCACACACACACACACTCACACTGTCACACACACACACACACACACTGTCTCACACACTCACACACACACACACTCACACTGTCTCACACACACACACACTCACACTGTCTCACACACACACACACTCACACTGTCTCACACACACACACACACACACTGTCTCACACACACACACACACACTGTCTCACACACACACACACTGTCTCACACACACACACACCCACTCTGTCTCACACACACACACACCCACTCTGTCTCACACACACACACACACTGTCTCACACACACACTGTCTCACACACACACTGTCTCACACACACACTGTCTCACACACACACACAGTCTCACACACACACACACCCACACTGTCTCACACACACACACAGTGTCTCACACACACACACACACACACACACACAGTCTCACACACACACACACACACAAACACACACACTGTCTCACACACACACACACACACACTCTGTCTCACACACATACACACTGTCTCTCACACACACAAACACACACACTGTCTCACACACAGACACACACTGTCTCACACACACACACACACATTGTCTCACACAAACACACACACACACACACTATCTCACACACACATGCACACACACACTATCTCACACACACACTGTCTCACACACACACACACACTCACACTGTCACACACACACACAGTCACACTGTCTCACACACACACACACTGTCTCACACACACACATACACACACTCACACACACACACACACACACTCACACTGTCTCACACACACACACACCGTCTCACACACACACACACTCACACTGTCTCACACACACACACACTCACACTGTCACACACACAGACACACTCACACTGTCTCACACACACACACACTCACACTGTCTCTCACACACACACACTCACACTGTCTCTCACACACACACACTCACACTGTCTCACACACACACACTCACACTGTCTCACACACACACACACACTCACACTGTCTCACACACACACACTCACACTGTCTCACACACACACACACTCACACTGTCTCACACACACACACACTCACACTGTCTCACACACACACACACTCACACTGTCTCACACACACACACACTCACACTGTCTCACACACACACACTCACACTGTCTCACACACACACACACTCACACTGTCTCACACACACACACACTCACACTGTCTCACACACACACACACACACTCACACTCACACACACACACTCACACTGTCTCACACACACACACACACACACACACACTCACACTGTCTCACACACACACACACACTCACACTGTCTCACACACACACACACACACTCACACTGTCTCACACACACACACTCACACTGTCTCACACACACACACTCACACTGTCTCACACACACACACACTCACACTGTCTCACACACACACACACACTCACACTGTCTCACACACACACACTCACACTGTCTCACACAGACACACACACTCACACTGTCTCACACACACACACACACACTCACACTGTCTCACACACACACACTCACACTCACACACTCACACTGTCTCACACACACACACACACTCACACTGTCTCACACACACACACACACACTCACACTGTCTCACACACACACACACACTGTCTCACACACACACACACACTCACACTGTCTCACACACACACACACACTCACACTGTCTCACACACACACACTCACACTGTCTCACACACACACTCACACTGTCTCACACACACACACACACTCACACTGTCTCACACACACACACACACTCACACTGTCTCACACACACACACTCACACTGTCTCACACACACACACACTCACACTGTCACACTCACACACACACTCACACTGTCTCACACACACACACACACTCACACTGTCTCACACACACACACACACACTCACACTGTCTCACACACACACACACTGTCTCACACACACACACACACTCACACTGTCTCACACACACACACACTCACACTGTCTCACACACACACACACACTCACACTGTCTCACACACACACACACTCACACTGTCTCTCACACACACACACTCACACTGTCTCACACACACACACACTCAAACTGTCTCTCACACACACACACACTCACACTGTCTCACACACACACACACACTCACACTGTCTCACACACACACACACTCACACTGTCTCACACACACACACACACTCACACTGTCTCACACACACACACACACTGTCTCACACACACACACACTCACACTGTCACACATGCACACACTCACTCTGTCACACACACACACTCACGTTGTCTCACACACACACACACTGTCTCACACACACACACACTCACACTGTCACACACACACACAGTCACACTGTCTCACACACACACACACTGTCTCACACACACACATACACACACTCACACACACACACACACACACTCACACTGTCTCACACACACACACACCGTCTCACACACACACACACTCACACTGTCTCACACACACACACACTCACACTGTCACACACACAGACACACTCACACTGTCTCACACACACACACACTCACACTTCTCACACACTCACACTGTCACACACACACACACAGTCTCACACACACACACACACTGTCTCAGACACACACACTCACACTGTCTCACACACACACTCACACTGTCTCACACACACACTGTCTCACACACACACACACTCGCACTGTCTCACACACACACACACACACACACTGTCTCACACACACACACACTCACACTGTCTCACACACACACACACTGTCTCTCACACACACACACTCACACTGTCTCACACACACACACTCACACTGTCACACACACTCACACTGTCTCACACACACGCACACTGTCACACACACACGCACACTGTCACACACACACACACACTCACACTGTCACACACACACACTGTCTCACACACACACACACACTCACACTGTCACACACACACACACACTCACACTGTCTCACACACACACACACACTCACACTGTCACACACACACACACACTCACACTGTCACACACACACACTGTCTCACACACACACACACACTCACACTGTCACACACACACACACACTCACACTGTCTCACACACACACACACACTCACACTGTCACACACACACACACTCACACTGTCTCACACACACACACACTCACACTGTCACACACACACACACACTCACACTGTCTCACACACACACACACACTGTCTCACACACACACACACTGTCTCACACACACACACACACTCACACCGTCACACACACACACTCACACTGTCTCACACACACACACACTGCCTCACACACACACACTCATACTGTCTCACACACACACACTCACACTGTCTCACACACACACACACACTGTCACACACACACACACTCACACTGTCTCACACACACACTCACACTGTCACACACACACACTCACACTGTCACACACACACACTCACACTGTCTCTCACACACACACACACACACTCACACTGTCACACACACACACACACACACTGTCTCACACACTCACACACACACACACTCACACTGTCTCACACACACACACACTCACACTGTCTCACACACACACACACTCACACTGTCTCACACACACACACACACACACTGTCTCACACACACACACACACACTGTCTCACACACACACACACTGTCTCACACACACACACACCCACTCTGTCTCACACACACACACACCCACTCTGTCTCACACACACACACACACTGTCTCACACACACACTGTCTCACACACACACTGTCTCACACACACACTGTCTCACACACACACACAGTCTCACACACACACACACCCACACTGTCTCACACACACACACAGTGTCTCACACACACACACACACACACACACACAGTCTCACACACACACACACACACAAACACACACACTGTCTCACACACACACACACACACACTCTGTCTCACACACATACACACTGTCTCTCACACACACAAACACACACACTGTCTCACACACAGACACACACTGTCTCACACACACACACACACATTGTCTCACACAAACACACACACACACACACTATCTCACACACACATGCACACACACACTATCTCACACACACACTGTCTCACACACACACACACACTCACACTGTCTCACACACACACAAACACACACTGTCTCACACACACACTCACACTGTCTCACACACACACTCACACTGTCTCACACACACGCACACTCACACTGTCTCACACACAAGCACACTCACACTGTCTCACACACACACACACACACACTGTCTCACACACACACTCACACTGTCTCACACACACACACACACACACTGTCTCACACACACACACACTCACACTGTCTCACACACACACTGTCTCACACACACACACACACACAAACACCCACACTGTCTCACACACACACACACTGTCTCACACACACACACACACTCACACTGTCTCACACACACACAAACACACACTGTCTCACACACACACTCACACTGTCTCACACACACACTCACACTGTCTCACACACACGCACACTCACACTGTCTCACACACAAGCACACTCACACTGTCTCACACACACACACACACACACTGTCTCACACACACACTCACACTGTCTCACACACACACACACACACACTGTCTCACACACACACACACTCACACTGTCTCACACAAACACTGTCTCACACACACACACACACAAACACCCACACAGTCTCACACACACTCACACTCACACACACAAACACCCACATTGTCTCACGCACACACACACACTGTCTCATACACACACACACTGTCTCACACACACACACACAAACACTCACACTGTCTCACACACACACTCACAATCACAGAGACACACACACAAATACTCACATTGTCACACACATCCACAGAAACACATTCACAGAGACACACCCACCCACAGGCATTCAGAGAGAGACACACACACAAATACTCACACTGTCTCACACATACACAGAAATACATTCACACAGACACAAACAGACACACACACAGATACACACACCCACACACATGCACTGTGCAAAGAGGAATCTTTGCTGATTTTTTTCCCGTTCTCTCTGACCTGTTAATATCAGTTTGAAGATCGAGCGACTGTGCTGAGAGGCTCAGAACAGGAATCTGTTTTTACACGTTTTTAAACAATGTGATTGGGCAGCAGGAGCTCAGTAACGGAGCAATCAGGAGGGGGAGGGAGGAGGCAATGTCCCAGTGTGGAGTGTAGGAGGGGATGTCCCAGTGCAGAGTGTAGGAGGGGATGTCCCAGTGCAGAGTGTAGGAGGGGATGTCTCAGTGCAGAGTGTAGGAGGGGATGTCCCAGTGCAGAGTGTAGGAGAGGATGTCCCAGTGCAGAGTGTAGGAGGCAACGTCCCAGTGCGGAATGTAGGAGGGGATGTCCCAGTGCAGAGTGTAGGAGGGAACGTCTCAGTGCAGAGTGTAGGAGGGGATGTCTCAGTGCAGAGTGTAGGAGGGGATGTCCCAGTGCAGAGTGTAGGAGAGGATGTCCCAGTGCAGAGTGTAGGAGGGGATGGCCCAGTGCAGAGTGTAGGAGGGGATGTCCCAGTGCGGAGTGTAGGAGGGGATGGCCCAGTGCAGAGTGTAGGAGGGGATGTCCCAGTGCAGAGTGTAGGAGGGGATGTCTCAGTGCAGAGTGTAGGAGAGGATGTCCCAGTGCAGAGTGTAGGAGGGGATGTCTCAGTGCAGAGTGTAGGAGGGGATGTCCCAGTGCAGAGTGTAGGAGGGAACGTCTCAGTGCAGAGTGTAGGAGGGGATGTCTCAGTGCGGAGTGTAGGAGGGGATGTCCCAGTGCAGAGTGTAGGAGGGGATGTCCCAGTGCAGAGTGTAGGAGGGGATGTCCCAGTGCAGAGTGTAGGAGGGGATGTCCCAGTGCGGAGTGTAGGAGGGGATGTCCCAGTGCAGAGTGTAGGAGGGAATGTCTCAGTGCAGAGTGTAGGAGGGGATGTCTCAGTGCAGAGTGTAGGAGGGGATGTCCCAGTGCAGAGTGTAGGAGGGGATGTCCCAGTGCAGAGTGTAGGAGGGGATGTCCCAGTGCAGAGTGTAGGAGGGGATGTCCCAGTGCAGAGTGTAGGAGGGAATGTCTCAGTGCAGAGTGTAGGAGGGGATGTCTCAGTGCAGAGTGTAGGAGGGGATGTCTCAGTGCAGAGTGTAGGAGGGGATGTCTCAGTGCAGAGTGTAGGAGGGGATGTCTCAGTGCAGAGTGTAGGAGGGGATGTCTCAGTGCGGAGTTTAGGAGGGGATGTCTCAGTGCAGAGTGTAGGAGGGGATGTCTCAGTGCAGAGTGTAGGAGGGGATGTCCCAGTGCAGAGTGTAGGAGGGGATGTCCCAGTGCAGAGTGTAGGAGGGGATGTCTCAGTGCAGAGTGTAGGAGGGGATGTCCCAGTGCAGAGTGTAGGAGGGGATGTCCCAGTGCAGAGTGTAGGAGGGAATGTCTCAGTGCAGAGTGTAGGAGGGGATGTCTCAGTGCAGAGTGTAGGAGGGGATGTCTCAGTGCAGAGTGTAGGAGGGGATGTCCCAGTGCGGAGTGTAGGAGGGAATGTCTCAGTGCAGAGTGTAGGAGGGGATGTCCCAGTGCAGAGTGTAGGAGGGGATGTCCCAGTGCAGAGTGTAGGAGGGGATGTCCCAGTGCAGAGTGTAGGAGGGGATGTCTCAGTGCAGAGTGTAGGAGGGAATGTCCCAGTGCAGAGTGTAGGAGGGGATGTCCCAGTGCAGAGTGTAGGAGGGGATGTCTCAGTGCAGAGTGTAGGAGGGGATGTCTCAGTGCAGAGTGTAGGAGGGGATGTCTCAGTGCAGAGTGTAGGAGGGGATGTCTCAGTGCAGAGTGTAGGAGGGGATGTCTCAGTGCAGAGTGTAGGAGGGGATGTTCCAGTGCAGAGTGTAGGAGGGAATGTCTCAGTGCAGAGTGTAGGAGGGGATGTCCCAGTGCAGAGTGTAGGAGGGGATGTCCCAGTGCAGAGTGTAGGAGGGGATGTCTCAGTGCAGAGTGTAGGAGGGGATGTCTCAGTGCGGAGTTTAGGAGGGGATGTCCCAGTGCAGAGTGTAGGAGGGGATGTCCCAGTGCAGAGTGTAGGAGGGGATGTCTCAGTGCAGAGTGTAGGAGGGGATGTCTCAGTGCAGAGTGTAGGAGGGGATGTCTCAGTGCGGAGTTTAGGAGGGGATGTCCCAGTGCAGAGTGTAGGAGGGGATGTCCCAGTGCAGAGTGTAGGAGGGGATGTCCCAGTGCAGAGTGTAGGAGGGGATGTCCCAGTGCAGAGTGTAGGAGGGGATGTCCCAGTGCAGAGTGTAGGAGGGGATGTCCCCGTGCAGAGTGTAGGAGGGGATGTCCCAGTGCAGAGTGTAGGAGGGGATGTCCCCGTGCAGAGTGTAGGAGGGGATGTCTCAGTGCGGAGTTTAGGAGGGGATGTCTCAGTGCGGAGTTTAGGAGGGGATGTCTCAGTGCAGAGTGTAGGAGGGGATGTTCCAGTGCAGAGTGTAGGAGGGAATGTCTCAGTGCAGAGTGTAGGAGGGGATGTCCCAGTGCAGAGTGTAGGAGGGGATGTCCCAGTGCAGAGTGTAGGAGGGGATGTCCCAGTGCAGAGTGTAGGAGGGGATGTCTCAGTGCGGAGTTTAGGAGGGGATGTCTCAGTGCAGAGTGTAGGAGGGGATGTCCCAGTGCAGAGTGTAGGAGGGGATGTCTCAGTGCGGAGTTTAGGAGGGGATGTCTCAGTGCAGAGTGTAGGAGGGGATGTCTCAGTGCAGAGTGTAGGAGGGGATGTCTCAGTGCAGAGTGTAGGAGGGGATGTCTCAGTGCGGAGTGTCGGAGGGATGTCCCAGTGCAGAGTGTAGGAGGGGATGTCCCAGTGCGGAGTTTAGGAGGGGATGTCTCAGTGCGGAGTTTAGGAGGGGATGTCTCAGTGCAGAGTGTAGGAGGGGATGTCCCAGTGCAGAGTGTAGGAGGGGATGTCCCAGTGCAGAGTGTAGGAGGGGATGTCTCAGTGCAGAGTGTAGGAGGGGATGTCCCAGTGCAGAGTGTAGGAGGGGATGTCTCAGTGCAGAGTGTGGGAGGGGATGTCCCAGTGCAGAGTGTAGGAGGGGATGTCTCAGTGCAGAGTGTAGGAGGGGATGTCTCAGTGCAGAGTGTAGGAGGGGATGTCCCAGTGCAGAGTGTAGGAGGGGATGTCTCAGTGCAGAGTGTAGGAGGGATGTCCCAGTGCAGAGTGTAGGAGGGGATGTCTCAGTGCAGAGTGTAGGAGGGGATGTCCCAGTGCAGAGTGTAGGAGGGGATGTCCCAGTGCTGGTGCTGCACTGCCATTCCCTGTGCGAAATGGCCTTCTTTGAATTGTCCAGTCGGAGTAAATTTTAACTGACTTTATCTCAGGGGAACACACATAAATGTCAATTATTTACAGGGGCATTAAATGAGATACTTCGACACGAACAACATAAGAATTACTGCCAGGTAATTTGCATCTAAACTGTTTGAAAGACAGGAACTGGCAGTAAGATCCTATCTGAGTCCAGCCTCATCCAGACCGCAAACATCTTCCCTTATACACGGAAACTCTCGCCCTTTCCACTGCTACAACCTCGGAAATACTCCGAGATACACTGCAGTGTTTCTGCTCGTGACTAACTAACTGGGGTCAGACTGCATTCAAATCGGTGCAATTTAATGAGTTTTCACCATCTCTGCTGCTGTACTGTTGACTAACGGTTTTAGGGACAGTAACTTATTTTATTTCAGTTCTTTCCCAATGTCTGTAACTCAAATTATACTTAAAATACATTTTTTCCATTCGATTGATAAAGTAAATCTTTCAGTTTTGTGTGGAAAATACGGCCTGCATTTTAGTTCAGAATGGAATGAAAAATCAACACCCTCTGACAGTGCGGCACTCCCTCAGCACTGACCCTCTGACAGTGCGGCAACCCCTCAGCACTGACCCTCTGACAGTGCGGCACTCCCTCAGCACTGACCCTCTGACAGTGCGGCACTCCCTCAGCACTGACCCTCTGACAGTGCGGCAACCCCTCAGCACTGACCCTCTGACAGTGCGGCACTCCCTCAGCACTGACCCTCTGACAGTGCGGCACTCCCTCAGCACTGACCCTCTGACAGTGCGGCACTCCCTCAGCACTGACCCTCTGACAGTGCAGCACTCCCTCAGCACTGACCCTCTGACAGTGCGGCACTCCCTCGGCACTGACCCTCTGACAGTGCGGCAACCCCTCAGCACTGACCCTCTGACAGTGCGGCACTCTCTCAGCACTGACCCTCTGACAGTGCGGCACTCCCTCAGCACTGACCCTCTGACAGTGCGGCACTCCCTCAGCACTGACCCTCTGACAGTGCAGCACTCCCTCAGCACTGACCCTCTGACAGTGCGGCACTCCCTCAGCACTGACCCTCTGACAGTGCGGCACTCCCTCAGCACTGACCCTCTGACAGTGCGGCACTCCCTCAGCACTGACCCTCTGACAGTGCGGCACTCCCTCAGCACTGACCCTCTGACAGTACGGCACTCCCTCAGCACTGACACTCTGACAGTGCAGCACTCCCTCAGCACTGACCCTCTGACAGTGCGGCACTCCCTCAGCACTGACCCTCTGACAGTGCGGCACTCCCTCAGTACTGACCCTCTGACAGTGCGGCACTCCCTCAGCACTGACCCTCTGACAGTGCGGCGCTCCCTCAGCACTGACCCTCTGACAGTGCGGCGCTCCCTCTGCACTGACCCTCTGACAGTGTGGCACTCCCTCAGCACTGACCCTCTGACAGTGCAGCACTCCCTCAGCACTGACCCTCTGACAGTGCGGCACTCCCTCAGCACTGACCCTCTGACAGTGCGGCGCTCCCTCAGTACTGACCCTCTGACAGTGCGGCACTCCCTCAGCACTGACCCTCTGACAGTGCGGCACTCCCTCAGCACTGACCCTCTGACAGTGCGGCACTCCCTCAGCACTGACCCTCTGACAGTGCGGCACTCCCTCAGCACTGACCCTCTGACAGTGCGGCACTCCCTCAGCACTGACCCTCTGACAGTGCAGCACTCCCTCAGCACTGACCCTCTGACAGTGCGGCACTCCCTCAGCACTGACCCTCTGACAGGGCGGCACTCCCTCAGCACTGACCCTCTGACAGTGCAGCACTCCCTCAGCACTGACCCTCTGACAGTGCGGCACTCCCTCAGCACTGACCCTCTGACAGTGCGGCACTCCCTCAGCACTGACCCTCTGACAGTGCGGCACTCCCTCAGCACTGACCCTCTGACAGTGCGGCACTCCCTCAGCACTGACCCTCTGACAGTGCGGCACTCCCTCAGCACTGACCCTCTGACAGTGTGGCATTCCCTCAGCACTGACCCTCTGACAGTGCGGCACTCCCTCAGCACTGACCCTCTGACAGTGCGGCACTCCCTCAGCACTGACCCTCTGACAGTGCGGCACTCCCTCATCACTGACCCGGCGTTTGGGTCACTGTCTGTGTGGAGTCTGCACACCCTCCCCGTGTCTGCGTGGGTTTCCTCCGGGTGCTCAGATTTCCTCCCACAGTCTGAAAGATGTGCATGTTCGGTGCATTAGCCATGCTAAATTGTCCCTTGGTGTCCAAAGATGTGTCGGTTGGAGGGGGGATTAGCTGTGGGAAATACATGGGGTTACGGGGATAGCATAGAACCCTCCCAGCATAGAACCAGCATAGAACCCTACAGTGCAGAAACAGGCCCTTCGGCCCATCGAGTCTGCACCGAACACAATCCCACCCAGACCCTATCCCCATATCCCTACACATTTACCTGCTAATCCCTCTAACCTACACGTCCCAGGACACTAAGGGGCAATTTTAGCATAGCCAATGAACCTACCCCGCACATCTTTGGACTGTGGGAGGAAACCGGAGCACCCGGAGAAAACCCACGCAGACACGAGGAGAATGTGCAAACTCCACACAGGCAGTGACCCGAGCCGGGAATCGAACCCAGGACCCTGGAGCTGTGAAGCAGCAGTGCTAACCACTGTGCTACCGTGCCGGATAGGGCAGAGAGGAAGGCCTGGGTAAGATACTCTATTGGATAATCGGTGCAGACTCGGTGAGCTGAATGGCCTCTTTCCGCACTGCAGGTATTCTATGCTTTCCTGTTCCCTGTGTCCCCTGAGCCACTTTGGATCCCATCAGAAAGGGCTTGATTTTGAAATACTATTCCATGTTTTTAAATCCCTCCCGACCTCTGAAATCTCCTCCAGCCCCGCGGTCCGCAGAGATTTCAGAGCTCTTTGATTCTGGCTTCTTGAGAATCATCAATTTTAATTTCTCCGTCATGGTGACCAGATATCACCTGGGTCCTAAGCTCTGGAATTCCTTCCCTGCCTTCCTACCTCGCTTTCCTCCATTCAGAAATCTCTTAAAGTCTATTGCTTTGACATTACCTTAATAATACTGTCCAAGGGCCCTTATCGAGTCTGAAGGATAACCACCATTGGTTTTGATCAAGAGATTACTTTATTCTTCAGGAGATGTTAAATTAACTATGACTAAGAAAGCCCACCAATGCTTCTATGTTATCAGAAGACTAAGCTACAGCTCTCACCAACTTTTACAGATATCACATAGGAAGCATCCTTTCTGGTTGTATCACAGCTCGGTCTGGGCTCCTGCTCTGCCCAAGACCGCAAGGAACTACAAAAGGTCGTGAGTGTAGCCCCAATCCCATCACACAAACCAGCCTCCCATCCATTGACTCTGTCTACACTTCCCGCTGCCTCGGGGAAAAGCAGCCAGCATAATTAAGGACCCCATGCACCCCAGACATTCTCTCTTCCACCTTCTTCCGTTGGGAAAAAGATACAAAAGTCTGAGGTCCCGTACCGACCGACTCAAGAACAGCTTCTTCCCTGCTGCTGTCAGACTTTTGAATGGACCCACCTCGCATTAAGTTGATCTTTCTCTACACCCTAGCAGTGACTGTAACACTACATTCTGCACCCTCTCCTTTCCTCCTCTATGAACGGTATGCTTTGTCTGCAAGAAACAATACATTTCACTGTATGCTGTGACAATAATAAATCAAATCAAATCAAATGAGGGTTTTATCTTCATGGTCCATGGTTTGAATGGGAGAGTTCTCCTGTTGCCCCTCCATCCCCCGATAAATTAACTCTTTGTTCACCTCACTGTTGGATGGTGCTTCCCTCAAAATGGCTGCCGTCTTTGTGATTGACAAAGCCTTAAACGGGCTGTGGGCAGATACTCAAATAATGTTCAAAATGGAACTGGGCAAATGATAGGGACACAAGGCAGTGGGGTGGGGAGTCGGCGATTCGAGAGCTCTGTTAAACAGTCAGCATGATGGGCCAAAGGGACTCCTTCTATGTCCAAAGATGTGTGGGTTAGGTTCATTGGCTATGCTAAAAATTGCCCCTTAGTATCCTGGGATGTGTAGGTTAGAGGGATTAGCAGGTAAAATGTGTAGGGATATGGGGATAGGGTCTGAGTGGGATTGTGTTCGGTGCAGACTCGATGGGCCGAAGGGCCTGTTTCTGCACTGTAGGGTTCTATGTTCTATGTTCTATGTTCTATGTTCTATGTTCTATGCTGCCGGGTGATTTGGTTCACTGGAGGAGGTGCAGGGGAGATTTCAGAGTCAGAGAGGTTTACAGCATGGAAACAGACCCTTTGGCCCAACTTATCCAAGATGTCCTTTTTTTAATTACTAAGCCAATCCCAATTGCCCACCTTTGGCCCATATCGCTCTATACCCATCGTACCCATGTAACTGTCTAAACGCTTTTTAAATGACAAAATTGTACCCACCTCTACTATTACCTCTGGCAGCTCGTTCCAGACACTCACCACCCTCTGTGCGAAAAAAATTTCCCCCTGGACACTTTTGTATCTCTCCCCTCTCACCTTAAACCTGTGCCCTCTAGTTTTAGATTCCTCTATCTTTGGGAAAAGATATTGACTATCTAGCTGATCTGTGTATTTTATAGACCTCTATAAGATCACCCCTAAGTCTCCTATGTTCCAGAGGAAAATGCCCCAGTCTATCCCAGCCTCTCCTTATAACTCAATCCATCAAGTCCCAGCAGCATCCTCGTAAATATTTTCTGCACTCTTACTAGTTTAATAATATCCTTTCTATAATAGGATGACCAGAACTGTACACAGTATTCCAAGTGTGGCCTTACTAATGTCTTGTACAACTTCAACAAGACGTCCCAACTCCTGTATTCAGGATGCTGCCTGGGATGGAATGTTAAAGTTATGAAGGGAGGTTGGATGGGCTTGGGCTGTTTTAAGAACATAAGAACATAAGAAATAGGAGCAGGAGTAGGCCATTTAGCCCTTCGAGCCTGCCCCGCCATTCAATAAGATCATGGCTGATCTGAAGTGGATCAGTTCCACTTTCCCGCTTTCTCCCCATAACCCTTAATTCCCTTGTCTATCAAAAACCTATCTACCCGTGTCTTAAATATATTTAGCGAGGCAGCCTCCACCACTTCAACGGGTAGAGAATTCCAGAGATTCACCACCCTTTGAGTGAAGAAGTTCCTCCTCAACTCCGTTCTAAACCGCCTCCCCTTTATCTTGAGGCTGTGCCCCCTAGTCCTGCTATCCTTTCTAAGCAGGAAGAATCTCTCTACCTCTATCCTATCCATCCCTTTCAATATCTTATACATAGAACATGGAACCCTACAGTGCAGAAACAGGCCCTTCGGCCCATCGAGTCTGCACCGAACACAATCCCACCCAGACCCTATCCCCATATCCCTACACATTTTCCCTGCTAATCCCTCTAACCTACACATCCCAGGACACTAAGGGGCAATTTTTAGCATAGCCAATGAACCTAACCCGCACATCTTTGGACGTCTCTATAAGATCCCCCCCTCATCCTTCTAAACTCTAACGAGTACAAGCCCAGTTTATTCAGCCTCTCCTCATAGCTCAACCCCCTCAACTCTGGTATCAGCCGAGTAAACCTCCTCTGCACTCCTCCAAGGCCAAAATATCCTTGCGCAGGTGCGGCGCCCAAAACTGCACACAGTACTCCAGCTGCGGCCTCACCAATGCCCTACACAGCCGCAGCAAGACCTCCCTACTTTTATATTCAATCCCCCTCGCTATGAAGGCCAGCATCCCATTCGCCTTCCTGACCACCTGCTGCACCTGCAAGCTGGGTTTTTGCGACTCATGCACAAGGACCCCCAGGTCCCTCTGCACCGTCGCCTGCTGCAGCTTTTCACCCTTTACATAGTAATCCCTCCTACTATTATTCCTGCCAAAGTGGATAACCTCACACTTGCTAACATTGTACTCCATCTGCCAGGTCCTCGCCCACTCGCTCAGCCTATCCAGATCCCTCTGCAGACTTTCCACACCCTCCGCACAATTTGCTTTTCCACTCATCTTCGTGTCATCAGCAAATTTCATCACCCTACACTCAGCACAGTTTTTGTTGGAGCAGAGAAAACTGAGGGGCTTCCTGATCAAGGTATACAAGATTATGAGAGACTTGGACAGAGTGGCTATATAAGGTCCTAGTCAGAAGCCATTTGGAGTATTGGGAGCAGTTTTGGGCCCCGTATCTAAGGAAGGATGTGCCGGCCTTGGAAAGGGTCCAGAGGGAGGTTCACAAGAATGATCCCTGGAATGAAGAGCTTGTTGTATGAGGAACGGGTTGAGGATTCTGGTTGGAGTTTAGAAGGATGGGAGGTGGGATCTTATTGAAACTTACAGGATACTGCGAGACCTGGAGAGAGTGGACATGGAGAGGGTGTTTCCACTAGTAGGAAAAACTAGAACCCGAGGGAACAACCTCAGGGTAAAGGGACGATCCTATAAAACGGAGATGAGGAGGAATTTCTTCAGTCAGAGAGTGGGGAATGTGTGGAACTCTTTGCCACGGTTAACTGCGGAGACCAGGTCATTAAGATGGAGATAGAGAGGTTCCTGATTAATAAGGGGATCAGGGGATATGGGGAAAAGGCAGGAGAATGGGGGGGATGAGAAAAATATCAGCCATGATTGAGTGGTGGAGCAGAGTTTTTGGGCTGAATGGCCTAATTCTGCTCCTATGTCTTATAGCTAAGGAGCAGCTGTTGCTCTTAGTTGAAGGGTCAGTCAGAAGGGGACACAGGTTCAAAGTGAGGGGCAGGAGGGGATTTGAGGAAAACCGTTTTCCCCCAGAGGGCGGTGAGGGTCTGGAATGCGCTCCCTGGGAGTGGGGGGGGGGGGGGGGGAGACGGGATGCCCCGCACCCTTTAAAAAGTGGCAGTAGGAACATCGTAACGTTGGGGTCTGTGGGCCAAGTGCTGGCAGATGGGATTAGCCGGGAGGGGGGGGGGGGGGTAGTCGAGGTGTTTGTAATGTGTCGATGTTGGCTCGATGGGCCGAAGGGCCTCTTGTGCGCTGTGTGATTCTAAACAGCCGCTCGGACCAGGCAGTGAGGGGCACTAGAGATACCCCGAGGAATCCTACCGAGGTTTAATTCAGTCACTCTGCTGGAGGCGGGGGTGAAGATAAACTGCTCGTCCACACTCCACAACCCATAATGTAATTTTAGAAGCAAAAACATCAAAAGTTTAGGAATCTGAAATATTTATGAGGGGGAACGTTTGATTTACAGTAAAGAAAGTGGCAGCACCAGCAGAGATTTTCGGAGTGGATGGTGAAAGCAGAATATGTCACGTGTCTGGAGGGGGGGGGTCATAGGCAGCCCGGAGACTTACGCTGCTCAGAGCAATAGGGGAAGGGAACAGAATGGGGCTGGAACTCAATATATTCATCAATATATGCCCGCATCCCTCTCTCCGCTTAAACACGAACACAGTGGATGGGTGCACGTTAGCAGAAGGGGGAATATATTTGGTGTGTGATTAGCATCCCAGTCAGTGAATCCGCTGTCCTAGTGTGAGGCTGTTATCAGGTAACTGGAATACATCTCGAGCGTATTGTCTGCAATTTAAAACAGGTAATGTTGGCGAGGGCACATCTGGCAGGGAATCTTCCAAAAAAAAGGATCCAATTGACAAGCTGCAAATTGACAAGCATTGCATTTTACAGCTGAGAGCAGGCCATTCGGCCCGTCGCGCCCATGCCAGGAAGATAGTATTGCATCTGTCACAGGAGCGCTGGATGTTAGGTGGATTGGCCGTGCTAAATTGACCCCTGTGTCGAGGGGATTAGCAGGGCAAATGTATGGGGTTTTTGGGATAGGGTATGGGTGGGATTGAGAACGCAGAAAATTCCAGCTCAGGAACAGGCCCTTCGGCCCCTCCAAGCCTGCACCGACCGTGCTGCCCCACTGAACTAAAACCTGCTACCCTTCCGGGGACCACATCCCTCTATTCCCATCCTATTCCCATCCCGTGCCAACGCTGTAGTTCAGAAAGCCCCACCAATGCCTCTACTTTCTCAGAAGACTAAGGAAATTTGGCATGTCCATTACGACTCTCACCAACTTTTACAGATGCCCCATAGAAAGCATTCTTTCTGGTTGTATCACAGCTCAGTCTGGGCTCCTGCTCTAACCAAGACCACAAGGAACTACAAAAGGTCGTGAATGTAGCCCCCAATCCCATCACACATCCTCCCATCCATTGACTCTGTCTACACTTCCGCTGCCTCGGCAAAGCAACCAGCAAAATTAAGGATCCCACACACCCCGGACATTCTCTCTTCCACCTTCTTCCATCGGGGAAAAAGATACAAAAGTCTGAGGTCCCGTACCGACCGACTCAAGAACAGCTTCTTCCCTGCTGCTGTCGGACTTTTGAATGGACCCCCCTCGCATTAAGCTGATCTTTCTCTACACCCCTCGCTGTGACTGTAACACTACACTCTGCACCCTCTCATTTCCTTCTCTGTGAACGGTATGCTTTGTCTGTATAGCGCGCAAGAAACAATACT
>CM075745.1:2695922-3043860 GCA_037974335.1 Prionace glauca
CCCTCTGACAGTGCGGCACTCCCTCAGCACTGACTCTCTGACAGTGCGGCACTCCCTCAGCACTGACCCTCTGACAGTGCGGCACTCCCTCAGCACTGATTCTCTGACAGTGCGGCACTCCCTCAGCACTGACCCTCTGACAGTGCGGCACTCCCTCAGCACTGACCCTCTGACAGTGCGGCACTCCCTCAGCACTGACTCTCTGACAGTGCGGCACTCCCTCAGCACTGACCCTCTGACAGTGCGGCACTCCCTCAGCACTGACTCTCTGACAGTGCGGCACTCCCTCAGCACTGACCCTCTGACAGTGCGGCACTCCCTCAGCACTGATTCTCTGACAGTGCGGCACTCCCTCAGCACTGACCCTCTGACAGTGCGGCACTCCCTCAGCACTGACCCTCTGACAGTGCGGCACTCCCTCAGCACTGACTCTCTGACAGTGCGGCACTCCCTCAGCACTGACCCTCTGACAGTGCGGCACTCCCTCAGCACTGACCCTCTGACAGTGCGGCACTCCCTCAGCACTGACCCTCTGACAGTGTGGCACTCCCTCAGCACTGACCCTCTGACAGTGCGGCGCTCCCTCAGCACTGACCCTCTGACAGTGCGGCACTCCCTCAGCACTGACCCTCTGACAGTGCGGCACTCCCTCAGCACTGACCCTCTGACAGTGCGGCACTCCCTCAGCACTGACCCTCTGACAGTGCAGCACTCCCTCAGCACTGACCCTCTGACAGTGCGGCACTCCCTCAGCACTGACCTTCTGACAGTGCAGCACTCCCTCAGCACTGACCCTCTGACAGTGCGGCACTCCCTCAGCACTGACCCTCTGACAGTGCGGCACTCCCTCAGCACTGACCCTCTGACAGTGCGGCACTCCCTCGGCACTGACCCTCTGACAGTGCGGCACTCCCTCAGCACTGACCCTCTGACAGTGCAGCACTCCCTCGGCACTGACCCTCTGACAGTGCGGCGCTCCCTCAGCACTGACCCTCTGACAGTGCGGCACTCCCTCAGCACTGACCCTCTGACAGTGCGGCACTCCCTCAGCACTGACCCTCTGACAGTGCGGCACTCCCTCAGCACTGACCCTCTGACAGTGCGGCACTCCCTCAGCACTGACCCTCTGACAGTGCGGCACTCCCTCAGCACTGACCCTCTGACAGTGCGGCGCTCCCTCAGCACTGACCCTCTGACAGTGCAGCACTCCCTCAGCACTGACCCTCTGACAGTCAGTCTATTTTTGCTCTGTAGTGGGACAACAGTCTGACCCAGGGGTGTGAGTGATGCTGACGGGGAAATGTTAGTCTCCAGAGATTGGTTTGAAAATAATGGGCTGTTAATCCCAGGCCATTTTACTGTCAGAGAGAGCGATGGAAACCTGCCTCTGCTCAGCCAACAACACACTCTCACTTTGTAAATCTCCAAATTCATTCAGACCCCTCTTTGAGTTCTCAAAATATACCGGATCGAAGGGATGATTTATTTAACACGTGCCCCAGTGTGGAACCTCTAGATGGTAAATCTCTGGGAAAGCTCTCAGTTCTGTCCCTAATGAATGAGACTCAGGGGTGGGGGTGGGGAGGGGGGGAGCGGTGGTAACGTAATGAGCAACAGTTCACTGGTCTGATTTCTAGAATGAGAGAATTGTTCCATAAGGAAAGATTGAGTAGACTTTGTCTGCGTTCCCAGGAGTTTAGAAGAATGAGAAGTGATCTCATTGATGGATGGAAAGATCTCAGGGGGATTGACAGGGTGAACGATGAGAAATTGTTCCTCCTTCTCTGGGAATCTCGAATACAGCGTCTCAGTCTCTGGGTAAATTGTCACCAGTTCGGGTCTGGGATAATGAGAAGTTTCTCTTTTCTTGCTGCAGGAGGGGAGTCAGCTCATCGTGTCTGCACTGGCTCTCCGCACAAGTATCCTGCCTTCGTGCTGTTCCCCTGCCTTTTCCCCCCCGTCCCCCTTCACATTGCTCCTATTCAAATAATCATCTCATTCCCTCTCAACAGAACCTGCCTCCACCTCAGTCCCAGTCCCCTGGGTGAAAAAGGCTTTTTCTCACATTGCATTTAAGAACATAAGAACATAAGAAATAGGAGCAGGAGTAGGCCATCTGGCCCTTCGAGCCTGCCCCGTCATTCAATAAGATCATGGCTGATCTGTCGTGGCTCAGCTCCACCTTCCCGCCCTCTCCCCATAACCCTTAATCCCTTCTCTTATCAAAAACCCATCAACCCGTTTCTTAAAAATATTTAGCGAGGCAGCCTCCACCACTTCAACGGGCAGAGAATTCCAGAGATTCACCACCCTTTGAGTGAAGAAGTTCCTCCTCAACTCTGTTCTAAACCACCCCCCCTTTATCTTGAGGCTGTGCCCCCTAGTCCTACTGTCTTTTTTGAGCGGGAAGAGTCTCTCCACCTCTATCCTATCCATCCCATTCATCATCTTATACGTCTCAATGAGATCTCCCCTCATTCTTCTAAACTCTAACGAGTACAAGCCCAGTTTATTCAGCCTCTCCTCATAGCTCAACCCCCTCAACTCCGGCATCAGCCGAGTAAACCTCCTCTGCACTCCCTCCAGGGCCAAAATATCCTTGCGCAGGTGCGGCGCCCAAAACTGCACACAGTACTCCAGCTGCGGCCTCACCAAATTTACTTCGTTTGCAAATCTCTTTTGAATCCGCGCCTTTTCATTCATCACCCTTTTACGAGTGGGAACAGCTTCTCTGTGCCTGCTCTGTCCAGCCCCCTCATGATTTTGAACATCTCTGTCAGATCTCCTCTTAGCCCCCTTCTCTCCAAGGAGAAAAGTCCCAACCTCTCCAATCCATCCTTAAAACTGACATTTCTCAATCCTCTACCATTCTAGTAAACCTCTCCTGCACTCACCTCAGTCCATTCACATCCATCCTGCAGTTATATCCCAGAACTGTACACAATATTCCAGCTGAGGACCAACTCATGTCTAAGTTCAGTATGACCTCCTTGCTCTTGTACCCTGTGCCCCTATTAATAAAACCCAGAATACTGTCTGCTTTATCGACTGCTCCCTTCACCTGACCTGCCACCTTCAATGACCTCTGCACAAGGCTTGAAGTTTATTTATCAGTGTCACAAGTAGGCTTACATTAACACTGCAAAGAAGTTACTGTGAAAATCCCCTAGTCGCCACACTCCGGCGCCTGTTCAGGTTACACTGAGGGAGGATTTAGCACGGCCAATGCACCCTAACCCAGCACGTCTTTCAGACTGTGGGGAGGGGAGTCCGGAGCAGCCGGAGGAAACCCACGCAGACACGGGGAGAATGTACAAACTCTGCACAGATAGTGATCCAAGCTGGGAATCGAACCCAGCTCCCTGGCGCTGTGAGGCAGCAGTGCTAACCCAATACGCCTGTCCCTCTGCTCCAGCACCCCGTTGAGAAATTTACCCCTTGTCTTACATTGTCCCTCCACATTCATTCAGAATCTCTGGAATTCTCTCCCACAGAGATCTGTCAATGCTCACTTGGAGTTTATCCAGGATAGATCTCCATAGATTTTTGGGAATGAAGGGAAACTGGGACAGTGCGAGGAGGGGGAGCTGAGTTATTGAGTGGGGGCTGAATGGCCTCCTCCCTGTTCCTATATCTTGTGTCTTTTCCCAGTAGATGGGGTTAGGTTCAATTCTCTCTGTGACAGGAGTTTGTATTTACTAAACGCAAAGAATCAAAATGAGGATCGGGTGCATCCTGCCTCTAGAGGTCACCAGTTACATATTGTCTAAACATTAGCAGAAATAATAAAGAGCTTTAATAGTGACATTTGTGCTTTCCCTGGTTACGTTCCTCTGCTTTTATTAAACTGGTTGATAAACCTTGTCAGTGTTAAGCCTTTTCCCTGGTCTGCATCCCAGGAGAGTTGAGGGCTCTGGTAGAAGGTTAAAATCTCCCTTCCTATCACTTTGCAAATCTCCCAAGCTGCCCAGATACCCCGGGCCCCATGTTCTGGTTTACGATTTATTCATTAATCGACTGAGAGTGATGAGAAACTCCCTTCATCCAACTCAGACCCACAACAATCTTCACCGCAGTAATCCTCGCAAGCGAGGCTCTGGAGAGATGATCAGAAGTTGCACAGTTTGGGTTGGAAGTTTCAGAACCAGGAAAGTTCCAAAGCAGCTGGATGTGTGGATGTGCTTGTCTATCTGTGTGTGTGTGTGTGTGTGTGTGCATAAAATTGAGTCTGTATATGTGACAATGTGTGCACATGTGCATATGTGTGAGTGCATACGTGCGTGTGTAAATGTGCAAGCATGCGATTGTGTGTATACGAGTGTATGTGTGTACACGTGAGTGTGTGTTTATACACGTGGGTGTGTGTGTGTATACATGAGTGTGTTTCTGTGTGTGAATGAGTCAGTGTGAGAGTGATTGTGGAAGTGTGCAAGCATCAGAGTTCCCCATTGGTACACCGTCACAAACTTTCACATCTGTCACGGTTTTCTTACAATTCTCCCTTTTCAAAAGCCAAACTTTGATTCCCAGCTTGGCCTGCTCTGGATTTGTTCAGTAGCTATTGATTTTTGGGCTCTGAATCTTAGCTTCTCCCCATTTCCCCAGCCCAACCAAACCACAGGAGCCAATGAGGATCGTAAGTCCTTACTTAATGTTTCTTGCCCAGAGAAATATGTATAATTGAAAACTGAACCATATGTGTGCCATACTGTGACTGAAATAACTTGCAAGCATGAGAGTGTGTGAAAGTGTGTATATGTGAATCTGCATGTACATGTGTGTGTGAATGAGTGTGCATGTGTGTTTGTGTATGTATGAGTGTGCATGAGTGTACGTGTGTGAACATGTATATGAGTGTGCATGTATGCTAGTGTGTATGTGTAAGTGTGTGAATGTGAGTGTGCGTGTGTCTGATTGCACAAGAGTGAATGTATGTGAGTGAATGTGTAAGTATGATTGTGTGTCCATGTGTGAACAGAGTATGTGTGGATAGTCTGCAGAAGGATCTAGATAGGCTGGGCGAATGGGCCAGGAAATGGCAAATGGAATTTAATGTTGGCAAGTGTGAGGTGGTCCACTTTGGTAGGAGGAATGGTAGGAAGGACTATTACTTACGGGGCGAAAAACTGCAGCAGGCGACGGTGCAGAGGGACCTCGGGGTCCTTGTGCATGAGTCGCAAAAACCCAGCTTGCAGGTGCAGCAGGTGGTCAGGAAGGCGAATGGGATGCTGGCCTTCATAGCGAGGGGGATTGAATATAAAAGTAGGGAGGTCTTGCTACAGCTGTATAGGGCATTGGTGAGGCCGCAGCTGGAGTACTGTGTGCAGTTTTGGGCACCGCACCTGTGCAAGGATATTTTGGCCCTGGAGGGAGTGCAGAGGAGGTTTACTAGGCTGATACGGAGTTGAGGGGATTGAGCTATGAGGAGAGGCTGAATAAACTAGGCTTGTACTTGTTAGAGTTTAGAAGAATGAGGGGAGATCTCATTGAGACATATAAGATGATGAATGGGATGGATAGGATAGAGGTGGAGAGACTCTTCCGCTCAAAAAAGACAGTAGGACTAGGGGGCACAGCCTCAGGATAAAGGGGGGGCGGTTTAGAACAGAGTTGAGGAGGAACTTCTTCACTCAAAGGGTGGTGAATCTCTGGAATTCTCTGCCCGTTGAAGTGGTGGAGGCTGCCTCGCTAAATATTTTTAAGAAACGGGTTGATGGGTTTTTGATAAGAGAAGGGATTAAGGGTTATGGGGAGAGGGCGGGGAAGGTGAAGCTGAGCCACGACAGATCAGCCATGATCTTATTGAATGGCGGGGCAGGCTCGAAGGGCCAGATGGCCTACTCCTGCTCCTATTTCTTATGTTCTTATGTGTGCCATACTGTGACTGAAATAACTTGCAAGCATGAGAGTGTGTGAAAGTGTGTATATGTGAATCTGCATGTACATGTGTGTGTGAATAAGTGTGCATGTGTGTTTGTGTATGTGTGAGTGTGCATGAGTGTACGTGTGTGAACATGTATATGAGTGTGCATGTATGCTAGTGTGTATGTGTAAGTGTGTGAATGTGAGTGTGCATGTGTCTGATTGCACAAGAGTGAATGTATGTGAGTGAATGTGTAAGTATGATTGTGTGTCCATGTGTGAACAGAGTATGTGTGTGTGTGTGTGTGTGAGTGAGAGGGAGTGTGTGTGTTTTTGGGGTTGTGTGTGCGTGGGAGGTGAGTGTGCGAGTGAGTTTTTTGAATGTGTATGGATATACATGGCTTATATATGGTATATATGGTTTCATTGGTCAGAACATTGAATACAGGAGTTGGGACGTCTTGTTGAAGTTGTACAAGACATTGGTAAGGCCACACTTGGAATACTGTATGCAATTCTGGTCACCTTATTATAGAAAGGTTATTATTAATCTAGAAAGAGTGCAGAAAAGGTTTACTAGGATGCTACCGGGACTTGATGGATTGAGTTATAAGAAGAGGCTGGATAGACTGGGACATTTTCTCTGGAGCGTAGGAGGCTGAGGGGTGAACATAAGAACATAAGAAATAGGAGCAGGAGTAGGCCATCTGGCCCTTCGAGCCTGCCCCGCCACTCAATAAGATCATGGCTGATCTGTCGTGGCTCAGTTCCACATTCCAGCCCTCTCCCATAACCCTTAATCCCCTCGTTTATCAAAAACCCATCAACCCGCGTCTTAAAAATATTTAGCAAGGCAGCCTCCACCACTTCAACGGGCAGAGAATTCCAAAAATTCACCACCCTTTGAGTGAAGAAGTTCCTCCTCAACTCCGTTCTAAACCGCCCCCCCTTTATCTTGAGGCTGTGCCCCCTAGTCCTACTATCCTTTCTGAGCGGGAAGAGTCTCTCCACCTCTATCCTATCCATTCCATTCATCATCTTATACGTCTCAATGAGATCTCCCCTCATTCTTCTAAACCCTAACGAGTACAAGCCTAGTTTATTCAGCCTCTCCTCATAGCTCAACCCCCTCAACTCCGGCATCAGCCTAGTAAACCTCCTCTGCACTCCCTCCAAGACCAAAATATCCTTGCGTAAGTACGGCGCCCAAAACTGCACACAGTGACCTTATAGAGGTCTATAAAATAATGAGGGGCACAGATCAGCTAGATAGTCAATATCTTTTCCCAAAGGTAGGGGAGTCTAAAACTAGAGGTTTAAGGTGAGAGGGGAGAGATACAGAAGTGTCCAGAGGGGGTAATTTGTTCACATAGAGGGTGGTGAGTGTCTGGAACAAGCTGCCAGAGGTAGTAGTAGAGGTGGGTACAATTTTGTCTTTTAAAAAGCGTTTAGATAGTTACATGGGTAAGATTGGTATAGAGGGATATGGGCCAAATGCCTTGGAGGGAGTGCAGAGGAGGTTTACTCGGCTGATGCCGGAGTTGAGGGGGTTGAGCTATGAGGAGAGGCTGAATAAACTAGGCTTGTACTCGTTAGAGTTTAGAAGAATGAGGGGAGATCTCATTGAGACGTATAAGATGATGAATGGGATGGATAGGATAGAGGTGGAGAGACTCTTCCCGCTCAGAAAGGTTAGTAGGACTGGGGGCACAGCCTCAAGATAAAAGGGGGGGCGGTTGAGAACGGAGTTGAGGAGGAACTTCTTACTCAAAGGGTGGTGAATCTCTGGAATTCTCTGCCCGTTGAAGTGGTGGAGGCTGCCTCGCTAAATATTTTTAAGACGCGGGTTGATGGGTTTTTGATAAGAGAGGGGATTAAGGGGATGAAGCAATTAAGACTAGCTTCAGGTTCTGAAACAAAAGGGCGGCATGAACAAGTTGGGCCGAAGGGCCTGTTTCCCTGCTGTAAACCTCTATGATTCTATGTGAGCGTGAATTCTTGTGAGTGTGTAAGTGAATTTCTGAGTGCGTGTATAGTTGAATATGTGAGTCTGTGTGCGTTTGTGCAAATGTGAGTGTGAAAGCATGGGTGTAGGAGTGAGTGTGCGGGGGGTGACTTTGAATGAACGTGTATTTGAGTGTGAGTGAGTGAGTGTGAGGATTAGTGAGCGAGTGGGGGGAAATGACTGAGTGTGAGAGTGGGGAGCTGAGTGAATGGGGAGATGAGTGAGTGTGTGCTGGGGTGGAGGGTGTTGAGTTAGTGTGTGTATGGGGGGGGTTGAGTTAGTGTGTGTTTGGGGGGGTTGAGTTAGTGTGTGTATGGGGGGGGTTGAGTTAGTGTGTGTATGGGGGGGGTTGAGTTAGTGCGTGTATGGGGGGGGGGTTGAGTTAGTGCGTGTATGGGGGGGGGGTTGAGTTAGTGTGTGTATGGGGGGGGTTGAGTTAGTGTGTGTATGGGGGGGGTTGAGTTGGTGTGTTTGGGGGGGGGGTTGAGTTAGTGTGTGTTTGGGGGGGGGGTTGAGTTAGTGTGTGTATGGGGGGGGGTTGAGTTAGTGTGTGTATGGGGGGGGTTGAGTTGTGTGTATGGGGGGGGTTGAGTTAGTGTGTGTTTGGGGGGGGTTGAGTTAGTGTGTGTATGGGGGGGGTTGAGTTAGTGTGTGTTTGGGGGGAGTTGAGTTAGTGTGTGTTTGGGGGGGGGTTGAGTTAGTGTGTGTTTGGGGGGAGTTGAGTTAGTGTGTGTTTGGGGGGGGGTTGAGTGAGTGTGTGTATGGGGGGGGGTTGAGTTAGTGTGTGTATGGGGGGGGTTGAGTTGTGTGTATGGGGGGGGTTGAGTTAGTGTGTGTTTGGGGGAGTTGAGTTAGTGTGTGTTTTAAGTTAGTGTGTGTTTGGGGGGAGTTGAGTTAGTGTGTGTATGGGGGGTTGAGTTAGTGTGTGTTTGGGGGGGGGTTGAGTTAGTGTGTGTATGGGGGGGGGTTGAGTTAGTGTGTGCTTGGGGGGGGGTTGAGTTAGTGTGTGTATGGGGGGGGGTTGAGTTTGTGTATGGGGGGGGTTGAGTTAGTGTGTGTATGGGGGGGGGTTGAGTTAGTGTGTGTTTGGGGGGGGTTGAGTTAGTGTGTGTTTGGGGGGGGGTTGAGTTAGTGTCTGTTTGGGGGGGGGTTGAGTTAGTGTGTGTTTGGGGGGTGTTGAGTTAGTGTGTGTTTGGGGGGGGTTGAGTTAGTGTGTGTATGGGGGTGTGGTTGAGTTAGTGTGTGTTTGGGGGGGGAGTTGAGTTAGTGTGTGTTTGGGGGGGGTTGAGTTAGTGTGTGTATGGGGGAGGTTGAGTTAGTGTGTGTTTGGGGGGGGTTGAGTTAGTGTGTGTATGGGGGGGGTTGAGTGTGTCTGTGTTGGGGGGGGGTTGAGTTAGTGTGTGTTTGGGGGGGGGTTGAGTTAGTGTGTGTTTGGGGGTGGGTTGAGTTAGTGTGTGTTTGGGGGGGGTTGAGTTTGTGTGTGTTTGGGGGGGGGTTGAGTTACTGTGTGTATGGGGGGGGGTTGAGTTAGTGTGTATGGGGGGGTTGAGTTAGTGTGTGTTTGGGGGGATTGAGTTAGTGTGTGTTTGGGGGGTGTGGTTGAGTTAGTGTGTGTTGGGGGGGCGGTGAGTTAGTGTGTGTTGGGGGGGGCTGAGTTAGTGTGTGTTTGGGGGGGGTTGAGTTCGTGTGTGTATGGGGGGGGTTGAGTTAGTGTGTGTTCGGGGGGGGTTGAGTTAGTGTGTGTTGGGGGGGGTTGAGTTAGTGTGTGTTGAGGGGGGGTTGAGTTAGCGTGTGTTTGGGGGGGGTTTGAGTTAGTGTGTGTATGGGGGGGGTGGTTGAGTTAGTGTGTGTTTGGGGGGTTGAGTTGAGTTAGTGTGTGTTTGGGGGGGGTTGAGTTAGTGTGTGTTTGGGGGGGGTTGAGTTAGTGTGTGTTTGGGGGGGTTGAGTTAGTGTGTGTTTGGGGGGGGGAGTTGAGTTAGTGTGTGTTTGGGGGGGGGTTGAGTTAGTGTGTGTATGGGGATGGTTGAGTTAGTGTGTGTTTGGGGGGGGGTTGAGTTAGTGTGTGTTTGGGGGCGGTTGAGTTAGTGTGTGTTTGGGGCGGGGGTTGAGTTAGTGTGTGTTGGGGGGTGGTTGAGTTAGTGTGTGTTTGGGGGGGGGTTGAGTTAGTGTGTGTATGGGGGAGGGTTGAGTTAGTGTGTGTTGGGGGGGGAGGTTGAGTTAGTGTGTGTTTGGGGGGGGAGGTTGAGTTAGTGTGTGTTTGGGGGGGGTTGAGTTAGTGTGTGTTGGGGGGGGGTTGAGTTAGTGTGTGTTTGGGGGGGGTTGAGTTAGTGTGTGTTGGGGGGGGGTTGAGTTAGTGTGTGTATGGGGGGTGGTTGAGTTAGTGTGTGTTGGGGGGGTTGAGTTAGTGTGTGTTGGGGGGGGGTTGAGTTAGTGTGTGTTTGGGGGGGGGTTGAGTTACTGTGTGTATGGGGGGGGTTGAGTTAGTGTGTGTTTGGGGGGGGGGTTGAGTTAGCGTGTGTTTGGGGGGGGTTGAGTTACTGTGTGTATGGGGGGGGGGTTGAGTTAGTGTGTGTATGGGGGGGGGGGTTGAGTTAGTGTGTGTATGGGGGGGGTTGAGTTAGTGTGTGTTGGGGGGGGGGTTGAGTTAGTGTGTGTTTGGAGGGGGGGTTGAGTTAGTGTGTGTATGGGGGGGGTTGAGTTAGTGTGTGTTTGGGGGGGGTTGAGTTAGTGTGTGTTTGGGGGGGGGTGAGTTAGTGTGTGTTTGGGGGGGGGGGTTGAGTTACTGTGTGTATGGGGGTGGTTGAGTTAGTGTGTGTATGGGGGGGGTTGAGTTAGTGTGTGTTGGGGGGGGTTGAGTTAGTGTGTGTTTGGGGGGGGGTTGAGTTAGTGTGTGTTTGGGGGGGGGTTGAGTTAGTGTGTGTTGGGGGGGGTTGAGTTAGTGTGTGTTTGGGGGGGGTGAGTTAGTGTGTGTTGGGGGGGTTGAGTTAGTGTGTGTTTGGGGGGGGGTTGAGTTAGTGTGTGTTTGGGGGGGGTGAGTTAGTGTGTGTTGGGGGGGGGTTGAGTTACTGTGTGTTTGGGGGGGGTGAGTTAGTGTGTGTTGGGGGGGGGTTGAGTTAGTGTGTGTTTGGGGGGGGGTTGAGTTAGTGTGTGTTGGGGGGGGTTGAGTTAGTGTGTGTTTGGGGGGGGTTGAGTTAGTGTGTGTTTGGGGGGGGGGTTGAGTTAGTGTGTGTTTGGGGAGGGTTGAGTTAGTGTGTGTTTGGGGGGGGTTGAGTTAGTGTGTGTTTGGGGGGGGGTTGAGTTAGTGTGTGTTTGGGGGGGGTTGAGTTAGTGTGTGTATGGGGGGGGGTTGAGTTAGTGTGTGTATGGGGGGGGTTGAGTTAGTGTGTGTTTGGGGGGGGGTTGAGTTAGTGTGTGTTTGGGGGGGGGTTGAGTTAGTGTGTGTTTGGGGGGGGGTTGAGTTAGTGTGTGTTTGGGGGGGGGTTGAGTTAGTGTGTGTATGGGGGGTGGTTGAGTTAGTGTGTGTTGGGGGGGTTGAGTTAGTGTGTGTTGGGGGGGGGTTGAGTTAGTGTGTGTTTGGGGGGGGGTTGAGTTACTGTGTGTATGGGGGGGGTTGAGATGGTGTGTGTTTGGGGGGGGGGTTGAGTTAGCGTGTGTTTGGGGGGGGGTTGAGTTACTGTGTGTATGGGGGGGGTTGAGTTAGTGTGTGTATGGGGGGGGGGGGTTGAGTTAGTGTGTGTATGGGGGGGATTGAGTTAGTGTGTGTTGGGGGGGGGGTTGAGTTAGTGTGTGTTTGGAGGGGGGGTTGAGTTAGTGTGTGTATGGGGGGGGTTGAGTTAGTGTGTGTTTGGGGGGGGTTGAGTTAGTGTGTGTTTGGGGGGGGGTGAGTTAGTGTGTGTTTGGGGGGGGGGTTGAGTTACTGTGTGTATGGGGGGGGGTTGAGTTAGTGTGTGTATGGGGGGGGTTGAGTTAGTGTGTGTTGGGGGGGGTTGAGTTAGTGTGTGTTTGGGGGGGGGGTTGAGTTAGTGTGTGTTTGGGGGGGGGGTTGAGTTAGTGTGTGTTGGGGGGGGTTGAGTTAGTGTGTGTTTGGGGGGGGTGAGTTAGTGTGTGTTGGGGGGGGTTGAGTTAGTGTGTGTTTGGGGGGGGGTTGAGTTAGTGTGTGTTTGGTGGGGGGGTTGAGTTAGTGTGTGTTGGGGGGTGTTGAGTTACTGTGTGTTTGGGGGGGGTGAGTTAGTGTGTGTTGGGGGGGGGTTGAGTTAGTGTGTGTTTGGGGGGGGGTTGAGTTAGTGTGTGTTGGGGGGGTTGAGTTAGTGTGTGTTTGGGGGGGGTTGAGTTAGTGTGTGTTTGGGGGGGGGGTTGAGTTAGTGTGTGTTTGGGGAGGGTTGAGTTAGTGTGTGTTTGGGGGGGGTTGAGTTAGTGTGTGTTTGGGGGGGGGGGTTGAGTTAGTGTGTGTTTGGGGGGGGTTGAGTTAGTGTGTGTATGGGGGGGGGGTGAGTTAGTGTGTGTATGGGGGGGGTTGAGTTAGTGTGTGTTTGGGGGGGGGTTGAGTTAGTGTGTGTTTGGGGGGGGGTTGAGTTAGTGTGTGTTTGGGGGGGGGGGGTTGAGTTAATGTGTGTTGGGGGGGGTTGAGTTAGTGTGTGTTGGGGGGGGGGTTGAGTTAGTGTGTGTTTGGGGGGGGTTGAGTTAGTGTGTGTTGGGGGGGGTTGAGTTAGTGTGTGTATGGGGGGGGGTTGAGTTAGTGTGTGTTTGGGGGGGGGGTGAGTTAGTGTGTGTGGGGAGGGTTGAGTTAGTGTGTGTTTGGGGGGGGTTGAGTTAGTGTGTGTTTGGGGGGGGGTTGAGTTAGTGTGTGTTGGGGGGGGGGGTTGAGTTAGTGTGTGTTTGGGGGGTGGGGTTGAGTTAGTGTGTGTTGGGGGGGGGTTGAGTTAGTGTGTGTTTGGGGGGGGGGTTGAGTTAGTGTGTGTTTGGGGGGGGTTGAGTTAGTGTGTGTTGGGGGGGGGGTTGAGTTAGTGTGTGTTGGGGGGGGTTGAGTTAGTGTGTGTTTGGGGGGGGGGTTGAGTTAGTGTGTGTTTGGGGGAGGAGTTGAGTTAGTGTGTGTTGGGGGGGGGTTGAGTTAGTGTGTGTTGGGGGGGGTTGAGTTAGTGTGTGTTTGGGGGGGGGTTGAGTTAGTGTGTGTTTGGGGAGGGTTGGGTTAGTGTGTGTGGGGAGGGTTGAGTTAGTGTGTGTTTGGGGGGGGTGAGTTAGTGTGTGTTGGGGGGGGTTGAGTTAGTGTGTGTTTGGGGGGAGGGGTTGAGTTAGTGTGTGTTTGGGGAGGGTTGAGTTAGTGTGTGTTTGGGGGGGGGTTGAGTTAGTGTGTGTTTGGGGGGGGGGTTGAGTTAGTGTGTGTTTGGGGGGGGGTGAGTTAGTGTGTGTTTGGGGGGGGGGTTGAGTTAGTGTGTGTTTGGGGGGGGTTGAGTTAGTGTGTGTATGGGGGGGGGTTGAGTTAGTGTGTGTATGGGGGGGGTTGAGTTAGTGTGTGTTTGGGGGGGGGTTGAGTTAGTGTGTGTTTGGGGGGGGGTTGAGTTAGTGTGTGTTTGGGGGGGGGTTGAGTTAGTGTGTGTTTGGGGGGGGTTGAGTTAGTGTGTGTTTGGGGGGAGGGGGTTGAGTTAATGTGTGTTGGGGGGGGGTTGAGTTAGTGTGTGTTGGGGGGGGTTGAGTTAGTGTGTGTTTGGGGGGGGTTGAGTTAGTGTGTGTTGGGGGGGGTTGAGTTAGTGTGTGTTGGGGGGGGGGTTGAGTTAGTGTGTGTATGGGGGGGGGTTGAGTTAGTGTGTGTTTGGGGGGGGGGTTGAGTTAGTGTGTGTGGGGAGGGTTGAGTTAGTGTGTGTTTGGGGGGGGTTGAGTTACTGTGTGTTTGGGGGGGGTGAGTTAGTGTGTGGGGGGGGGGTTGAGTTAGTGTGTGTTGGGGGGGGTTGAGTTAGTGTGTGTATGTGGGGGGGGGGGGTTGAGTTAGTGTGTGTTTTGGGGGGGGGTTGAGTTAGTGTGTGTATGGGGGGAGGGTTGAGTTAGTGTGTGTTTGGGGGCGGGGGTTGAGTTAGTGTGTGTATGGGGGGGGTTGAGTTAGTGTGTGTTTGGGGGGGGGGTTGAGTTAGTGTGTGTTTGGGGGGGGTTGAGTTACTGTGTGTATGGGGGGGTTGAGTTAGTGTGTGTTGGGGGGGGGGTTGAGTTAGTGTGTGTGGGGGGGGGGTTGAGTTAGTGTGTGTTGGGGGGGGTTGAGTTAGTGTGTGTTGGGGGGGGTTGAGTTAGTGTGTGTTTGGGGGGGGGTTGAGTTAGTGTGTGTTGGGGGGGGTTGAGTTAGTGTGTGTTGGGGGGGGTTGAGTTAGTGTGTGTTGGGGGGGGGGTTGAGTTAGTGTGTGTTGGGGGGGGTTGAGTTAGTGGTGTGTTGGGGGGGGTTGAGTTAGTGTGTGTTTGGGGGGGGGTTGAGTTAGTGTGTGTATGGGGGGGGTGAGTTAGTGTGTGTTTGGGGGGGGGTTGAGTTAGTGTGTGTTTGGGGGGGTTGAGTTAGTGTGTGTTTGGGGGGGGGTTGAGTTAGTGTGTGTTTGGGGGGGGGTGAGTTAGTGTGTGTTTGGGGGGGGGTTGAGTTAGTGTGTGTTTGGGGGGGGTTGAGTTAGTGTGTGTATGTGGGGGGGGGTTGAGTTAGTGTGTGTTGGGGGGGGGGGGGTTGAGTTAGTGTGTGTATGTGGGGGGGGGTTGAGTTAGTGTGTGTTGGGGGGGGGGTTGAGTTAGTGTGTGTTGGGGGGGGGTTGAGTTAGTGTGTGTTGGGGGGGGGGTTGAGTTAGTGTGTGTTGGGGGGGGGGGTTGAGTTAGTGTGTGTTGGGGGGGGGTTGAGTTAGTGTGTGTTGGGGGGGGTTGAGTTAGTGTGTGTTGGGGAGGGTTGAGTTAGTGTGTGTTGGGGAGGGTTGAGTTAGTGTGTGTTGGGGGGAGGGGTTGAGTTAGTGTGTGTTTGGGGGGGTTTGAGTTAGTGTGTGTATGTGGGGGGGGGGGGGGTTGAGTTAGTGTGTGTTTGGGGGGGGTGAGTTAGTGTGTGTTGGGGGGGTTGAGTTAGTGTGTGTTTGGGGGGGGGTTGAGTTAGTGTGTGTGGGGAGGGTTGAGCCACAGTAAGTAGTCTCACAACACCAGACACTTGCTGTGCCCACCCCAGTCCAACGCCGGCACATCTTGAGGTTACCCAGACAGAGTTAAGCTGCCGGCACTCACCCCCCAGTTAAACACAAACCGGCTTTGATACCCAGGAACTGCAGCAGGAAACGGATCTGAGTGAGCAGAGAAAGCGAGCAGAAAATGATTACAATGGAACAAAACGCGCCTCCAAATGAGATTCCCTCATTAATTAACCGAGTCTGACTATTTAACATCAGAATATCTTTTTTTTCTGGGGGGAGAGAGAGAAAAAAAGCGACAATAAATTGATTAAATTAAACGCAACATTCTTTTTCCTGAACACAGTCCCTGCAGAAAAAAATGGATAAATATGAAATAAACCCAGTGCTGCTGATATTCTGGGGAGATTGAGTGAGATTCACACAGAACTCTCGGTCTGTGAGTTTGCTGAAGGATTTCTCACTCTCTCTCTCTTTGCAGCCTCGCCTGTGTCAGTTAGGGTTTCAGAAATGTGGATTTTAAACAGCATCGAGGAACCGCCGAGCTGTGATTGGGGAGGGGGGGAGAGGGGGCAGGGTCTGGGTGTCTATCAGTGCTGGAGCCTGCAGTTTGAGTGGCTTGCAGGCTCCCCAGTGCAAAATATGACTCATTCAAGCTATATAAATACTGAGGCTTGGAGTCGCTGACTGCTTGCAGTGTTAGTGAGAGCAGGAGAGAGGGAGCTACAGGAGTGAGTAAAGAAACACACACACACACACATATAACACACACACACTTTCTTTTGGGGAGAGAGAGAGAGAAGTGCAGGTCTCAGTTTTCTCTCCTGGATTGTAGAATTTTTCTTTTGCAAAAAGAGTTTGAAGCCAGGAGAGGGTTTTTTTTTTCTTCCTTTTCCACCCCCCCACCCCCCTCTCTTTCTCTCTCTCTCTCTCCCCTGGTCAATGATGGATTGTGAAGTTAATGCACAGAGCCTGATTTCCATGTCTCTCCGCAAGATTCAGAGTTCCCGCAGCCAGAGAGGAGGCATCAAGCTCCACAAGAACTTGCTGGTGTCGTATGTGCTGCGGAACGCCCGCCAGCTCTACATGAGTGAGAGATACGCCGAGCTGTACGGTGCAGCCCCGGGGGTGCCGCTGGTGCCGGAGGGGGTCGCCGGGGGACCCCCCCCTCTCCCACCCACACCCACGCCCACGCCGGACAGTGAGCCCACGGCCGGACACTGCAGCCAGACCACCGTGCTGGACCTGGACACGCAGACGGTGACCACGGTGCGGGGGGGCGCCTTGCTGCAGGATTGCTGCTGTGGCTGCGGCGCCGCTGCCGCTGCTCCGGGCGTCAGGAAGCGCAAGGCGGAGGCGAGTGGGGGCGAGGACTTGTCGCCGGTCAAGCGGCTCCGGCTGGAGGAGCAGCAGCAGCCGGGCGGACTCTCCGGACACTGGCAGCCCGGGCAGGGCTGGGACTGCACGGACCCTTCCAACATTTCCAGCCTGATCTCGATCCTGGGCTCGGGGCTGGCGAGCCGGGCGGACTCTGAGCAGATTGTCCCGGCCGACAGCAAGACCAATGGACAGGGGTGCAGCAAACAGGCGCTGGGCAGCCTAGGGGCTTGGACACGGGCTATTGTAGCCTTCTGAGGAGGGGGGGGGGGGGGGAGGGGGGCAGAGCCTGGGGGGGGGGGGGGGGGGGGGGGGGGGGCAGAGCCTGGGGGGGGGGGGGAGGGGGGCAGAGCCTGGGGGGGGGGGAGGGGGGCAGAGCCTGGGGAGGGGGGAGGGTGGGGAAAGTCTGTGTCCCTCTGTGTGGGCAATGTCTGTGTCCCTCTGTCTGTGTGGGAGGGTGGTGAATGTTTGTGTCCCTCTGTCTGTGTGGGAGGGTGGTGAATGTTTGTGTCCCTCTGTCTGTGTGGGAGGGTGGTGAATGTTTGTGTCCCTCTGTGTGGGCAAATGTTTGTGTCCCTCTGTCTGTGTGGGAGGGTGGTGAATGTTTGTGTCCCTCTGTCTGTGTGGGCAAATGTCTGTGTCTCTCTGTCTCTCCCACTGTGGGGGAGAGTGGGGAATGTCTGTGTCCCTCTGTCTGTGTGGGAGGGTGGTGAATGTTTGTGTCCCTCTGTCTGTGTGGGAGGGTGGTGAATGTTTGTGTCCCTCTGTCTGTGTGGGAGGGTGGTGAATGTTTGTGTCCCTCTGTGTGGGCAAATGTTTGTGTCCCTCTGTCTGTGTGGGAGGGTGGTGAATGTTTGTGTCCCTCTGTCTGTGTGGGCAAATGTCTGTGTCTCTCTGTCTCTCCCACTGTGGGGGAGAGTGGGGAATGTCTGTGTCCCTCTGTCTGTGTGGGAGGGTGGTGAATGTTTGTGTCCCTCTGTCTGTGTGGGAGGGTGGTGAATGTTTGTGTCCCTCTGTGGGCAAATGTCTGGTGTCCCTGGATCTCTCCCACTCTGAGGGAGGGTGGGCAATGTTAGTCCCTCTGTCTGGGGTGGGCAATGTCTGTGTCTCTCCCACTTTGTGTGGGAGGGTGGGGAATGTGTGGGAGGGTGGGGAATGTTACTGTGTGCCTGTCCCTCCCGCTGGGAGGTAGGGTAGTGAATGTTTGTATGTGTGGAGAGGTTATCTATCCCACTCTGCGTGTAATGTATGAATGTGTGTCTCTGTGTGTGTGTGTGAGAGAGGGTATAGTGAATGCCTGTCCCTCTCTGTGAGGGGGTATCTGTCCCCCCTGTCTGTGTGTGTGAAAGAGAGAGAGAAGGGTGATGAGTGTCTCAATGTCCCTCCCTGTGTTTTGAGGAAGGGTAGTGACTGTCTCTGTCTCTCTCTGTGTGAGAGAGAGGGCTGGTGAATGTGTGTGTCTCCCTCTCCCTCCTGAGGGAACGGGGGTAGTGAGTGTCTTGTGTCCCTCCCTGTGTGTGAGTGCAAGGGGGGAGGGGGATAGTGAATCTGTCCCTGTGTGTGAGGAGGGGGCTGAACCTCCCTCCCTGTGTGTGAGGGAGGGGGTGATGTCTGTACCTGAGTACAGGGGAGGTGCTGACACCCTCCTTTGTGAGGGTGGTGGGGGGGGGGGGTTGAATATCTGTTTCCATGTTGAGGGGGGTAAGGATGTTTCTGGGAGGGGTGTCTGTTTAACTGTGAGCAAAGCCTGACCCCCCCTCCCTCTCCGAGGGGACTCGAAGTGATCTTTCTTGTTTGTTTTTTGGGGAACAGCAACTTAAAAAATCGTTGACAGTTTATTTTTATTGAAGACTTTTTTTTAAAGGGGTCACTGACTCTTTCCCCCCCACCCTCTGGGAATTGGATGTTCGAATGGATGGCACCTTGAGGGAGGGGGGGGGGGGGGAATTGGAACAGTTTTTAAAACCAGGGATGGTGTCAAGCTTGAAGATTTTGAATCTGCCTTTTTTTAAAATCCACTGAGCGATGAATGGGTGCTGTTTCTTTAAGCGGGACGCGGTCCCTTTAAATGCTCTCAGACTCCCTGACGCCAGGGATCGCCGCCGTTGGGTTGAATGGGGAACTGGTGGCGTCACGTGATGCTGCCCGCCTTTTCTTAAAAGGGCAACGCACCCTCTCGCCACTGCGCAATTCACCTTTTTTTCTCTCGGAACTTGACGGCACAACTTTTTCTTCCGGCCGTATCCCGTCCATTTATTTTTAAAATGACCTGAAATCCCGGGTTTTAAAGCCTCGAATCTCTTTCTCATTCCTTTTTTTTTGGGAGATGGGGGGAGGATACTGCACCTTTTTAAAGTGGCAATGACTTCTCTTTCCAAAAGGGGTGGGACCCACCGACTTGATGTTGGGGTTTTATAAGCGCCAGTTTTTATTTGTTTTAAAATGGGAACAATATTTGGGGAAGTTTTAACAGCTCAACGCCTTCAAAGGGATTTTTTTTTAAAAAAAATATGAGAATATTTAAAAATTGGGTGAAGGCAGTTTTCTCAAATGGAGAGGGCTCTCCCCCCTCTTCCTAATGGAGCTTTTATCATTGCCATCCTGTGCGGAATTGGAGTAGGGATTTTTAATTCCTGAGCAGCCGAAAGCTGTGATTCCCGTGAGAATTTCCGCAGTGGGATTTTCCCTTTAACTTGCATTTGGTTCCAGTAACCACTGCACAGCCCCTGGGCACTGAGTTTTAACCCCTGGGCCATTCAGACCGTGTTTCCCGAAGCAGCATTGACCCAAACCAGTGTTGCAACAAAAAAAATTCTGTAAATAAACCAGATTTCTCTCCCCCCCCCCCCCCCCCCCCCCCCTCTATTTTTAATTTGAACCTGGTTCTAAACCCAGCATCTCCCTCCAGCCCCTCTCTTGGTTGTGTGTCTCCAGCAGATTTCCCCAGTGCTGCTGTCTAACCCCAGTGTTTGGAGTGCTTTCACACTTTACGCAAGTTGGGCTGATCTAGTGTTTGAAACCCGTTGCAAGTTTTTTTTTTAAACCAAAATCTGTTGTGGCGAAGCCTTTTGTTGTAAAAAGGTGTCGTCGAGGCTCGAAGGTTTTCTAAATGATCCGTTTCTTAAGCGTGTTACAGCTTTTCATTTTGAGGAATTCCATCTGCCGACGTATCATTGTGTTTGTGTATTGTATCTTTATGCTTTTAATAAAATTGTATCCGATTTAACCGCTGTTTTGATCGGTTTAGTCTTTAGCACAGAAACGCTGGTAATGTTATCCCCTGTTTCCCACCCCCTTGTCAATTCTTAGATAGTTTGTCAACTTTCTCAATCTGAACAGGTAAACTAGGGGGGCTAGGTATAAGACTAATATTAGAGGGCAGCTTTTCCACACAAAGGGTAGTGGGGATGTGGAATGCACTGCCGAGTAAGGTGGTGGAAGCAGGCACGCTAGGGTTGTTCAAGAGTCACTTGGACAGCCACATGAGCGGTCTACATATAGGGGGATATAGCAGGCCTTACTAAACATTGAAGGCTTGGGATTCAGTTTTAGCCTCAGTCTTTTAATAATGAATTTTTTATCCACAGGCATTTAAGTCCAGCAAGGGGCATGCGGGCGGCAGGTTGTGGTGGGCTGCTCTTGGATGTTGCTTCGGGAGTTGCCTACTGCTTCATGTCGTTGGTGTGCGTAAACTGGACCATCTCGAGGGCAACATGACAGCTCAGAGGCTATCTCTGTTGCTGTGCGGACACATGGATTTGGGCCTGTGTCCGTGGGAGTTTGCGCGTTCTCCCCGTGGTTGCGTGGGTTTTCTCCGGGTGCTCCGGTTTCCTCCCACATCCCAAAAATGTGCTTTTAGGCTGATTGATTGGGTAACAAATTGTCCCTATATTGGACCTCCCTGATCCTCACACATTAGGCATAGACTAAAATCATGAATAGGTCACTGACCATGGGACGGCGGCGCGGGCTCGTTGGGCCGAAGGGCCTGTTTCCCGTGCTGTGTTGTTCTTTGTTCTCCCTTTTCTTCCAGTGATTCAAACATTAAGGGTTAAATTTAAAGACCAGTTGCTTAAACTTTTGGAGTTTTGTTTTATTACAGGGAGCTTGATTCAGGAATTGGTGAAAGTTATTGCCTCAAGGCACAGGGAGAATCAAAGGGGTGCCTCAGCACCAGGGACCCAGGTTCAGTTCTGGCCTCTGACTCTGTACAGTTTGCATGTTCCCCCTGTGTCTCTCTGGGTTCCTTCTTTGGTGCTCCAGTTTCTCCCCACAATCCAAAGATTATTATTGTTACAAGTAGGCTTGCATTAACACTGCAATGAAGTTACTGTGGTGGCACCCCTTCAGGTAGCCTGAAGGAGAATTTAGCATGGCCAATGTTCCTAACCAGTATGTCTTTCGGACTGTGGGAGGAAACTAGAGCAAACCCATGCAGACACGGGGAGAATGCATAAGACCCAAGCCAGGAATCAACATTGGGTCCCTAGCGCTGAGGCAGCAGTGCTAATTACCACACAATGTAGTAAAAAGTCTCTCAACAGCAGGTTAAAATCTGACAGGTCCACAAAGATGCAAGAAAGCAGACAAGATACTGAAACCTGTTGGACTTTAACCTGGTGTTGAGACTTATTACTGTCTTTACCCCAGTCCAATGCTGGTATCTCCACATGACCACCCAGAATGTGCAGGTTACATGGATTGTCCATGCTTAATTTCCCTTTAGTGTTGCAATGTGGGTGGGGTTACGAGGGAAGGGCCTGTCTGGGATGCTCTTCAGAGTTGGTGTAGAGTCAATGGATGGAATGGCCTTTTCCTGCACTATCTGAGACCTTTGAATAATAACTAACCCACTTCCAGTGAAATCCAAGCACTTTGAATGGGTGATTTGGGAAGGTCTGGACCAACTGGAAGGTGATGGTCTCGTGTAAGGGTATTGAGGGATTTTAAAAAATGGAGATACAGGATGTCTAATTGAGTAGAAGACAGATGGGCTATCTCCTGTCCCAGCCCAGGAATTGTCTCAAAGGTTGGGATGGTGTAATTTGGTGTTTCCATTGACCCTAGATGATGGGTGGTCAGGAATGGATGATGATGCCCAAGTATAGACATAGTACACGGCCCACACCCCTGCCCTGGGAATATCAAACTGGGATCATTCTGGTCACCTCCAGTTGATGCCTGGTCTATTGGGTGGTTCTTGTCTGAGCTGTCTTTATTGCTTGGTTTGGGCTGGAGAAGGGATCGATCAGGTTCATCCTGGTCCTAATTTCCACCCTGTTTGTCAAGAGGCTGGTTCTTGACCTTTCGATTCTGGTGCTGTAGCCAAATGTCTTCTACCACTAGTCCAGACAGACACCCGCCTCATTCCTTCTGATACCACAGTGCGGATCACTGTTTAGTGATCTGGTGTTGGTGACTTGTCCAGTTTTCCTCCAGCTCACTCAAAGTTTCGGGCCCAGAGACTTGTTTCTTTCCCCTTGTTTCCTGTGACCAGCCACGGAAATACCAATCCCGTTTTACACTTTGTGTGCAGAATGATTGTATTGGCTTTGATCTGTGGGATTACCCAGTGGTAACAGGTGGAAATTTGGGGAGGTCCCTGAGACAAACCAATGCTGTGGTTTGGCATCACACTTGGTGCATTCACCGTGCACCATGGGCGATCCTGTTATGTCACTGCGCTGTTTTCTGGGTCAGGTGTAGGCAAGTTCAGGTTTGCTGTAAAATTCCCCCGCTTGTCACTAGTGAAACTTAACTTTCCATTGCCAATTAACTTTTTTTTTTGCAAGATTTGAACACTATTCTTGGGGACGTTGCTGCTATTTTCACCACAGGACAAAATCAGTATTTGTATTAAATAGTGATTTGTATAAAATGCGAGAGGATTGTCTTTTGAGCTGAGACGTTGGGTGGTACAGTGGTTAGCTCTGCCTCATAGCAACAGAGACCCAGGTTCGATTTGGGTCACTGGAGTTTGCACATTGTCTGTGTGGGGTTTCCTCTGGGTGCTCGGGTTTTCTCTCTGTCCAAAGATGTGCTGGTTAGGTTGTGCTAAGTTGCCCCATAATGTCCTGGGATGTGTAGGTTAGAGGAATTAGTGGGGCAAGTGTGTGGGGACAGGGCCTGGGTGGGAATGTGGTCACCACAGTCTCGATGGGCCAAATGGTCTCCTTTGGCACTATATGATTGGGGCATGCGGGCGGCAGGTTGTGGTGGGCTGCTCTTGGATGTTGCTTCGGGAGTTGCCTACTGCTTCATGTCATTGGTATGCTTAAACTGGACCATCTCGAGGGCAACATGACAGCTCAGAGGCTATCTCTGTTGCTATGCGGACACATGGATTTGGGCCTGTGTCCGTGGGAGTTTGCGCGTTCTCCCCGTGGTTGCGTGGGTTTCCTCCCACATCCCAAAAATGTGCTTTTAGGCTGATTGATTGGGTAACAAATTGTCCCTATATTGGACCTCCCTGATCCTCACATTAGGCATAGACTAAAATCATGAATAGGTCACTGACCATGGGACGGCAGCGCGGGCTCGTTGGGCTGAAGGGCCTGTTTCCCGTGCTGTGTTGTTCTTTGTTGCTAATTTAAACTTGTGTGAATGGGTTTTGAGGGAACATCAAATCAGAATTGAATTTTCTAGCCGATATAGATTGCTCAATGCTTGGCAGAGTGGTTAGTACCACTGTCTCATCTCCAGGGACCTTGGTTTGACTCCTGGCTTGAGTCACTGTCTGTGCAGAGTCTGCACATTCTCCCCATGTCTGCATGGGTTTCTTCCCACAGCCCAAAGATGTGCTGGTTAGGGTGCATTGGCCATGCTAAATTCTCCCTCAGTGTACCCAAACAGGTGCCAGAGTGTGGCAACTAGGGGGTTTTCACAGTAACTTCATTGCAGTGTTAATGTAACACAGGGGGGGAGGTGGTGGGGTGATGGGAGGCAGAATTAAGTAGTAGTTGAATAACTGGTGTAGTCAATGGGTTGAATGGCCACTGCATTCATCTTAATTCTGATGAATCTGGAAGTCCATTTTCCCCTCATCCCAAAGGATACAGGAACAAGTCATTGGCCTGAATCCTTTAAAAGGATAAGAACCAATATCAGTAAATGGAGTTTTGAGGTACAAATCAACCAAGTTAGAGTTTAGAAGAATGAGGGGAGATCTCATTGAGACGTATAAGATGATGAATGGGATGGATAGGATAGAGGTGGAGAGACTCTTCCCGCTCAAAAAAGACAGTAGGACTAGGGGGCACAGCCTCAAGATAAAGGGGGGGCGGTTTAGAACGGAGTTGAGGAGGAACTTCTTCACTCAAAGGGTGGTGAATCTCTGGAATTCTCTGCCCGTTGAAGTGGTGGAGGCTGCCTCGCTAAATATTTTTAAGAAACGGGTTGATGGGTTTTTGATAAGAGAAGGGATTAAGGGTTATGGGGAGAGGGCGGGAAGGTGGAGCTGAGCCACGACAGATCAGCCATGATCTTATTGAATGGCGGGGCAGGCTCGAAGGGCCAGATGGCCTACTCCTGCTCCTATTTCTTATGTTCTTAAGATTTAAGAGTCTCCAGAGGCTTGAGGGGCTGGATGGCTTCCTCCAGTTCCTGAATTGTGAACACACCAGAAGTTGACAGCCAGTTTATTTGTAAAGTGTGGAGTGTGAACTTGAAGTATCTGCTGCCTTTCTCATCCTGCTGTCCAGTGTGATCATGGTGAGTTATTACATTGATGCAGGAAAACCTGGTGCTGAAATTGTCCATGTCACTGGCAAGGTTCATGAAGTCTATAAAATACACAGATTTCTCAGACAGAGTTTAATTGCAGTGTTGGCTGTGGTGAGTTAACTTGGTTCCTGTCTGAGAGTACAGGAGGCAAGTGTGTCCTGACATTCTTAGATTGTGATTATCTGTCCCTTAACCTAATTTTACTCTCTTGGTTCTGCAATCCTTCAAGCCCTTGAACAACACTTGCCATCTATTTGAAATGTTCTTTTGACATCAGTCTCCCAGGTTTAATTTTTGAGTTCTGCTTCCTGACTGGCCTCATTCTCATTTTAAGATTCTTTCCCAAACACTCCTGTAATCATAAACACCTCGATTAGATCATTCAGGATCTTCCAGGACTGTAGTGAGTAGAAGTTTAGTTTAAGCAATCTTGTCAGGTGTTTGGTCCCAGAATCATAGAATCCCTACAGTGCACAAGGGAGGCTATTGAGGCTGCAATCTCACCCTATCCCCATAACCTCATGTATTTACCCTAGCTAGTCTCTCTGACACTAGGGGGCAATTTAGCATGGCTGATCCACCTAACCCACACATCTTTAGACTGTGGGAGGAAAGTAGAGCGCACACGGGAATGTGCAGACACCAGCATCCCAAACCAGGAATCAAACCTGCGTCCCTGGTACTGTGAGGCAGCAGTGCTAACTAATGTGCCACTGTGCTGCCTCACATCATTCTTATGAACTGAGCCTGTACTACTATCTTTGAGGTGTGGTTCCCAAAACTAAATGTCATACTCTGGGTGGAACCTAACCAAGGTTTCTGCTCAGATCTTTCTTCCCCTCTGGCTCTGAGCTGCTCTAAAAGCAAACTACTGACGTTGGAACCAAAAAGAATGCTGGAAAATCTCAGGTCTGACAGCATCTATGGAGGTAACATTTCGAATTTGACCCAACCCTTTGTCTTTCAACTTTGATTAAGGGTCATCCAGACTCAACATTACCTCTTTTCTCTCCCACAGATGCTGTCAGACCTGTTGGGATTTTCCATATTAATCTGTATGTTTTGCATTTTGGGATTCAGGAGGATGGGATTGAAAATACTGTGGAGGAATTGGGGGAAGAAGTGTGGCACAGTGGTTGGTGCTGCTGCCTCACCAGGAACCCAGGTTTGATTCCCAGCTTGGGTCACTGTCTGTGTGCAGTCTGCACATTTTCCTCATGTCTGTGTGGGTTTCCTCCAGATGCTCCAGACTCCCCTCTGTCTGAAGGACGTGCTAAATCTTCCCTCCGTGTACATGAACAGGTGCCGGAGTGTGGTGACTAGGGGATTTTCACAGTAACGTCATTGCAGTGTTAATGTAAGCCTTACTGATGCTATAAATAAACTTAAATTTGAGTAGCAGTTGATTAAAGACATTATTTGACAGGGGAAACTCAATTAACAGGACCTGGTGATGCAGGGGTTTTAGTCATTTGTGGGACCTGGGTGTTACTGGCTGGCCAGATCTTATTACCCATCTCTATTTGCCCTTGAAGGTGGTGGTGAGCCGCTGCCTTGATAGTTTAATGGGTAACAAGGTAATACCCAACTCTAATTGTACCTTTTTAAACCTAGTGAGATTTTTCTATCTATTTTCCCACAGCCTAAACATCCCTCTGTTTTAATACATTTTAAAATGAACCTGCTGGGTTTTGGAACATTTTGCTGCTTTTTCAGAGCAGGTTAGTGATTGATGTTGGGCTGTGGTGGAGTTTGATTGTAGCCAGCCTGTCTTGCCTTGTCAATGAGTGGAAATATTGGTTGGGTTTACGGCAGATGAGATTCTGACATTGACTTCACTGGGACAAATACAAAGTCTTTTCACTCTGGTGTTATGGCCCCTAAATTCTGATGTATTACAATCTTTCAAAGTCTTATAGTTGGACCTCTGAATGTACTCAAATCCCCTAAAGTGGATTTCACAAATCCTTCCTTGGGGCGGCACGGAAGCACAGTGGTTAGCACTGCTGCTTCACAGCTCCAGGGTCCTGGGTTCGATTCCCGGCTCGGGTCACTGCCTGTGTGGAGTTTGCACATTCTCCTCATGTCTGCGTGGGTTTTCTCCAGGTGCTCCGGTTTCCTCCCACAGTCCAAAGATGTGCGGGTTAGGTTCATTGGCTATGCTAAAATTGCCCCTTAGTGTCCTGGGATGTGTAGGTTAGAGGGATTAGCAGGTAAATGTGTAGGGATATGGGGATAGGGTCTGGGTGGGATTGTGTTCGGTGCAGACTCGATGGGCCGAAGGGCCTGTTTCTGCACTGTAGGGTTCTATGTTCCCCCGGGCCTTGTCCCTGCTCATCTCTGCAAAGTCCTCCAGCCCCTACAATCCTGCAAAACTCACTGTGCTCGTCCTCGGGTGTCTGTGCACCTGAGATTCCTGGGCTCAAATCACTGAATTTGCTCTCTAAACCTCTACTTCTGTCTTGCTCTCTGTCTAGAGTTGTAACTATCTCTGATCAAGATTTGGCCACCTCTGCTAATGGCTCTGTGCATCTCTCTCTTAAAGGAAGAGGTTTGGGGGTTAATTCCAGAGGTTGTTTTTAGGGTTGGGGGGGGGGGGGGGGGGTGGGGGGGGGCGGAGAGAAGAGGAGGAGGGTGGGGTGTCTAGGCAAATGAAAGCATCACTACCAATGAAAATTGGACTGGTGAAAATGGGTAATGTGCGAGAAACCAGAATTGGAAGAGTGCAGAGATCGTGAGTTGAAGACCTGGAGGAAGTTGGAGACAAGGGTGAGATTATATGGGGATGAGAATTTTAAAATGAGTTGCTGGACTGGAAGCTAACGACAGTGAGCAATTACAGGGTGACCGGTGGATGTGACCTGATGCAACCGAGCCCACGGGTAGAAGAATTTAGATGAGTTGAAGCTACATTGACTAAAGACTGAGCAAAGTAAAACACTCAGCCCTGCTGACTGGGACCTTGCTGTGATTTCACTAACATACACAGGGTTTTGGTTTAGTAAATCACTAAGATTACTGTACAGAATAAAGCCACTCAGTTCATTGTTTGCTGGTGCTATCCAATCCCCAGTGACTTCCCCTCTTTTTTATTATTCATTTTGGGACATGGGTGTCTGGGCCAGTATTTGCCCATACAGGAAGGACGTGGAGGCATTGGGGAGGGTGCAGAGGAGGTTTACCAGGATGTTGCCTGGTAAGGAGGGGAGGTCCTATGAGAAGAGACTGAGGGATTTGGGGTTGTTTTCGTTGGAAAGAAGGCGGCTAAGAGGGGATCTTATTGAAACATATAAGATGATTAGAGGTTTAGATAGGGTGGACAGTGATAGCCTTTTTCCTCGGATGGAGAAAGCTAGCACGAGGGGGCATGGCTTTAAATTAAGGGGGGGTAGTTATAGGACAGATGTCAGGGGTAGGTTCTTTACCCAGTGGGTGGTGAGGGATTGGAATGCCCTGCCTGCTGCAGTTGTAAATGCGCCTAGTTTGGGGGCGTTTAAGAGATCTGAGGATAGGTTTATGGACGAAAAGGGATTGGTATAGGCTAGTGGGTCATTGTTTTTGTAACTGGTCGGCACAACATCGTGGGCCGAAGGGCCTGTTCTGCGCTGTAATGTTCTATGTTCTATGTTCTATTCCTGATTGCCCGAGGGTGATTGTGAGTCAACCACATTGCTGTGGCTCTGGTGTCACTGAGTAGTCATGATGTGGGAATGCCGGCGTTGGACTGGCGTAAACACAGTAAAAAGTCTGACAACACCAGGTTTTAGTCCAACCGATTTATTTGATAATATTCTCACAAGCTTTCGAGGGGACTGCCAGAACTCTCCATTCACCTGACGAAGAGGCAGTCCCCTCGAAAGCTTGTGAGAATATTATCAAATAAATCGATTGGACTAAAACCTGGTGTTGTCAGACTTTTTACTGTGTCACCGCGTAAGCCAGACCGGGTAAGGCTGGCAGATTTCCTTCCCTAAAGGACATTAGTGACCCAGATGGATTTTTAAAACTCCTACTCGGAGTAGAATGGACAGGGAATCTTGGGGATCAGTGAGTGGTTAACAGTTGGATATTGGATTTGAATCAGGAACTCTTCACGATGGGAGGAATTGGAAAGTATTTGTTCCACGCGAAATCGGGTCATCCAGCCCCTTGAACTTGCTCTGATGTTCAATGTGATCATGGCTGGTCTTTAAACTCAAGTAATTTTCCCCCATGACCCCTGATTGAATCCAAAATCTATTCACCTCCACCTTTCAACACAGTCACCTGAGTGATTACAGTCCTGTTCTTCCCCCGTTGGGAGTAATGGTTATTCTCCAGGGAGAATCTACTCGGGAACCTGCAACCTCACCATTCTAATGTCAGTTTGGCTGGTGGAGAGGAACTGGGCGTGTTGGGTGGTGGAGGAGTGAGGTGGGTGATTCTGTTGAACTGGGTATCTGCTTTCCAGTTGTAGACCAGTGCGATCTACCACCTTAACATGGTGGTACTCAGTCCCAATGGCCCACCAAGTTACAAACACTCCTGTGTGGTGGATTTCCTTCCGAGTGAAAGAAACATCACGATGGACCCAATCTCTGAATCCTCCCGTGGGGTGCCAGTGCCTCACAGTCTGGGTGACCTCACAAATGCCCTTTGTGCCCTTTCACCGGTATACAGGGGTTTTATTTGATTTATTATTGTTACGTGTTGGTATACAGTGAAAAGTATTGTTCCTTGTGCGCTTATACAAAGCATACCGCTCATAGAGAAGGAAACGAGAGTGCAGAATATAGTGTGTAATAGTCATAGCTGATCAACTCAGAACAGCTTCTTCCCTGCTGCTGTCAGTCTTTTGAATAGTCCTGCCTTATATTAAGCTGATCTTTCTCTACACCCTAGCTATGGCTGTAACACTACATTCTGCACTCTCTCCTTTCCTTCTCTATGAACAGTACGCTTTGTTTGTGTAGCGCACAAGAAACAATACTTTTCACTGTACTAAGACATGTGACAAATCAAATAACTAGGGTGTAGAGAAAGATCAACTTAATGCGAGGTGGGTCCATTCAAAAGTCTGACAGCAGCAGGGAAGAAGCTGTTCTTGAGTCGGTCGGTACGGGACCTCAGACTTTTGGATCTTTTTCCCCAAAGGAAGAAGGTGGAAGAATGTCTTATATTTTAGTTACACTTCAGCCCCACACTCTTGATCTTTACCCAGTGAGGAGTTGGGGAGGGGGGTGTCTGTGGAGGAGCAAGACCACCTTATGCAGCTGTATAGGGCATTGGTGAGGCCGCAGCTGGAGTACTGTGTGCAGTTTTGGTCGCCGCACCTGCGCAAGGATATTTTGGCCCTGGAGGGAGTGCAGAGGAGGTTTACTAGGCTGATACCGGAGTTGAGGGGGTTGAGCTATGAGGAGAGGCTGAATAAACTAGGCTTGTACTTGTTAGAGTTTAGAAGAATGAGGGGAGATCTCATTGAGACGTATAAGATGATGAATGGGATGGATAGGATAGAGGTGGAGAGACTCTTCCCGCTCAAAAAAGACAGTAGGACTAGGGGGCACAGCCTTAAGATAAAGGGGAGGTGGTTTAGAACAGAGTTGAGGAGGAACTTCTTCACTCAAAGGGTGGTGAATCTCTGGAATTCTCTGCCCGTTGAAGTGGTGGAGGCTGCCTCGCTAAATATTTTTAAGAAGCGGGTTGATGGGTTTTTGATAAGAGAAGGGATTAAGGGTTATGGGGAGAGGGCGGGAAGGTGGAGCTGAGCCACGACAGATCAGCCATGATCTTATTGAATGGCGGGGCAGGCTCGAAGGGCCAAATGGCCTACTCCTGCTCCTATTTCTTATGTTCTTATGTTTAAAAGGAGCTGCTTTTTAATTTCTCCCTCAATCTGTTACTTTAGTTTTGATGGTTACCCAAAATAAGCAGTGCTCTCTGGGGGAGAATTCAGAGTGAAGAAATTTCTCCTCAAACCTAAATCCTTTATCCTGAGTGTTGTCCTCTTCTGAATTCTGTCAAATCCTTTCATTTTCTAATGTTTGAGAGTTGAGCCCATTCCATCTAATCATTCTTCAGAAGATATCCCTCAATCCTGGAAATCTGGTCCTGTGAACCTTTTTAATGCGGCCCCTCGAAGGCGAATGTATCCTTCCTTGGGTAAGGAGATCAAAACTATGCAGAGTATTCCCAGTGTGGGCTTTCTGAAACCCGACACAAATACACTACAACTCTTGTATTCCAGCCCCCTTTGCAATAAAGGCTGACACATCATTTGTCTTCCTAATTGCTCGCTGTACCTTCATGTGAACTTTTCATGTTCCTTCTTGTACAAGGACACCCAAATCCCTGAGTGCAGCATGAGTTATTTTCTCTTTTTTAAAAAAATATTCTGCCTTGCTGCTCTTCCAGGTGAATAACTTCCCATTTCAGATCAGCCATGACCTTATTGAATGGCGGGGCAGGCTCGAAGGGCTAGATGGCCTACTCCTGCTCCTATTTCTTATGTTCTCCTCATTCTACTCCCCTCTGCCATCTTGTTGTTCGTTCCACATGACTACATTTCTTTGTATCCTCCTCGCAGCTTACTGCCCCGTGGCTTTGTAGCATCGATAAACTCAGGAGCGGAATTATTCAGGATGGATAGGATAGAGGTGGAGAGACTCTTCCCGCTCAAAAAAGACAGTAGGACTAGGGGGCACAGCCTCAAGATAAAGGGGAGGCGGTTTAGAACAGAGTTGAGGAGGAACTTCTTCACTCAAAGGGTGGTGAATCTCTGGAATTCTCTGCCCGTTGAAGTGGTGGAGGCTGCCTCGCTAAATATTTTTAAGACGCGGGTTGATGGGTTTTTGATAAGAGAGGGGATTAAGGGTTATGGGGAGAGGGCGGGAAGGTGGAACTGAGCCACGACAGATCAGCCATGATCTTATTGAATGGCGGGGCAGGCTCGAAGGGCCAGATGGCCTACTCCTGCTCCTATTTCTTATGTTCTTATGTTCATTTAGTTCACTAATACAGATTGTGAACATTTGACCCCCCTCCCCCAGGATTAATCCGTGTAGCACTCCATTATTGAGACCACCATCTAAAAACAACCCATTTATTCGTACTCTTTCTGCCCTTTAGCAGTGATCTACCCGCGAGCCCTTGCCTTGTGTAACCACTCTTCACGTGGCACCTTATCAAATGTGTTTTGAAAATCTCAATATATTAGATCCACTGGCTTCCCCTGATGTGCTCCATGATTTGATTTATGTGTGCCCTGCAACACAGTGAAAAGTATTGTTTCTTGCTTGCTATACAAAGCATACCGTTCATAGAGAAGGGAAGGAGAGGGTACTGATTGTAGTGTTACTGGGGTGTAGAGAAAGTTCAACTTAGTGCAAGGTGGGTCCATTCAAAAGTCTGGTGGCAGCAGGGAAGCAGCTGTTCTTCAGTCCATGGTGTATCATGGTGTCCAGTTTGGAGTTACAAGATCTGTGAAATCTATCCCATTTTTGAATTGATTTGGAATCGTCGACCCGTGCGGTACAAAGGGAGGCCATTTGGCCCATCAGGTCTGCACTGAACCCAATCCCACGCAGGTCCTGTTCCCGTAACACCACACATTTACCCTGCTAATCCCCCTGACTCTAGGGTCAATTTAGCAAACCAATCCACCTAAACTGCATGTCTTTGGACTGTGGGAGGAAATTGGAGCATCTGGAGGAAACCCATGCAGACATGGGGAGAATGTGCAAACTCCATACAGGCAGTGACCTGAGGCTGGAATTGAACCTGGGTCCCTGGTGCTGTGAGGCAGCAGTGCTAACCACTGTGCCACCCCATTTGATTGGATTTATTATTGTCACATGTATTAACATAATGAAAAGTATTGTTTCTTTCCTGCTATACAGACAAAGCATACCGCTCAGAGAGAAGGAAAGGAGAGGGTGCAGAAGGTTGTGTTACAGTCATAGCGAGGGTGTAGAGAAAGATCAACTTAATGCGAGGTGGGTCCATTCAAAAGTCTGACAGCAGCAGGGAAGAAGCTGTTCTTGAGTCAGTTGGTACGGGACCTCAGACTTAATTCCCTACTCGGTCTAATAGCTTTGACAAAATACGATTTCCCTTTCATAAAGCCATGGTAACTCTACCTATTGTGACTTTTCTAAATGCTCCATTACTGCAAGGATTGTAGCTTCTGATATCAGGCTAACTGGCCTGTAGTTCCCTGCTTCCCCTCCTTCTCCATCCACCACCACCCAATTCCAACCACCTCTCTTTACCTGTGATACATTTGCTGCTTTCTGATTTCCCCCCAGAACGGTTCCAGAATTAAGGGGCTTCTGGGAGATCACAACACTGTCCCAGTAATCACTTCTTACAAGATCCCACCATGTCCAGGGGATGTCTGCTTTTAGAGTCCCCCATAGTTCTTTCTCTGAAATTAATGACTTTAAGTTTCTCACACACTGGACTTGATGTTCCCCACTGTGTGAATTCTGTGCCCTCTACCTGTGCATACAAAATACTTGTTTAATATCTCTGCCATCTGACCTCTTACAATGAATTGGAAAGGGGTTTGATCCATTGGGATTGTGTACAGTGGGAGTGAACGGGAATAGGTTTGATCCGTATGGATTGTGTCCATGGGAATGAATGGGAAGGGGTTTGATCCATTGGGATTGTATCCAATGGGAGTGAATGGGAAGGGTTTGACCCCATTTATTCTCATTGTGCACCATCCCAGTGGATCAAACCCCTTCCCATTCATTCCCATTGCACACAATCCCAATGGAGGGGGTTTGATCCATTGGGATTGTGTACAGTGGGAGTGAACGGGAATAGGTTTGATCCACATGGATTGTGTCCATGGGAATGAATGGGAAGGGGTTTGATCCATTGGGATTGTATCCAATGGGAGTGAATGGGAAGGGTTTGACCCCATTTAATCTCATTGTGCACCTTCCCAGTGGAACAAACCCCTTCCCATTCACTCCCATTGCACACAATCCCAATGGAAGGGGTTTGATCCATTGGGATTGTGCACAATGGGAGTGAATGGAAAGGGGTTTGATCCATTGGGATGTTACACAAGGGGTGGGCAGATACATCATTGGGAGATGTGATGTAATAAATTTTGGAAGCAATAATGGAGAAAGGAAGTGCTGTAATGAGGAAAGATTGTCTAGGGAGTTGGGAAGTAGAGATTTGTTGATACTTGGGCCATTGAAGATGGAACAAATCGATTAAGCTCAAAAGGAGCAAAGGGACAGTGTTTTGGTTGTACTTGCACCAGAGAGACTTCAATGGTTTGAGAAGGTGGCTCAGCCCCCCTTCTCGGGCAATAAGCCAATGATATCCAAGTCAGATGAAGGAATAAAAAGAGCGAAGCAATGGGCTGAATGGCCTGTTCCTGCATTCCTTAACGTGTCAAAAATCTATCAATGGCATTTGGGACTGTTTACAATTCTATACAAGGAAGATGTAAAACCAATGAAGTAGTGTCGTAAACATGAGGCTGTACTAGAAGTTAGAATTAAAGTTGCAATTGACAGTGAACCAGAGCAAGAATTGATCTGAGAGATTATGATAGGATGGTGAAACTGGGCTGGCAGAGTGGCTAGCACCACTGTCTCTCAACACCAGGGACCTGGGTTCCATTCCAGCCTTGGGTGACTGTGGCATTCATTCTCCCCGTGTCTGTAGGGTTTGCTCTGGTTTCCTCCCACACTCCCAAGCTGTGCAGGTTAGATGGATTGGCCATGGTAAATTGTCCCTTAGTGTCCAAAGTTGTGTAGAATAGATGGATTATCCTACACATATTTGGGTAAATGTGTGGAGCTATGGGGATAGGGCAGGGGAGAGGGCCTGGGTAAGATACCCTGTCAAAGAGTCAGTGCAGACTGGATGGACCGAATGGCCACCTTCTGCACTGTAGGGACTCTGACTATTATTTTCCTCCTGCACCTCTCCAGACAACAAAAGGAGGTTTTAAAAAGGAGCAGAAAAGATTTGCATTTTTATCAGAGGTTTTGACAGATGAGACTGAAAAGAAATTTAACCTCCTGTTAAGAAAGCTCAATTGTTAAGGGATGATGTGATTGAACTGTTCAAGGCTTTGTAGGGTTATGGTAAGGTAAATGAAGATTGTTCTAATTGCTGTGTCAGTGATAAGCCATAAGGTTTGTGACCACAATTTAAAAAGGTTAAAAAAATTCTTTATGCAAATTGTATGGTTAGAATATTGAAGTTACAAAGAGGAATAGGTGTAGGGTATATCCGGTATGTCAGTTACAATATTAAGATCTGATTTATTATTGTCACGTATACAGTGAAAGCCATGATGTGGAGTTACCAGCATTGAACTGGGGTAGACACAGTAAGTAGAATCATAACCCCAGGTTTAAGTCTAACAGGTTTATTTGGTAGCATGAGCTTTTGGAGCACTTCATCAGGTGAAGGGTCAGTGCTCTCAAAACGTTGAGAGACTACTGACTATACAGTGAAAAATATTGTTCCTTGTGCTATACAGACAAAGCATACCATTCATAGAGAAGGAAAGGAGAGTGCAGAATGTAGTGTTAAAGTCATAGCTACAGTGCAGAGGAAGATCAACTTAGTGCGAGGTGGGTCCATTCAAAAGTCTGACAGCAGCAGGGAAGAAGCTGTTCGAGTCAGTTGGTACGGGACCTACATAAGAACATAAGAAATAGGAGCAGGAGTAGGCCATCTAGCCCTTCGAGCCTGCCCGCCATTCAATAAGATCATGGCTGATCTGTCGTGGCTCAGTTCCACCTTCCCGCCCTCTCCCCATAACCCTTAATCCCTTCTCTTATCAAAAACCCATCAACCCGTTTCTTAAAAATATTTAGCGAGGCAGCCTCCACCACTTCAACGGGCAGAGAATTCCAGAGATTCACCACCCTTTGAGTGAAGAAGTTCCTCCTCAACTCTGTTCTAAACCGCCTCCCCTTTACCTTGAGGCTGTGCCCCCTAGTCCTACTGTCTTTTTTGACAGTAAAAAAGAGAGATTATGAGATCTCTCCACCTCTATCCTATCCATCCCACCTCTCTCCACCTCTATCCTATCCATCCCATTCATCATCTTATCTTCAGACTTTTGTATCTTTTCTGGACGGAAAGAGGTGGAAGAGAGAATGTCCAGGATACTGGCTACTTTTTCCGAGGCAGCAGGAAGTGTGGACAGAGTCAATGGATGGGAGGCTGGTTTGCGTGATGGACTGGGCTTCATTCACGACCTTTTGTAGTTCCTTGCGGTCTTGGGCAGAGCAGGAGCCCAGACCGAGCTGTGATACAACCAGAAAGAATACTTTCTATGGGGCATCTGTAAAAGTTGATGAGTTGTGAGGTATGAGATATTCATAAAATTCTTTCCATTGGGTTTTTTTCTTGGTTAATTTATCCCACTCCCTCTTGTGAGTTTCTATTCTGTAGGCACTGGTATCTCATCCTCCAAGTGACCATTCTTTCTACACAACAATAAGCAGAAAATGCTCAAATTTCAGCAGGTCTGACAGCATCTGAGGAAACTGGCTCTGTTCTCTCTCTCTCTCTCCACAGAGACTGTCAGACTCGCTGAGATTTTCCAGCATTTTCTGGCCTTTGTTTCAGATTCCAGCACCTGCAGTAATTTTTCTTTTACCTTGGCTGCTCCTCATGTCTGTTGACTGGACAGTTAATGTCAGACTATCCTACTGCAGTAGGCATCACAATTGTGTCCCATTCTCCATTTTCATAGCCACTCGTTCTCATTGGAAAGTGATTATCGGCCAGCAGCAGAACTCTGCCTCTCTCCAATCCAGTTGTACAGACTAATTCTCACATCTAGTTGTCACAAGGTTTTTGATCTGCCAACGTAAGTAGAAAAAAAAAAGCCTGATTTGAATCTGCAGCCTCCTGCTCTGTGGGTTTAAACCACTTGGGTCATTTGAGGGACTTTCCTTGTACATAAACGCTCTACCAAGCTGTGATATTGACTCAAGCATTGCAATGGAAAACTCAGCCAGTGTATTCACTTCCTAGAGCCTGCCTGTTTCTGTCAGACTGTGATCTAGTGCTCTCTGGTGGCGTTTCATGTAAATGACAGCCATGATGCTGTTTAGAACATAGAACATAGAACATTACAGCACAAACAGGCCCTTCGGCCCTCGAGTTGCGCCGATCACATCAACCCCACCAATCTATAGACCTATCTATAACCCCCAATCCCATTAAACCCCATATACTCATCCAGAAGTCTTTTAAAAGACCCCAGCGAGTTCGCCTCCACCACCGACGACGGCAGCCGATTCCATTCACTCACCACCCTCTGAGTGAAAAACTTACCCCTAACATCACCTCTGTACTTCCCTCCCCGCACCTTAAATCTGTGTCCTCTCGTAGCGACCATTTCAACCCGGGGAAATAGCCTCTGAGAGTCCACCCTATCTATTCCTCTCAACATTTTATAAACTTCTATCAGGTCGCCTCTCAACCTTCGCCTCTCCAGGGAAAAGAGTCCCAGCTCCCTCAACCTATCTTCATAAGGCATGCCTCCCAGTCCAGGCAACATCCTTGTAAATCTCCTCTGCACCCTTTCAATAGCTTCTACGTCTTTCCTATAGTGAGGCGACCAGAACTGCGCACAGTTTGTAGGAAGCCAGCCAGACATCAGTTGTACAGAGTAATATTTTGTCACTAATATAAAATAAATCTCAGTCACAGTTTGCAGTTCAAGTAAACTCTGCAGCTTTTAATAAAACCTTTGCTCAAAGGTATGGAAATTTGTAAGTTAAGCATACTTGGAGGCAGATTAAAATTCCCTCTAGGCTACCTGGGGTCAAGGAAAATGCCCCCTAATAGATCATTTCCTAATCTGTAAATGATCAATTAAAGACCAAATGGCTATCCTGCATCCATTGAAAATTACATTCTTGGTGTTGCCAATGACTTGATATGAGTTACAGGTTTGCTGATAACACCAGCATCATGGGTTGTATCTCAGACAATGATGAGACAGAGTGCAGGAATGAGATAGAGAAGCTGGTGAACTGGTGCGCTGAGGGAGAGATTATTGTCAATGTCAACAAAATAAAGGAGATAATCATCGACTGCAGGAAGCCTAGTGGAGAACATACCTCCGTCTACAGCAATGGAAGTGAAGTGGAAATGGTTGAGAGCTTCAATTTTTTGGGTGTCCAGATCAACAATAACCTGTCCTAGTTGAAGTGTACCAACAACTAAACAATGAGGAACACTACAGACAATTACCCACAGATCCGACCAAAGAACACTCGTCAACTCAACAATCTGATCAAGACCTTTGATCCGGACCTTCAGAGCACCCTCCGTGCTCTCATTCCACGTACTCCCCGCATTGGAGATCTCTACTGCCTCCCAAAGATACACAAGGCAAACACACCTGGCCGTTCCATCGTATCGGGCAATGGAACTCTGTGTGAGAACCTCTCCGGCTACGTCGAGGGCATCCTGAAACCCATTGTACAAAGAACCCCCAGCTTTTGTCGCGACACTACGGACTTCCTACTGAAACTCAGCACACCGGAGCAGTTGAACCAGGGACACTCCTCGTCACAATGGATGTCTCCGCGCTCTACACCAACATCCCCCACAACGATGGCATTGCTGCGACTGCCTCAGTACTCAATGCTGACAACTGCCAGTTTCCAGATGCAATTTTACAACTCATCCGCTTTATCCTGGACCACAATCTCTTCACCTTCAACAACCAGTTTTTCATCCAGACGCATGGAACAGCCATGGGGACCAAATTTGCACCTCAATATGCCAACATCTTCATGCACAGGTTCGAACAAGACTTCTTCACTACACAGAATCTTCAACCGATGCTATACACTAGATACATCGATGACATCTTCTTCCTTTGGTCTCATGATGAACAATCACAAACAACTATATGATGATATCAACAAATTCCACCCCACCATCAGACTCACCATGGACTATTCCCCAGAATCAGTTGCATTCTTGGACACACTTATCTCCATTAAGGACGGTCACCTCAGCACCTCACTGTACCGCAAACCCACAGACAATCTCACAATGCTCCACTTCTCCAGTTTCCACCCTAAACATGTTAAAGAAGCTATTCCCTATGGACAAGCCCTCCGTATACACAGGATTTGCTCAGATGAGGAGGATCGTGACAGACACCTCCAGACCCTGAAAGATGCCCTCATAAGGACAGGATATGGTGCTCGACTCATAGATCGGCAGTTCTGATGTGCCACAGCGAAAAACCGTACCGATCTCCTCAGAAGGCAAACACAGGACACAATGGACAGAGTACCCTTCGTCGTCCAGTACTTCCCCGGAGCGGAGAAGCTACGACATCTTCTCCGGAGTCTTCAACATATCATTGATGAAGACGAACATCTCGCCAGGACTATCCCCACACCCCCACTTCTTGCTTTCAGACAACCACACAACCTCAAACAGACCATTGTTCGCAGCAAACTACCCAGCCTTCAGGAGAACAGTGACCACAATACCACACAACCCTGCCACAGCAACCTCTGCAAGACATGCCGGATCATCGACATGGATACCATCATCACACGTGAGAATACCATCCACCAGGTACATGGTAAATACTCTTGCAACTCGGCCAACGTTGTCTATCTGATACGTTGCAAGAAAGGATGTCCCGAAGCATGGTACTTTGGGGAGACCATGCAGACGCTACGACAACGGATGAATAAACATCGCTCGACAGTCACCAGGCAAGACTGTTCCCTTCCTGTTGGCGAACACTTCAGCGGTCACGGGCATTCAGCCTCTGACCTTCGGGTAAGCATTCTCCAAGGCGGCCTTCATGACACACGACAGCGCAGAGTCGCTGAACAGAGACTGATAGCCAAGTTCCACAACATGAGGACGGTCTCAACAGGGATCTTGGGTTCATGTCGCACTATCTGTAACCCCCGTGACTTGCCTGGGTTTGCAAAACCTCACTCACTGTACTGTCTGGAGACAATACACATCTCTTTAAACTGTGATCAGTGCTCCTTCCACTCACATTATCAGCCACTTTAAGACTTGAACAGCAGGTTAGGTGTAAGGATTCGCATTCTAATCAGCAATCTCTAAACTGTCTGTGCTTTATATGCTCTGTCTGAGGCCAGAACTCTCCATTCACCTGACGAAGAGGGTAACCTCGAAAGCTTGTGAGTATATTATCAAATAAAAAATAGGTTGGACTAAAACCTGGTGTTGTCAGACTTTTTACTAGTTGAGAAAGCCCTTCAATACCTCTACTCTCTCAGAAGGCAAAGAAAATTTTGCATGTCCACTATGACTCTCTCCAACTTCTACAGATGAGCATAGAAAGCATTCTTTCTGGTTGTATCACAGCTTGGTCTGGGCTCCTACTCTGACCAAGAACACAAGAAACTACAAAGGTCATGAATGTAGCCCAATCCATCACACAAACCAGCTTCCCAACCACTGATTCTGTCTACACTTGCCACTGCCTTGGAAAAGCAGCCAGCATAATTAAGGACCCCACGCATCCTGGACATTCTTCCACCTTCTTCCGTTGGGGAAAAAGATACGAAAGTCTGAGGTCATTAACCAACTGAATCAAGAACAGCTTCCTCCCTCTAGCTGTCAGACTTTTGAATAGACCTACCTCACATTGAGTTGATCTTTCTCTACACCCTAGCTATGACTGTAACACTACATTCTGCACTCCCTCCTTTCCTTCTCTATGAATGGTGTGCTTTGTGTAGTGCGCAGGAAACAATACTTTTCATCTTTAAGATGCTCTGTAAAACCTCCCTCTTTGAGCAAGGTTTTGGCCAACCATCTTAATATCTCCTTATGTGACTCAATATCCAATTTTGTTTGATAATTGCCCCTGTGAAGCAACTTGGGCTGCTACAAGTTGTTGTTGTTGTGTTTCTGTGGGACTCAGAACCACAATGACAAAGCCATGTATCTGATCAGGTGGCTACGTTCCATCTGAGGTCTCCTGAAGTGAACGCCAACACCTGTTTACTCATCCAGTCTTCCAATTCCTTTTCTTTCCTCCCCTCTCCACACGCCTGTGCTAAGGTTTGCTTCCATTACAGCTCCTCTCCTGCTGCCTTGCTGCCCCAAACCCCTCAGGGATGTCGTACCAGTAACCACCACATCCAGAAACTACAAAAGGTCATGAATGAAGCCCAATGAAATGAAACAATACTTTTCATTCTGCACTAATACATGTGACAATAATAAATCAAATCAAAATCTCAGCCTGCGACTTGTTCTTGTTCCAACTCATGAGCTCACAACTAAAATCACAGCATCATACAACCAGAGGAGGCAACTTGGCCCATAGTGTTTTAGGAACACAAACTAGAAGCAGGAGTAGGCCATTCAGCCCTTCAAGCATGCTCTACCATTCACTTTGATCATGGCTAATCATCAAATTCAATATCCTGATTCCTTTTCTCCCCCCCCATATCCCTTGATCCCTTTAGCCCCAAGAGCTATATCTAATTCCTTCTTGGATTCAGACGTTTTGGCATCAACTACTTTCTGTGGGAGTGAATTCCATGCATTCACCACTCTCTGGATGAAGAAATTTCTCCTCGCCTCAGTGCTAAAAGGTTTACCCCTTATCCTTAAACTATGACCCCTAGTTCTGGAGTCCCCTATCAATGGGAACATTCTTCCTGAATCTACTCTATCTAATCCTGTTAGAATTTTATAAGTTTCTATCAGATCCCCTCTCACTCTTCTAAACTCCAGTGAATAGTTTCTCCTCAGCTGACAGACCTGCCATCCCATTGGGAAAAAATGCTGGAAAATCTCAGCAGGTCTGGCAGCATTTGTGGGGAAAGAGAAGAGCTGATGCTTTGAGTCCAGGTGACCCTTTGTCAAAGCTAAAAGGCATAGAAAGTGGGAGACATTTATTCTGCAGGGGGAGGGAATGAAAGATGAGTCATAGCCACAAAAACAAGGGGAAAGGCTGCTAACGGCAGCCCATAGAGAGAACAGAAGGTATGAATGGTCAAACAGCAGAACTGGTGCGGCAACAATAATCTCTCCCTCAATGTCAACAAAAACGAAAGAGATTGTCATTGGCTTCAGGAAGCGTAAAGGAAAACATGCCCTTGTCTATATCAACGAGGACAAAGTAAAAAAGGGTCAGGAGCTTAACGTTTGTAGGTGTCCAGATCACCAACAATGTGTCCTGGTCCCCTTATGCTGACACTATAGTTAAGAAAGCCCACAAACGCCTTTACTTTCTCAGAAGACTAAGGAAATTTGGCATGTCAGCTACGACTCACCAATTTTTACAGATGCCCCATAGAAAGCATTCTTTCTGGTTGTATCACAGCTCGGTCTGGGCTCCTGCTCTGCCTAAGATTGCAAGGAACTACAAACAGTCAGGAATATAGCCCAATCCATCATGCAAACCAGCCTCCCATCCATTGATTCTGTCTACACTTCCCGCTGCCTCAGCAAAGCAGCCGGCATAATTAAGGACTCCACACACCCCTGACATTTTCTCTTCCTCCTTCTTCCTTTGGGGAAAAAGATACAAAAGTCTGAGGTCACGTACCAACTGACTCAAGAACAGCGTCTTCCCTGCTGCTGTCAGACTCTTGAATGGACTTACCTCGCATTAAGTTGATCTTTCTCTACACCCTAGCTATGACTGTAACACTGCATTCTGCACCCTCTCCTTTTCTTCTCTATGAATGGTCTGTATAGCGCACAAGAAACAATACTTCTCACTGTCAGGTTAATACATGTAACAATAATAAATCAAACCAAATCATTCTGGCATTCTTCAAGTAGAAAGTCATCCCCAGTGAGTTTGGAGAAACCGCAATCCTTTTAATTTTTTTTATTATATGCAATAACATCACAGGAGTAGGTTGCATCGAGGGGTTTAAATGTCATTGATAAACATTCCAGGCGTTGTCCTCTGTATATTCCTGGACTGACACACACACAAACACACTGTAAAGGGCTGAGATTATCCACATCCTTTAAATACTGCATTGCCTAATACTTTGTCTAATGAGATTTATACTTACTGTTTAAATAGGAATGGCAGGCTGAGAATAAATCCAACCAAATCAAGTAATGGAAAACTTCAGTTACTGGCGATCATTCCCTTATTTAAAAGCTGACACTTAAAATCGCAGAAACCGGGGTGCTAAGGAAGGTGGGGAGCAGCGGGGTGGGAAGTGAGAATGGCTGGGGGGGGGGGGGGGGTGGTTTGATAACTTGATACTTCACAGAACTGCCCCATTTTACATTTAAGAACATCTCTACCCAAATAGAGTGAATTATTTTATTAAAAGTGCCAATTTCCCCTCAATTTCAGGGCTGTTGGGTTGGGGAGGGGGAAAGGAAAACATTCCCTGACCAAGGCAGTAATCTGCAGTCGGCAAGTATCAAAGTAGTTTTCCTTTCAAATTGAACACAGTTTGCTGGATTTAATCTGCACAGAATTTTTGCTCCCACCCCGAAGATCGAAGGCACGTTCTCAAGCTGATAAATCTATTTTACTGAAACATTTGTGTATTCTCTTCCCCCCCCCTCATTCCTGCAGGGGGGTTGGGGGGTGAAATTCCAATGGCATGGGGTGAGATCTTCCCAGATTACTTTACAATCAGATGGAGAATTTTATGAATTGTTATTTTAAAATAACCTTAAACTGAGATGGGCGGTTTTGGAGGAGCTGTTTAAACTGTGTGGGCAATTCTGAACTTTCTGATACTGGTTCAATGTGGGGGGGGAGTGGGGGTGATGTGGGGCAGGAGGAGGGAGATGGACATAGAAAAGCAAGGTGAAGTTTTCACTTTATCGTGCTGTCAGGACTGGGAGTGGCAGCAACAGGCAGAGGAAGCTTCGTGGCGCGTCACCGAACAAGCGCTGCTCGGACGCAGCAGGAGCTGAAAAGCACGTATCAGGTCAGATATTGTCACCGCGCCGGAGATGCAGGTCGTAGATTGTGCTACAGAGAGTGAGGAGAAGGGGCCAACCAGTAAACTCTGGCAGCAAACAGCCAATCTGCTCGATGTCTGTTTGCCCCTGTGAAGTGCGATTTCCCCCGTTAAAATCCACACCAATTCACTCGAGAGAGAGAGAGAGAGAGAGAGATATGTCCGCACTTAAAACAAAACCAAAAGGAAATTTCTATTAAAGGAAAACAAGAGTCATGGTTTGTTTTTTTTTTGGTGGAAGTTTGTTTCGTTGCAGCTGTTTGGAGAGAGGGGGATCCCAGGCTGCTGGCGTTTCGGGTGCCCGTTTTCCTCTGGCTCAGGAACCCACTGGGTTGATGGTGAGCAAGCTGCCAAATTTGAAGTGCTGGATGACTGGGAATTTTTCGAGGCACTGGAAAGGAAAATAAGACACGTTAGGAGGAGGGGAAATCAAGGAAAACTCTGCTGCAAAAACCAGACGGGTGAACTGAGCTGCTGCCCAGCTTCCTCCAGCCTGCCAACCCTCCCAAAACACTGCATTCCTCCAGCTTTGATCTCTTATGCCTTTCCAATCCTTTCATCCCTTTACTAATGATCGTATCCACAGCTGTCTGGGGTGGCACAGTGGTTAGCATTGCTGCCTCACAGCACCAGGGTCCCAGGTTCAATTCCTGGCTTGGGTCACTGCCGTCTAGAGTCTGCATGTTCTCCCCGTGTCTGCGTGGGTTTCCTCTGGGTGCTCCGGTCTCCTCCCACAGTCTGAAAGATGTGCTGGTTAGGTGCATTGGCTGTGCTAAATTCGCCCTCAGTGTACCCGAACAGGCGCCGGAGCATGGCGCCAGGGGATTTTCATAGTGACTTCATTGCAGTGTTAATGTATGCCTTATTCGTGACATAAAGCTCTAGCATTCCCTCCTTAAATCTCTCCAACACTCTCCTCCTTTATAATGCACCTTCAAGCCAATCTCTTTGATCAAGCTTGTTCTCTCTCTCCTGCTGTGGCTTGGTGCCAAGTTTTGTTGATAATCCAGTGCAGTACTTTATTATGTTAAAGGTGTTATATAAATGCAAATTATTGTTCAGCTGTCTATCCTCCATCACTGCTGCCCTTTGTCTCATTGACAATACTATGGTTACTCCCTCTCTGATCTTGTCTTGTCCCCTGATCCACTCTCCTTCCTCTTCGCGTTATAATTAAGTCTGCACAATCTCCATCCTGGTTCATTCTTCCCTGCGCCCATTATTCTTCCTACAGACATACTTTTAAAAGTAACCTTACCACTATAGTCCTTGATACAATCACAACTCCTATAACACACTTCAATATTTCATAGAATTCCCTAATGAAGAAAGGGGCCATTCAGCCCATTGAGTCTACATCCAGATCCTATTGCCATAACTGCACATATTTACCCCGCTAATCCCTCTAACATTCTGGGATGTTAAGAGGCAATTTAGCATGGCCAATTAATCTAACCAACATATAGGGAGGAAACCCATGCAGACACAGGGAGAATGTGCAAATTAAGATCACCTCTGGATTATTTGGCCAGTGACATTACCACTGTACCACTATCTCCCCCCCATTGTTGCCTGTGGGATCTTGCTGTTCTGATATTGGTTGCCAAGTTTCCTACATTGTTAAGCTTCCTGAAGTGTGATGACTTGTAAACTGCTGTGAGGCACGATGGCACATTGGTTATCACTACTGCCTCACAGCAGCAGAGACCTGGGTTCGATTCCCGGCTTGGGTCATTGTCTATGTGGAGTCTGCACATTCTCCCTGTGTCTGCGTGGGTTCCCTCCGGGTGTTCTGGTTTCCTCCCACAGTCTGAAAGATGCGCTGGTTAGGGTGCATTGTAAAAAGTCTGACAACACCAGGTTTTAGTCCAACCGATTTATTTGATAATAGACTCACAAGCTTTCGAGGGTGCTGCCTCTTTGTCAAGTGAATGGAGAGTTAACTCTCCATTCACTTGACAAAGAGGCAGCACCCTCGAAAGCTTGTGAGTCTATTATCAAATAAATCGGTTGGACTAAAACCTGGTGTTGTCAGACTTTTTACTGTGTTTACGCCAGTCCAACGCCGGCATACCCACATCATGACTACTAGGGTGCATTGGCCAGGCTAAATTGTCCCTCAGTGTAACCGAGGAGGTGTCGGGAATGTGGTGCAGTAACTTCATTGCAGTGCTAATGTAAGCCTACATGTGATACTAATAAATAAACTTTAAAACTCTTTTTTTGAAAGAGATTTGCAAAGGTCCTGCAGACACAAAAGGTGCTATAGAAATGCAGGGGCTTCTTCTATGCCTCTCTTTCTGAAATGCCGAATATGAAGCTGAACATTGGACAGTGGAACAAAAAAACTATTTAACTTTCAACTCTTTTCACAGAAACACTTTTGAGAGGTCAGTGATGTAACCAAAGAGAGGGAGGGTGGGAATCAGAGAGAGAGAGAGACAGAGAGAGAGTCGGAATGTCGGGAATGCGATGGGGATCTGTCAGAGGTCCTGGCAGCTCAGTGGCTAATTAAACCCCAAGGCGCAGCACATACAGTCATGGCAGGAGCTGAGAGACAAGTATCAGCGTACAGTCTTTTCAACTGACGTCACCCAGTGCTGCGAGCACATAGAGAGACCCGAAGAAACAGGAAGGACGAGCAGAGTTCAATGGAACGCACTGCAGAAAAAAAACCCCATCTCATTTAACAAGGGATGTGGCATCACAAATCACTGGACAAGTAATCCAGAGGCCTGAACTAATGACCCAGAGACACGAGTTCAAATCTCACTACAGCAGTTCTGAAACCAACATTCAATGAATTAAATAAACCTGGAATAAAAAGATAACCTTAATAATAACAACCATGTAACTACTGGATTATTATAAAGTTCCAAATGGTTCATGTGTATCCATTAACTCTGCCATCCTTACCCAGTTTGGCCAACATGTGACTTCAGATGCTCAGTAAATGTAGTTGACTCTTAACTGCACTAATGGTGCAGCAAGCAACTCAGATACATTCAGGAAGGTGACACCACCGCCTTCACAAGATTAACGGTGAGCAAAAAAATGCTGGTCTTAAACAATGTTCAAATTCTGGGAATGAATTATAAAATTATTTTTTGTATATTATGAACATATTGACAATATTAAACACTCCCAGGACAAGTACAGCATGGGGTTAGATACAGAGTAAAGCTCCCTCTACACTGTCCGCATCAAACACTCCCAGGACAGGTACAACACGGGGTTAGATACAGAGTAAAGCTCCCTCTACACTGTCCCCATCAAACACTCCCAGGACAGGTACAGCACGGGGTTAGATACAGAGTAAAGCTCCCTCTACACTGCCCCCATCAAACACTCCCAGGACAGGTACAGCACGGGGTTAGATACAGAGTAAAGCTCCCTCTACACTGTCCCCATCAAACACTCCCAGGACAGGTACAGCACGGGGTTAGATACAGAGTAAAGCTCCCTCTACACTGTCCCCCCATCAAACACTCCCAGGACAGGTACAGCACGGGGTTAGATACAGAGTAAAGCTCCCTCTACACTGCCTCCATCAAACACTCCCAGGACAGGTACAGCACGGGATTAGATACAGAGTAAAGCTCCCTCTACACTGTCCCCCATCAAACACTCCCAGGACAGGGACAGCACGGGGTTAGATACAGAGTAAAGCTCCCTCTACACTGTCCCCATCAAACACTCCCAGGACAGGTACAGCACAGGGTTAGATACAGAGTAAAGCTCCCTCTACACTGTCCCCATCAAACACTCCCAGGACAGGGACACCACGGGGTTAGATACAGAGTAAAGCTCCCTCTACACTGTCCCCCATCAAACACTCCCAGGACAGCTACAGCACGGGATTAGATACAGAGTAAAGCTCCCTCTACACTGTCCCCATCAAACACTCCCAGGACAGGTACAGCACGGGGTTAGATACAGAGTAAAGCTCCCTCTACACTGTCCCCATCAAACACTCCCAGGATAGATACAGCTTGGCAACAGAAAAAGGGAGACTGGTGGAAAAGTTTTCTTCAAAAGTAATGTCATGGTGACCCGGATGCAACCTACACTAAATCAGCGAAGTGATGGTCAAAGGCTATATGTGGCCACTGAACAGTATAATTAAGTAATTCATGCAACCCCAAATCAAGTTAAATCTCCTGTCAGAACTTATTTCAATGAATCACGGTACCATGAATTCAAAATCACAATAATTAGGGAGAGAATGAGTCCAAAGGTTGGTAAAGGGGCCACACACTGGCACAGTGGATAGCACTGCTGCCTCACAGCACCAGGGACCCGGATTCCACTCCTGGCTTGGGTCACTGTCTGTGTGGAGTCTGCATGTTCTCCCCGTGTCTGTGTGGGTTTTCTCCGAGTGTTTTGGTTTCCTCCCACCTTCTGAAAGACGTGCTGGTTAGGGACATTGACCTGAACAGGCACTGGAGTGTGGCGACTGGAGGAATTTCACACTAACTTCACTGCAGTGTTAATGTAAGCCTTACTTGAGACTAATAAATAAATAAGCCGGAAGGTCACCAATTGAAGGTAATGGCAAGTGAGCCAGACAGATGATGAGGGGAGTTTTATATTGGTTGTTGGGATCTGCATGCACTGTTTGAAAGAGCAACAGAAGCAGATTCAACAAGAACTTCAAAAGAGAATTGGATAAATACTGGAAAATAAGAAATTTACAGGGCTCTCAGGAAAGGAGCAGGGGATGTGGGACTAATTGGATAGATCTTTCAAAGAGATAGCACAGGCACGATGGGTCGAACAGCCTCTTTTAGTGCTGTAAGAGAGGGGATTGCATTGAAATGTATAAAATTCTGACAGGGCTGGACAGACCGGATACAGAGGTTGTTTCCTCTGGCTGGGGAGGTGGGGGAGTCGAGAACAAGGGGTCACAGTCTCAGGACAGGGGGTAGGCCATTTAACATAAGAACATAAGAAATAGGAGCAGGAGTAGGCCATCCAGCCCTTCGAGCCTGCCCCGCCATTCAATAAGATCATGGCTCAGTTCCACTTTCCCCCCATAACCCTTAATCCCCTCGCTTATCAAAAACCCATCAACCCGCATCTTAAAAATATTTAGCGAGGCAGCCTCACCACTTCAACGGGCAGAGAATTCCAGAGATTCACCACCCTTTGAGTGAAGAAGTTCCTCCTCAACTCCGTTCTAAACCACCTCCCCTTTATCTTGAGGCTGTGCCCCCTAGTCCTACTGTCCTTTGAGCGGGAAGAGTCTCTCCACCTCTATCCTATCCATCCCATTCATCATCTTATACGTCTCAATGAGATCTCCCCTCATTCTTCTAAACTCTAACGAATACAAGCCTAGTTTATTCAGCCTCTCCTCATAGCTCAACCCCCTCAACTCTGGTATCAGCCTAGTAAACCTCCTCTGCACTCCCTCCAAGGCCAAAATATTCTTGCATAAGTACGGCGCCCAAAACTGCACACAGTACTCCAGCTGTGGCCTCACCAATGCCTATACAGCCGCAGCAAGACCTCCCTACTTTTATATTCAATCCCCCTCGCTATGAAGGCCAGCATCCCATTCGCCTTCCTGACCACCTGCTGCACCTGCAGGCTGGGTTTTTGCGACTCATGCACAAGGACCCTGAGGTCCCTCTGCACCGTCGCCTGCTGCAGTTTTTCGCCCCATAAGAAATAGTTCTTCCTACCATTATTCCTACCAAAGTGGACCACCTCGCACTTGCCAACATTAAATTCCATTTGCCATTTCCTGGCCCATTCGCCCAGCCTATCTAGATCCTTCTGCAGACTCTCCACTCCCTCCGCGCAATTTGCCGTTCCCCCAATCTTGGTGTCATCAGCAAATTTCAACACCATACGCTCGGTTCCCTCCTCCAGATCATCTATATAAATGGTAAATAGCTGAGGCCCCAGCACCGACCCCTGGGGCACTCCACTAGTCACCAACCGCCAATCCGAATAGCACCCGTTGACCCCCACTCTCTGCCTCCTATTTGACAACCAATCCTCTATCCACGCTAACAACCTACCCCCAACTCCAAGTCCCCTGACATTCTGCAATAACCTCTTGTGAGGTACTTTGTCAAACGCCTTCTGAAAATCAAGAAAGACCACATCCACCGGCTCTCCTCTATCCATCACCCTAGACATAAGAACATAAGAACATAAGAAATAGGAGCAGGAGTAGGCCATCTGGCCCTTCGAGCCTGCCCCGCCATTCAATAAGATCATGGTTGATCTGTCGTGACTCAGCTCCACCTTCCCGCCCTCTCCCCATAACCCTTAATCCCTTCTCTTATCAAAAACCCATCAACCCGTTTCTTAAAAATATTTAGCGAGGCAGCCTCCACCACTTCAACGGGCAGAGAATTCCAGAGATTCACCACCCTTTGAGTGAAGAAGTTCCTCCTCAACTCTGTTCTAAACCGCCCCCCCTTTATCTTGAGGCTGTGCCCCCTAGTCCTACTGTCTTTTTTGAGCGGGAAGAGTCTCTCCACCTCTATCCTATCCATCCCATTCATCATCTTATACGTCTCAATGAGATCTCCCCTCATTCTTCTAAACTCTAACGAGTACAAGCCTAGTTTATTCAGCCTCTCCTCATAGCTCAATCCCCTCAACTCCGGTATCAGCCGAGTAAACCTCCTCTGCACTCCCTCCAGGGCCAAAATATCCTTGCGCAGGTGCGGCGCCCAAAACTGCACACAGTACTCCAGCTGCGGCCTCACCAATGCCCTATACAGCTGTAGCAAGACCTCCCTACTTTTATATTCAATCCCCCTCGCTATGAAGGCCAGCATCCCATTCGCCTTCCTGACCACCTGCTGCACCTGCAAGCTGGGTTTTTGCAACTCATGCACAAGGACCCCGAGGTCCCTCTGCACCATCGCCTGCTGCAGTTTTTCGCCCCGTACGTAATAGTCCTTCCTACCATTCCTCCTACCAAAGTGGACCACCTCACACTTGCCAACATTAAATTCCATTTGCCATTTCCTGGCCCATTCGCCCAGCCTATCTAGATCCTTCTGCAGACTCTCCACACCCTCCGCACAATTTGCCTTTCCCCCAATCTTGGTGTCATCAGCAAATTTCGACACCCTGCACTCGGTTCCCTCCTCCAGATCATCTATATAAATGGTAAATAGCTGAGGCCCCAGCACCGACCCCTGGGGCACCCCACTAGTCACCAACCGCCAATCCGAATAGCATCCATTGACCCCCAGACACATCCTCATAGAACTCCAATAAATTTTAAGACTGGGATAAAACGAAATTTCTTTGTTCAGAAGCTGATGAACCTGTGGAATTCTCAACCACAGAAAGCTGTGGAGGCCAACTTGTTGAATATATTTAACAGATTTCTAAACACTAAAGGTGTCGAGGAATATGGGGGGAGAGGAGTATGGTGTCGAGATTAAGGATCAGCCATGATTATACTTAGTGGGAGAGCAGTTCAATGGGCTGAATATCTACTCCTGTTTCTATGCTTGACACCAGCCTGATTCCTGGAGCAGCTGCTATTGGGCTTCAATGTCCCTGGGCTAAGCTTTGGGAAAAGAAGCACCAATCACTCTCCAAAGCTGGGGCTGTGATGCCTCACACTGTTCAACAGCCTGTTGATACACATTGCCCAAGCCGTCCGGCTAATGGCCACTTGAGCAAGGCACTAGACAGCCCGTGAATCCCGAACTCCAGCCAGAATCATTCCTCCCTAAAATAACACCTTACGGCAGGTACAAGAAAATACTTGCTCAGATCCGCGGCCTTGAGTCTCAGAGGGAAGCACACTGCCCACTGAGCTACCAATGTGTTAGAAGTTTATTTATTAGCATCACAAGTAGGGTTACATTAACACTGCAATAACGTTACTGTGAAAATCCCCAAACTGCCACACTCCAGCACCTGTTCGGGTACACTGAGGGAGGATTTAGAATGGCCAACGCACTTAACCAGCACATCAATTGGACTGTGGTAAGAAACCAGAGAACCTGGACGAAACCCACGCAGACACAGGGAGAATGTGCAGACTCCACACAGACAGTGACCCAAGCCGGGAATCGAACCTGTGAGGCAGCAGTGCTGACCATTGTGTCGCCCCCGAATGCAGTTGCCGACTGCACGAAATGTCAGCAGATGCATTATCGGGAAAGACTGAACAAGCTGGAACTCCTTCACTCTCTTAGAAAAAAAGTGAAGACCTCGATCAACTCACTCCGCAGCTTTTAAAGATCACAAAGTGGTTTGATGGGGTAGACGACAGAGAAGATGCTTCCACTTGTGTCACCAATTAATCTAACTCAGGAAAAACATTCTTCACCCAGAGGTTGGTGAGAATGTGCACCTCACTTCAGCACCAGAGTGCTGAAGCTGAGTTTTTTTATTGATCAAGGGGAAGCTGGATAAACACAAGGGAGAAAGGAACAGAGGAACAGCAGCACGGTGATTAGCGCTGCTGCCTCACAGCGCCAGGAACCCAGGTTCAATTCCCAGCTCAAGTCACTGTCTCTGCGGAGTCTGCACATTCTCCCCGTGTCTGCATGGGTTTCCTCCCACAGTCCAAAGATCATAGAATCCTATAGTGCAGAAGGAGGCCATTCGGCCCATCAAGTCTGCACCAACTACAATCCCACCCAGACCATAACCCTACAACCTCCTGCATTTACTCTAGCTAGTCCCCCTGACACTAAGGGGCAATTTACCATGGCCAATCCACCTAGCCCGCACATCTTTAGACTGTGGGAGGAAACCAGAGCACCCGAAGGAAACCCACGCAGACACAGGAAAAGCATGCAAACTCCACACAGACAGCGACCCAAGTTGGAAATCGAACCCGGGTCCCTGGCGCTGTGAGGCAGCAGTGCCAACCCCTGTGCTGCCCCGATGTGTGGGTTAGGTAGATTGGCCATGTTAAATTGATCTAAGTGTCAGGGGAGTAGCTAGGGTAAATACGTGGGGTTATGGGGATAGGGTCTGGGTGAGATTGTGGTCAGCACAGACTCAATGGGACGAACGGCCTCTTCCTGCTCTGTAGGAATTCTATGATGGGAACGATATGAGGATGGGGTGAGATGGAGAGGGATGAGAGTGGGTTAATGTAGAGCATGACGTGGAGAGTGATCTGTTTTATGCTGTAAGTTTAATGTAACTTCATTTTTTCTCAAAAACAAAAGGTATTTCAAAACCTGATAATAAAGTCAAAGCAAGCTGCTGAAATGAAAGATTCAAATCCCTTTCGAAGCAATGATCTTACCAAGGTTTGAATGGATTTTTGAAGAGAGGGGAATGCAGTGATGCAGCAAGTAAGAGACCACACAGGCTCCAGCTTCCCGCCTAACCACCAGCCTCTGCAACAAGCTGCCTTTTGTCTCGCATTTTGCCTCAAGAAACATTTTGGCTCTGTTTCCTCTGGTGGAGGGATTGTGCTCCAGGAAGGAGGCCTTGCCCATGGCTGGCGTCTCCAACACTTCCTCCCAGGCCAGCAGCTTAAAGAGACAGTCCACACGGAATGGGAGGTCAATCCCACCCCACTCTCAAACCTTTCTCCCCATCGGCAAATCCACAACTATTCCTAGCACTCAGCTGCCCACGTCCATTCTGTAGCAGAGAGGGCGGGACACTCTGGAGCCCCTTTCCAATCGCAGGCATTGCCATTCTGAAACTGGCTGCTCATATTTGGCCAAAATGCTGGCCAAAGTCTGAGGTCACGTACCAATTGACTCAAGAACAGCTTCTTCCCCGCTGCTGTCAGACTTTTGAATGGACTTGCCTCTTAAGTTGATCCTTCTCTACACCCTAGCTATGACTGTAACACTACATCCTGCACTCTATCATTTCCTTCTCTATACACAGTATGCTTTGTCTTTATAGCGCACAAGACCCAACTGAATGAATTTTAAAGGACATTACAAATACCTCACATCTCACCAACTTTTACAGATGCCACATTGAATGGATCTACCTCACATTAAGTTGACCTTTCTCTACACCCTAGCTATGACTGTAACACTACATTCTGCACTCTCTCCTTTCTTTATCTATGAACAGTATGCTTTGTCTGTACAGCACACAAGAAACAGTACTTTTCACTGTGTGCTAATATATGTGACAATAACAAAACAAATCAAAAAGTTTCTTTCGTCTGTTCAGGGAGGCACCTATTTTCCACTCTCCCTCCATACAGCACATGGGCAAATCGCAGGCGCACCTTACCTTCTCTCCCAATCTCCACCCCCATGGGTGACGGGGGTGAGGGGTGAAAGAGAAATGACAGCGTCCCAATGTTATTGCCTAACTCCAGCACAGGTCAACATATGACAGAAATTCATAATTATAACAAGAGGTCAGCTATGGCTAAGGGGTAACACTCACCTGCAAGTGAAATAATCAGGGATCACGCCTCATACTAGAGCCGCACTGTCAGAGGGTCAGTGCTGAGGGAGCGCCGCACTGTCAGAGGGTCAGTGCTGAGGGAGCGCCGCACTGTCAGAGGGTCAGCGCTGAGGGAGCGCCGCACTGCCATAGGGTCAGCGCTGAGGGAGTGCCGCACTGCCAGAGGGTCAGCGCTGAGGGAGTGTCACACCATCAGAAATACTTTCCTTTGTAATCTTGGCCCCTCTCAGACAGCACCATTTTGAAGAACAGCAGGGGGGCTCTCCCTGGTATCCAGGCCAAATTCATCCCTCAACCGACATCACCCGAAACAGATTATGTGGTCATGAATGCATTGTTGTGTATGGGATCTTGCTGTGCACAAATTGTTTGCCATGTTTCCTACACAGTGATCGATCTTCCAAAACTACTTGACTGCTTTCATTGCATTAGGGACATTCTGAGGGTGTGAAAGGTAATGTGCAAATTGCTTCTTTGACCATAAATCAGGGGATGCCATAAGAACAAGCTTCACCGGAGAGAAGCAACAGTTTCACCACACTGCAGCATACATAATGCCCAAAACCAGAGTAACAACGGCACCAAGATACACCCACAGATATATTCTTCATGGCGTGCCTCTCCCGGCATCCCCTCCTCCACACAACTTTTCTAACCCCCACTCTCTTTGTAGGAAATACAACAGCCAATTTGAGCACAGAAAGCTCCCACTAACAGCAGTGTGACATCAAGCAGGTCGCCTGCATTTCAGCAACGCTGGGTGTGGAATAAATATTTTATCTCAGAGCACCCTGGAGAATTCCACAGCGCTTCTTTGAAATGGTGCCTTGGGGTCTGTAACATTCAGCTAAAGGGACCTCAATTTAATATCTCATCTGAAAGCCAGCATTCTGACAGTGCGGCACTCCCTCAGCACTGACCCTCTGACAGTGCGACACTCCCTCAGCACTGACCCTCTGACAGTGCGACACTCCCTCAGCACTGACCCTCTGACAGTGCGGCACTCCCTCAGCACTGACCCTCCGACAGTGCGGCACTTCCTCAGCACTGACCCTCCGACAGTGCGGCACTCCCTCAGCACTGACCCTCCGACAGTGCGGCACTCCCTCAGCACTGACCCTCCGACAGTGCAGCACTCCCTCAGCACTGACCCTCCGACAGCGCGGCACTCCCTCAGCACTGACCCTCCGACAGTGCGGCACTCCCTCAGCACTGACCCTCCGACAGTGCGGCACTCCCTCAGCACTGACCCTCCGACAGTGCGGCACTCCCTCAGCACTGACCCTCTGACAGTGCGGCACTCCCTCAGCACTGACCCTCTGACAGTGCGGCACTCCCTCAGCACTGACCCTCCGACAGTACGGCACTCCCTCAGTACTGACCCTCTGACAGTGCGGCACTCCCTCAGCACTGACCCTCTGACAACGCGGCACTCCCTCAGCACTGACCCTCTGACAGTGCGGCACTCCCTCAGCACTGACCCTCTGACAGTGCAGCACTCCCTCAGCACTGACCCTCTGACAACGCGGCACGCCCTCAGCACTGACACTGTGAGTGTTAACCCAGGTCTCTGGAGAGAGGATTGAACATTTCTGATTTGGAGGGTTGAGAGCTATCCAGTAAATCAAGCTGAAAGTGTTGTACCGTCTGCATCTCACACTACACTGGCAGAGAGGCCATTGTCTTTCAGCAGTGTACAGTTCAATGGATGCTGGCATCCCCTGTGACATCACAACACAGTGGCCATTCTCACAAGTGAACCTGGACAGTCAGTCTATTCAACTGGAGGGAGTGTCACAGCTGAGCACAAACCAGTAAATGCAGCCTTGCTTTCCTGCAGGAATCTCTGCTTTGGCAAGGATTCATACCCCTGGGGTGGCACAGTGGGTTAGCACTACGCCTCACAGTATCGTGGGCTCGGGTTCAATTCTGACCTTGGGTGACTGTGCGTGGAGTTTGTACATTCCCCCCATATCTGCATGGATTTCCTCCAGGTGCTCTGGTTTCCTCCCAGAGTCCAAAGGTGTGCAGATTAGATGGATTAGCCATGTTGGGGGGGATTAGCAAGGTTTCCACTTGGGGTTACAGTGATAAGGCCTGGGTGGGATAGCTGTCGGTGCAGGCACAATGGGCCGAATGGCCTTCTTTTGCACTGCAGGGATTCTATGATTAGCATCTACTGAAGCTGAGTTTCCTGCTTTTATTAACAGTGCTCAGACGAGGATGTCATAGAACATAGAACCCTACAGTGCAGAAACAGGCCCTTCGGCCCATCGAGTCTGCACCGAACACAATCCCACCCAGACCCTATCCCCATACATTTTACCTGCTAGTCCCTCTAACCTACACATCCCAGGATACTAAGGGGCAATTTTTAGCATAGCCAATGAACCTAACCCGCACATCTTTGGACTGTGGGAGGAAACCGGAGCACCCGGAGAAAACCCACACTGACACGAGGAGAATGTGCAAACTCCACACAGACAGTGACCCGAGCCGGGAATCGAACCCAGGACCCTGGAGCTGTGAAGCAGCAGTGCTAAGCACTGTGCTACCGTGCCGCCCCATGTCGTAACTCACTTCTGCTGCAAGCTTTAATTGGAGATCAGACATTACGCTTGCCATCGTGCCTCTGTTTAAGTTTATTTATTACTGTCACGAGCAGGCCTACATTAACACAGCAATGAAGTTACTGTGAAAATCCGCTAGACGCCACACTCCGGCATCTGTTCGGGTACACTGAGGGAGAATTCAGCACGGCCAATCCACCTAACCAGCACAGCTTTCAGACTATGGGAGGAAACCCACACAGACGTGGAGAGAATGTGCAGGCCCCACACATTTACCCACGGTTGGAATTGAACCTGAGACTTTAGTGCTGTGAAGTAGCAGCACTAAGCACGGGGCCTCCCCTATTCAGTATGAATCTGAAGGGTCTGGTTTGGGGAAACAACATTTTGAGTAGCACTCACCTCAGCCTTATACATTCGGATCAGTCCCTGATTAACTTTGGACCATGCAGGGACAGCACTAATGTTCCACAGCTGGTTGGAGTGTTCCGCAAATGGGCCGGTCTTCATCTGCAGAAACAAACACAGTAGTTTAACCCTAGAACCCTACAGTGCAGAAACAGGCCCTTCGGCCCATCGAGTCTTCACCGAACACAATCCCACCCAGACCCTATCCCCATATCCCTACACATTTACCTGCTAATCCCTCTAACCTACACATCCCAGGACACTAAGGGGCAATTTTAGCATAGCCAATGAACCTAACCCGCACATCTTTGGACTGCTTCATTCACCTCTGCACAGAAACAGGTAACACAGAATTACACAAAAGTACAGCAAAGAAACAGGCCAATTGGCCCATTCAGCCCATACTATTAGTCCACTCAAATTTCCTCCCTTCCTCTGTCTCACGCCATCGGCAGAATCTTCCATTTCGCTCTCCCTCACTGCTTTATTCGGCCTTGCTTTAAACAAACCTTGCTTCGTCACAGCTATTTCCTGTGACAGTGAGTTTTGAAATTGTGTTTTCGATCCCAAAATCTAAATCATCAGAAAAGAATTGTGAACAAGGGTGAGCCAATCATTGGTTGTCATGGAGTGAGGGCAGTCTTCCACGGGGTATTTCAGGAAAGGCCAAGGTTCTTTTCTCTATAAATGAGATAGGCTGAGGTGTGGTCTGATAGAGGTTTTTAAAATGATGAAAGGTACACATGAGGACGGTCTCAACAGGGATCTTGGGTTCATGTCGCACTATCTGTAACCCCCGTGACTTGCCTGGGTTTGCAAAACCTCACTTACTGTACTGTCTGGAGACAATACACATCTCTTTAAACTGTGATCAGTGCTCCTTCCACTCACATTATCAGCCACTTTAAGACTTGAACAGCAGGTTAGGTGTAAGGATTCGCATTCTAATCAGCAACTGTCTGTTCTTAATATGCTCTGTCTGTCTGAGGTCAGAACTCTCCATTCACCTGACGAAGAGGCAGCCCCCTCGAAAGCTTAAGCTTGTGAGAATATTATCAAATAAATCGGTTGGACTAAAACCTGGTGTTGTCAGACTTTTTACTGTGTTTACGCCAGTCCAACGCCGGCATACCCACATCATGACAATGGCTAAACACAGAGAGGATACTTCATTTGCTAAAGAGATCAGAACTAGGGACAATTTTTGTGCAACAGTCCTTCAAAATTCTCACGTGAATTCAGGAGAAACTTCAGCAGATATGATAGTGACTTTTAAGGGACATTTGGACAAATATATGAACAGGATGGGAATAGAGGAATATGGTCCTCGGAAGGGTAGAGGGTTTTAGTTCAGTCGGACAGCCTGGTCGATGCAGGTTAGAAGGGCCAGAGGGCCTGTTTCTGTGCTGTAATTTTCTCTGCTCTTTACCCAGAGTGTGGTGAGAATCTGGAACTCTCTCTCCAAGGGAGTGATTGAGGTAAACAGTATCGACACGTTTAAGGGGACACTGGATAAACTTGAGGGAGAAAGGAATAGAAGGATCAGGTGATAGGGTGAAAGGAAGAGGGATGTGAAGCAGGTTGATGTGAAGCATAAACACACCTGCTTGGATCAGATGGGCTGAACAGCCTATTTCTCTGATATAAATTCTATACTTAAACCTAAATCTTGCAGTTGTCCAACACATCTCTCTGAAACCTCATCATTGAGGCTGTCACTAACCAGAGGCTGATTCTAGTGTATAGGGCAGAGGTGAGTGTAACTCACGGCAGGGTTACCTACACACTGTACCTTCTCCATCCTTCCAACAATGGGTGTCCCTAAACTGTGTACAAACCTCCAAACTGTGGCCTAATTAACACCTCGTACAAGTACAGTGTTACTTCCGTGCCTTTGTGGTCTATCTCTGGAGGTACAAAGGGATTCTGTTTGTCTTTTTCATGGTCTTATCAGCTGACAAAGAAATGGGTCCCGCCACCTTCGACATACATCACCACCATTCCCAGATGCAAACATCTGCCAATGCTGTAAAGGGTGAAGAGACTGGAGCTTGATCTTTGTTCTATCTCAATATTTATACATTCCAGTCAATGAAGAGATGGGGGGGAACAGCTCAAACACAGACAGGCTGCTTATATACTGCTCATTAAAAGTTTTTAAAGTTTATTAGTCACAAGTAAGGCTTACATTAGCAGTGCAATGAAGTTACTGTGAAATTCCCCTGGTTGCCACAGTCCGGCACCTGTTCGGGTCAAAGCCCCTAAACAGCATGTCTTTCAGGACATAGGGAGGAAACCCATGGCAAGAACGTGCAAACTCCCCATACATGGGGATCAAACCCAGGACCCTGGTGCTGTGAAGCAGCAGTGCTAACCACTTTGCCACTGTGCCACTATTATCACAGTCAGATTGAAGCAAGCAAAATTAAAGAGTGCACATTCTCAGTCTCATTTTCATAGAATTCTTACAGTGCAGAAGGAGGCCACTCAGCCCATCGAGTCTGCACGACCACAATCCCATCCAGGCCCTATCCCTATGGCCGCATGCATTTACCCCAGCTAGTACCCCTGACACTAAGGGTTAACTTAGCATGGCCAATCCACCTAACTTGCACATCTTTGGACAATGGGAGGAAACCGGAGCACCCATAGGAAACCCACGCAGAAACAGAGAGAATATTCAAACTCCACACCAACACTGAACTGAGGCCGGACTGGAATCTAGGTCCTTGGTGCTGTGAGGCAGCATTACTAATCACTGTGCCAAATCTTTCCATTATCACATCACTCCCTACTTCTTAATCTCCTCCATAGAACATTACAGCAGGCCTTTTGACCCTCCTTGGCTATGCCGAACCATTTTTCTGCCTAGTCCCACTGACCTGCACCTATAGAACGATCTCCACAAGCCTCTGAGATCTCCGAGCTGCTCCAATGTTCCTGAGTATCCCTGATTTCCATCGCTCCTCAATCACTGGCAGCCTCAATGATGAGGTTTTAGAGAGAGAGGTGTTGGGACAATGGCAAGATTTAGGTTTAGGTACAGAATTTATATCAGACAAATGGACTACCCAGAGCATCTGGTCCATGCGGGTGTTTATACTTCACATCAACTGTTCCTATCCCTTGTCCTCTCACCCTTTCAGCAGATCTCTATATTCCCTCTCCCTCATGTTTATCCAGCTTCCCTTTAAATGCATTGATACCACTCACCTCAACCAATCCGTGGGCCAGCTAGCCTTTCCTGAGCTGGCTCAATGGCCTCATTCTGCACTTAACGCGTTAAAGGCAGCACCTCCAACAGTAAAGGAGCTGCCTGGATCTTAGGCTCTGGAATTCACTCCCTAAACCTCTACATCCTCTCCTCTCTTTTTATGACAAGTTTTTAGTCACTTGTCCAATAATCACAGAGTCTTAGAGGTTTACAGCATGGAAACAGGCCCTTCAGCCCAAGTTGTCCATGCTACCCATTTTTTTTAAACCCCTAAGCTAACACCAATTGGCCATATTGGGCCCATATCCCTCTATACCCGTCTTACCCATGTAACTATCTAAATGCTTTTTAAAAGATAAAATTGTACCTACCTCTACTACTACCTCTCTCACCACCCTCTGTGTGAAAAAAATGCCCCTCTGGACCCACTGTATCTCTCCCCTCTCACCTTAAACCTGTACCCTTTTGTTTTAGGCTCCCCTACCTTTGGGAAAGAATGTTGACTCTCTAGCTTATCTATGTCCCTCATTATTTTATAGACCTCTATCAGATCACTCCTAAGCCTCCTACGCTCCAGGGAAAAAAGTCCCAGTCTATCCAGCCTCTCCTTATAACTCAAACCATCAAGTCCCAGTAGCATCCGAGTAAATGTTTTTTTGCACTCTTTCTACTGCAGCGCAGTGTCAAATTTTTGGCCCTGCAAAGTTCCTCAGAGGTCACGTTACCAGTTAAAGGTGCCATATAAATGCAAGTTGTTGTTATATAACACCAAACACAATGATTTTCAGCCAACAAAATAATTTTGAAGGACAATTGTTATAGCATGGCAACCAATAGTTCAAAGATAGTAAGATCAAAGCACAACTTCAGACTAAAGGGATGATCTTTTAAAACAGAGATAAGGAGGAATTTCTTCAGTCAGAGAGTGGTGAATCTGTGGAACTCTTTGCCACAGAAGGCTGTGGAGACTGGGTCATTGAGTATCTTTAAGACAGAGATAGATAGGTTCTTGATTAATAAGGGGATCAGGGGATATGGGGAAAAGGCAGGAGAATGGGGGATGAGAAAAATATCAGCCATGATAGAATGGCAGAGCAGAGTCGATGGGCCGAGTGGCCTAATTCTGCTCCTATGTCTTATGGTCTTATCGCACAAACTGTAATGCAATTTTGGCCAGCTACTCTGCCTTAGTAAGGTTGGGTAATGACCAAAAAAACATTGGCCTAGGCCTTTTGAATAGTGGCGAGATCCTTCACACCCACCTACGGTTACAGATGGAGCCTTGGTTCAGAGTCTCATCTGAAAGTTTACAGGGTTCAATTCCTGGCTCGGGTCACTGTCCGTGTGGAGTCTGCACATTCTCCCAGTGTCTGTGTGGGTTTCCTCTGGGTGCTCTAGTTTCTTCCCATAGTCCAAAGGTGTGCGGGTTAGGTGGATTGGCCATGCTAAATAGCCCTTTAGTGTCAGAGGGACTAGCTACGATAAATGCATGGGGTTATTGGAATAGGTTCTGGGTGGGATTGTGGTCGGCACAGGCTTGATGGGCCGAATGACCTCCTTCTGCACTGTTGGATTCTATGATTCTAACATCAATCCCTTTAGTCCAAAACTGTCAGTCTGACACTGCAAACAAACCCAATAAGAGTGGCTAAATTTGGAAGAATATTCTTGGGCTCTGCTAGAAGCCCTACAGCACAAAAGGATGCCATTTGGCCCATCGAGTCTGCACCGACCACGATCCTATCCCCACAACCCCAACATTTACCCCACTAATCCTGCTAACCTACACATCCCAGCACACCAAGGAGCAATTTAGCATGGCCAATAAACCTAACCCGACACACCTTTGGACTCTAGTCTCCGTTTAAAGGCAGGAGAATGGGGATGAGAAAATCAGTCATGATTGAATGGCGGAGCAGACTTGATGGGCTGAGTGGCCTAATTCTGCTCCTACGTCTTATGGTCTAAGCGCTGTCCCACAGTGATTGAAAACTGCAAACCATTGGATCATCATTGGATTAAAGAGAAACACAAATCAAGAAGAAAACTACAGGACTGGAGTAACAGACTTCAGGGGAAGTAAAAGAAAAAACATTTGGTGGTTTATGAGTCCACTCCTTCCCTTCAAATGAAGAAAATAAAGTCAGGATGAAGTTACACTGAGGAGTCAGAGCAGGGGATGGTAACGCATTGTCACAGCAGTGTGGCACATTTACTTTTGCAGCATTTCACACGAGAAAAATAGATTTCTTCACAAGGCAAAGGGAAGCTATTTTGGGTTCTCAGCAAACATTGAGGCTGGCGGAGGAGGTCCTTGGGGAATCTGAGTCATAGCAGCCATCTTGGGTAGGAAATTACTCAGTGACTACTTTCAAGCTTCACAGTCCTCCCAGGGGAACTGACCCTTTTAAACTATTTCTCTGGCAGCTAAGGGGGCCTCAAGCTTCCTTCTTCCTGTGTAAGCTTCCTCTGCCGTTTAACTGAAATCTGAGCTTGCTCGTCCTTCCTCCCACTCACAGGCAAGCTGTAACTCTTTGTGTGCCAAAGGCGAGCTCTCACCACTCAATTCTTTTCCACTAAATTTGCACCAGTTTATTTTAAAGTTTATTTATTAGCGTCACAAGGAGGCTTACTTACATTAACACTGCGCTGATGTTACTGTGAAAATCCCCTAGTGGCCACACTCCGGCACCGGTTTGGGTGCAACTGAAGGAGAATTTAGTATGGCCCAATGCGCCTAACCGGCATGTCTTTCGGACTGTGGGAGAAAACCCACGCAGACACAGGGAGAATGTGCAAACTCTGTACAGACAGTGAGCCGGGGCCGGGAATCGAACCCGAGTCCCTGGCACGGTGAGACAGCAGTGCTAACCACTGTGCCACCATGTCTCCACCTCTCTCCCCAACAAATGAAGTCGGGTGCTACTGTTTCAGCTGACAGCCCAGGCTCCACTCGGCTGGGTGGGGCAGCCAAAATGCTTCAAACCTGTCACTGATGATGCTTATGTGGACATTCGGTCAGACCAAACATGGAATACTGAGCACAGTTTTGTCTCCACTTTACAAAACCGAGCCTTTGACTTGCTCTGATAGCCACAGTGTTTTATTTGGCTGGTCCAGGTCAGTTTCTGGTCAAAAGGTAACCCCCAGGATACTGATAAAGTAAAAGTAAAGTTTAGTTATTAGTCACAGGCAAGGCTTACATTAACACTGCAATGAAGTTACTGTAAAACTCTCCCAGTCGCCACACTCCAGTGCCTATTCAGGTTAATACACTTGACCAGCACGTCTTTCAGACTGTGGGAGGAAACCAGAGCACCCGGAGGAAACTCTCACGGGAGAACGTGCAGACTCCACACAGAGACCCAAGCTGGGAATAATACGGGGTCTCTGGCACTGTGAGGCAGCAGTGCTAACCACCGTGCCACCTGGTGGGGGATTCAGCGATGGTGATGCCAATGAATATCAAGGGGGATATCAAGATTGTCTCTTGTTGGAGATGGGCATTGGCTGGCACTTGTGTGGCATGAACATTACTTGCCACTTGTCAGCCCAAGCCCAGATATTGCCCAGGTGGTGCTGGATAAAGACACACACAAATTCAGGAACTGAGAAGTCGTGAATGGTGCTGAACATCCCCACTTCTGACCTTATGACAGAAGGAAGGTCATTGATGAAGCAGCTCAAGACGGTTGGGCCTCGGACACTAATCTGAGGAACTCCTGCAGTGATGTCTTGGGGCTGAGGTAAATTGACCTCCAACCACCAAAACCAACCATTCAACCATTCTCCAACCAGCGGAGGGTTTTCCCCTTGATTCCAGTTTTGCGAGGGCTCCTTGGTGTCTCATTTGGTCGAATGCTGACTTGATGTCAAGGGCAGTCACTCTCACCTCACCCCTGGAGTTGAGCCCTTCTTGTCAAACCAAGGCTGTAATGAGGTCAGGAGCTGAGTGACCCTGGCAAAACCCAAACTGGGTGTCACTGAGCAGGTGCTGCTTGCTAGTGTTGTCAATGACCTCTTCCATCACTTTACTGATGATCAAGAATAGACTGATGGAATAGTAATAAACCAGGATGGACTTGTCCTGCTTTTGATGGATAGGGCATACTTGGGCAATTTTCCACATTGCTGGGTAGATGCCAGTTTTGCAGCTGTAAACAGCTTGGCTAGGGGAGTGGCAGGTTCTGGAGTATAGGTCTTCAGAACCGTTGCTGCAATATTTTCAGGGCCCTTTGCCTTTGCAGTACCCAGTGTTTTTAGCTGTTTCTTGATACCATGTGGAGTGAATCAAATTCTCTGTGATACTGGGGATCTATAGAGTTGAATCATCCACTGGTACCTCTGACTAACAGTGGCTACAAACACTTCAGCTTTATCCTTTGCACTGAAACGCTAGACTAGCCCATCGCTGAGAATGGGGAAATTTGTGGAATCTCCTCCTCCGGTGAGTTGTTTAATTGCCCAGCGCAATTGTGGGTGGACTGTAGAGCTCAGGAGAACACGCAGTTCTACTACAAATAGGCTTTACAGACCAACTTTTACAGATGCATCATAGAATGAATTCTTTCTGGTATCACAGCTTGATATGGCTTCTGCTCTGCCCAAGACCGCAAGGTCATGAATGAGGCCCAATCCATCACACAAACCAGCCTCCCATCCATTGACTCTGTCTACACTTCCCACTGCCTTGGCAAAGCAGCCAGCAAAATTAAGGACCCCATGCACCCCGGACATTCTCTCTTCCACCTTCTTCTGTTGGAAAAAAGATACAAAAGTCTGAGGTCACATACCCATCAACTCAAGAACAGCTTCTTCCCTGCTGCCAGAGTTTTGAATGGACCTACTTTGCATTAAGTTGATCTTTCTCTAACCCTAGCGATGACTTTTACACTACATTCTGCACTCTCTAATTTCCTTCTCTATGAATGGTATGCTTTGTGTAGTGCACAAGAAACAATACTTTTCACTGTATGTTAATACATGCGACAATAATAAATCAAATCAATACAAATCAAATATTATTTAAAAACAAAGAATAGTACAGCAACAGGCCCTCCAAGCCTGCGCTAATCACGTTGTCCTACCCAGACTGACCGCCTGTGCCTCTCTATTCCTTGCCTTGTCTATTCAGATCCAGGAGGTATGCCGGGCCATGTGGGTGCATACAATCCTGCTGCTGCTGATTGGCCCACAGTGTGTCATGGATGTTCAGTTTTGAGTTGAGATAAGATGATGAATGGGATGGATAGGATAGAGGTGGAGAGACTCTTCCCGCTCAAAAAAGACAGTAGGACTAGGGGGCACAGCCTCAAGATAAAGGGGGGGGGGCGGTTTAGAACAGAGTTGAGGAGGAATTTCTTCACTCAAAGGGTGGTGAATCTCTGGAATTCTCTGCCCGTTGAAGTGGTGGAGGCTGCCTCGCTAAATATTTTTAAGAAACGGGTTGATGGGTTTTTGATAAGAGAGGGGATTGAGGGTTATGGGGAGAGGGCGGGAAGGTGGAGCTGAGTCACGACAGATCAGCCATGATCTTATTGAATGGCGGGGCAGGCTCGAAGGGCCAGATGGCCTACTCCTGCTCCTATTTCTTATGTTCTTATGAAATTGATCCCATTTCGCACAATGATTGTGCCCCACAACACGATGGAAGGTATTGACAGCGTGAAGGCGGGACTTCATCTCTACAAGGATTGTGTTATGATGATTCCAACCAATGTATCATGGACAGATGCATCTGCGACAGGTAGACTGGGTTGGGGACAAAGGCATATAGGTTTCTCCCGTTTGCTGATTCCTCAGCCCTGGTCAATGACCTGGCCATGATGTGGGTATGCCGGCGTTGGACTGGCGTAAACACAGTAAAAAGTCTGACAACACCAGGTTTTAGTCCAACCTATTTATTGCAGGCGTGAGCTTTAGCACTCAGACAGCTCAGTCAGTGCTGCTACTGAGCCATGCTTGGTGATGGATGAACGGGATAACTGGAGTCACACTTCTAATGTAGGAAACTGGGCAGCAATTTGAGAACAGCAAGATCCCGCAAAGTGATGCGATAATCACTAAATAATCTGTTTCAATAATCTTGGTTGCAAAATAAATGTTGGCTCGGACACAAGGGAGAACTCAACCACCTCTCAAAACAGAACACGGGGATTTTTTACACTCATCTCAGAGAAGGCTGGCTTCACTTTAATCATTCATTCTGAAAGACAGCAGCTACCAGTTCCCTTAATACTGCCCCTGCCACAGTGCGACACTCCCCCAGGATTGCACTTGTGACAGTGCGGTACTCCCCCAATACTGCCCCTCCGACAGGGCTGCACTCCCTCAGCACTGACCCTCTGACACTCCCCCAATACTGCCCCTCCGACAGTGCGGCACTCCCTCAGCACTGACCCTCTGACACTCCCCCAATACTGCCCCTCCGACAATGCAGCACTCCCTCAGCACTGACCCTCTGACACTCCCCCAATACTGCCCCTACGACAGTGCGGCACTCCCTCAGCATTGACCCTCTGACAGCGTGGCACTCCCCCAATACTGCCCCTCCGACAGTGCGGCACTCCCTCAGCACTGACTGTCTGACAGTGCAGCACTCCCTCAGTACTGCGCCTCCAGAAAACACAGTGCTCCATCATACTGCGTACTGGAACTATGGACCTAGATGTTGTATCAAGTCTCTGTAGTGGGACTTGAAAACACACTTGCTGAATCAGAGACAAGTGTGCTCGCAAAGGGGTTCAGTAGCCACTGCTCCCAACTCAGCATCAATGCGCAGATGTGTACTTGATGCAGAAAATGACAGGTGACTTTGTGCTGGAGTAGGAGAAAAAAATCCAAGAAAAATAAATCTCGCATTTGTTCATACTCTTTGGGAAATGTGCAGAGTTTATGCCTCAGCAGTAATCCCAAAACCAACCATCGATAAGCCATATGAATCCCTACATAGAATCCCACCCAGGCCCTATCCCCATTAGCCCACATATTTACCCCACTAATCCCTCTAACATACACATCTTTGGACACTAAAAGGCAATTTAGCATGGCCAATCAACCGAGCCCACACATTTTTGGACTGTGGGAGGAAACCGGAGGAAACCCACGCAGACACGGGGAGAACATGCAGATTCCACACAGACAGTGACTCGAACCGGGAATTGAACCCAGGTCCCTGGCGCTGTGAGGCAGCAGTGCCAACCACTGTGCCATCAGTTTGAAAATAATTGTTAATGATTTCACATACCTGTGAGGCAGGTCAAAGGGGAGGTACCTCATAACAGTGAAATATAAAAAAACTCATCTACTATAGGTTCATACAAATGGCAGCATTCCAGTTCTCACACTGTGCAGCTTTTCAGCATGGTGGAACCAGCTATTTTAAACGACGGTAAAGGTATTTTTATCATTAGCCAATGTCCCCTTTCTGGAAAGTATTAGATTAGAATGGGGCGGAGCACAGCAATGACACCATCACTCTCAAATACAATGGCGCAATGCCGAAGGAGTGCTGAATTATCAGAAGTGCCATTTTCAAATTAAATGTTTGCCACCTGCTGCCAGAATTGGTTATGGTCAAGTAGGTAGTTCCTGTGCCTTGTGGTCAGATGGTTTTGGGTTTAAGTCGCACCGCAGATCAATAATCTCGGTGGCAGTACATTATCTGCGCAGCATGGTAGCACAGTGGTTGGCACTGCTGCCTCACAGCACCAGGGGCCCAGGTTCAATTCCGGCCTCAGGTCACTGTCTGTGCGGAGTTTGCACATTTTCCCCGTGTCTGCGTGGGTTTCCTCTGGGTGCTCCACAGTCCAAAGATGTTCTGGTAGGTGGATTGGCCATGATAAATTACCCCTTAATGTCAGGGGGATTAGCAGGATAAATGTGTGGGGTTATGAGGATAGGGCCTGGGTGGGATGTACAGACTCAATGGCCTCTCTCTGTACTGTACATATTCTACTGTACCCAGGGAACACCACCACACGTGAAAACAAGGGCCCATCGTCCATCTCAGGTGGGCATAAATGGGGAATTGGAGGAGCAGTGGTGAATCACAGGACTATTGATCCAGTTGTCAGGCTAATGCTTTGCAGACACGGGGTTAAAACCCTTCAGAATTATTTTTTCATTAAAAGCCCATCTGGATCAGTAATATCCTTTGAGGGAAAAAATCTGCCATCCTTATCTGGCCCCATCTACATGCGACTCCAGACTCACCGCGATGCGGTTGATTCTTAGCTGCTCTCAAGGGCTGGCCAACAAATGTCGGCCTCACCAGTGACAGTCTAGGACAAAATAAAGAACCCCACAGCTTGTGGAAGCAGTTGAGGAAATATTCCTGGGCCAATATTTACCTCTTGACCATTGATATCATTGCTGTTTTGTGGGAGCTTGCTACACACAAACTGACTGCATGTTTCCCTACATTGTAACAGTGACTGTAAAGGGCTCGTGCAGGTCCTGAGGTCATGGATTGAGCTATAGAAACTAAAGTCTCTCTTTTATCCTGCTAACTCACTGTTAGTTCATTGTCAACAAATGAACGTTAACCTCTTGGAGGGTAAGGCTGCCTCCTATTGCCATCGGGCTTTTACATCTCTGTAGGAGCCATGATAAAAGAGGCACTCAATGAAATCTAGAAAGGCGTAAAAGCACGCAGTCAAACAGCGAAGGGAATCAGGTTTACGACCAAGATAGTGGGGAGCACAGCAGAAGATCTATAGATGCTAATGAATAGGGTGAATTAAAGTGGTAGAAACGAATAGAATGGAAAACCAATGTAAAACAAATACAAAAGTTGCAAAGATTGGAAGAAATAATGAAGACAGCAGTAAATGGTCAACAGCTGGAATAGAGTGTCGCAACTTAAGTAACTGGGAAACATCTGGTCCAAATGGTCACCACCATGAAGAAATTCCAGTTAGAATAACAATGACAAAGAATCAATGCTCCAAACATAGAGAATTCCTCAGTATCGGAATGAGCAGTGATCTTCAGAGAAGAATTATCAGGACTGTGCTTTGGAGGGTCCTGTTGGACTGAGATGAAATGTGGACCCTTAGAGAATTAGACATCAAAGAACAGGAAGCTGTGAAATATGGTTCTGAAGAAGACGGAGCAGATCAGTTGGAGAGAACACAAGGGCAATTAAAAAGAAAGAAAATTATAGCACAGGGACAGGCCCTTCGGCCCTCCACGCCTGCGCCCACAATGCTGAGGTAAACATGCTGCGTAGTCAGGGGAGCTCTGAGGCACCAAACCCACTGGCTGTCGGTCACCACCCCCTCAAAGCTCAGGAAAGAAGCCAAGAAATAACAGCACAACTTACCGAGTGCAGCACAGGGTTCGTTAGACCAGTAAACACTAGCAGCGTGTCCCAGCCAGCCTTCTTCCCCAGCCAAATCCCAATTCCAACTTCAAACACACTGAGTTGCTAGCACAGGGATTTCACTCATTACCAACCCCCCCCCTAGTCACAAGATCCATGTCCCTCCAAGTGGAAACTGGGGTGGCACGATGGCACAGTGGTTAGCACTGCTACCTCACAGCGCCAGGGGACCCGAGTTCAATCCCGGCCTTGGGTCACTGACTGTGTGGAGTTTGCACATTCTCCCCATAGATGTGTGGGTTTCCTCCGAGTGCTCCTCCAGTCTCCTCCCCAGTCCAAAGATGCACGGGTTAGGTTGATTGGCCACACTCACAGGTTGTGAAACTTTTTTTAGCTGCTCTAGGGAATATCCACTAAGAGAACAATCTCCAAACTCATCCGAAAGACTGAACAGGCTGGGACTCTTTTGAGAAGAGAGCATCCTGAAGGGTGACCTTAGAGAAGTCTATAACATTTTGAAGGGGTTTGAGAGGGTAAATTGAGAGAAGGTCTTTCCACTTGTGCAGCAAAGGAAAACTTGGGCATTCGACATAAAACAGTCGCTACTAAATCTGATGGGGATTTCAGGGAAAAGTTCTTTAGCCAGACAGTGGTGAGGTGTGTGACTCGCTCCCACAGGGAGCAGTTAAGGCCAGTAGCTAAGATATATTGAAAAGGAAGGTTGATAAGCACGAGGGAGATAGGAATAGAAAGAGAAGCTGAGAGTGAGGTGAAGAGAGCTGGAAGGTTTGGACGAAAAATTGAAATCATAGAAACCCTACAGCGCAGAAGCAGGACATTAGGCCCATCAGGTCTGCACCGACTCTCTCCAATGGATCATCCACCCAGACCCTATCCTCGTAACCACAAGTATTTGCCCCGCTAATCTCCCGAACCTACACATAACAGGGCACAAAAGGGGCAATTTTAGCATGGCCAATCCACCTAACCTGCACATCATCAAAGTATGTTGGCCTTCATAGTGAGAGGCACAGTAGCAGTGGCATGGTGGGACAGTGGTTAGCACTGCTGCCGCACAGTGCCAGGGACCTGGGTTCGATTCCTGGCCTAGGTCACTGGCCGTGTGAAGTGATATGCAGTTTAGATTAATTGGCCATTCTGAGTTGCCCCTTAGCGTCAGGAGGATTAACAGGGTAAACGCATGAGGTTACAGGGTTAGGGCCTGGGTGAGATTGTGTTTGGTGCAGACTCAATGGGCTGAACAGCCTCCTTCTGCACTGTAGGGTTCTATGATTCTAGGATTTGAGTATAAGAATAGGGGTGTACTGAGCGTTAGGGAGGCCACAGCTGGAGTATTGTGTGCAGTTTTGGTGTCCTTATCTGAGGATGAACGTCTTTGCTATAGAGGGAGTACAACCAAGGTTTACCAGGCCGATTCCTGGGTCTGTCATATGAGGAGGGACTGAGTCGGTTAGGATTATATTCACTGGAGTTTAGAGGGGTGAGAGGGGATCTCATAGAAACTAATAAAATTCTAACAGGGTTAAAATTGGGAACGTTCTTTCTGAATCCACCCTATGTGCTTGGTGAGGGAGTCCAAAACTAGCGATTATAATTTGAGGATAAGGGGGTAAACCTTTCAGGACTGGGGTGAGGAGAAATTTCTGAACTGAATTACTGAATGTAGTTGAGGCCAAAATATTGTGTAATTTCAAGAAGAAATTCGATATAGCTCTTGGGGCTAAAAGGATCAAGGGATCGGGGCGGGGGGGGAGTCAGGATATTGAATTTGATGATCAACCATGATCAAAATGAATGGTGGAGCAGGTTCAAAGTGCTGAATGGCCGCCTCCTGATTGGTTCCTCTGTTGTAAATTAGAAGTAATTTTGTGGACTCTGAAACCTGCAGAATCAGAATTCTTACAGTACAGGAGGCCATTCGGTCCATCAAGTTTGAAGCAACCACAATCACAACCAGACCCTATTCCCATCACCCCATACATTTACCCTGCTAGTCCCATCACTAGGGTCAGTTTAGCCTGGCCAATCCACCCAACACGCCCACATTTTGCACAGTGGGAGGAAACAGGAGCACCCAGAGGAAACCCACGCAGACACAGGGAGAACATGCAGATTCTGCACAGACAATGATCAAGGCCAGAATTGAACCTGGGACCCTGGCGCTGTGAGGCAGCAGTGCGAACCACTGTCACCCAGCACACACTGCGGACAGGTGAAAACAGTACAGTGCTCGGCATTCCCAGGGGATGAACAGTCAATATCCGGTCGAGACACCATGGGATTTGTAGGGCTAACTGGGAAGAGGGAATGTTACTCTAGACTGTAACAGGGTCACAGAGAGTTGTCCTTATGGAGGGGACACCATGCCAGCCACGCTCCTAGGAGCTGGGCATCATTACTGTTATTGATAGGAATCCTAAAGTGGGCACCAGGCAACAAAGTCTAGATTGAAAAAGCAATCCACACTGTTTCTTCTATTCTAAGGTCAGCTGTTTCTTCTATTCTAAGGTCAGCTGTAGCAATAGTTACCAATCTCAAGAAAGATCTGCTTCTGTAGTGTTTTCCAGTAACTCATGTCCCTAAGATGTTTTCCTTTTGATTCATGGGATGTGGGTGCCATTGACTAGGTCGCCATTTATTACCCATTTCTAATTGCCCCTTGAGAAGGTGGTGATGAGCTGACCTTGAATCCCTGCAGTCCATGACATGTAGGTACACCCACAGTGGGGAGTTTCCAGGATTTGATGGCGAGAGACTCAGAGGGGAATCCCCAGGTGGTGGCAGACCCAGGTAAATGCTGCTCTTGTCCTTCTAGATGGTAAAGGTCGTATGTTTGGAAGGTGCTGCCTAAGGAACCTTGGTGAGTTGCTGCAGTGCATCTTGTGGATGGCACACACGGCTGCTATTGTGTGTCAGTCGTGAAGGGAGTAGGTGTTTGTGAGACTGCCAATCAAGTGGGCTGCTTTGCCCTGGGGATAGTGTTGAGCTTCTTGAGTGTTGTTAGAGCTGGACTCATCCAGGCAAGTGAGGATATATTCCATCACTCCTGACTTCAGCCTTTACAGACAACGAAATACTTTTTCAAATGCAGTCACTGTTGTAATATAGAAAATGAGGCAACCAATTTGTGCACAGTGAGATCCCACAAACCCCATAGGCTGCGGGTCAGATGATGAGTTTAATTCATGTCGATTGGCCTGGAGCGCACTGTGAGATTCACACTCTGTGTGTGGAGTTAGGTTTGGGATCTGGTTGGGGAAGAATGTTTGCTGAGTCACACCGAGAATCCAACGCTTTAACGAACCCTGTGCTCCGCTCGGTATGTTGTGCAGATGTTGTGCTCCTGTTTCCTGACAGTTGTTCTGAGCCTCGAGGGGGTGGTTACATGCAGCCAGTGGGTTTGGAGCCCCAGAGCACCCTTCCCTAAGGAGTAACTCCGTCATACTGAGCGTGGGATTCAGCTCCTCACCTCGTTAATAAACCTGACGCATTCCAGAAACATGTATTCCTTATGGTGTTCGTTCACTACTTTCTCATCCACAAAGTGGGCTGGCGTAAGGGTGGGGTGATCTGAAAGAAAAGAGAAGGGGCAATCATTCAATCTCAGCCCCAGAGTGAACAGAAAAGACTGCTGACCCCCCCCCCCCCGCAACACCATCCCCCCTCTCCTGAAAGCACTGACCCTTCCTCTAACAAACCCCTTCAGCCAAGTGACCACTTCTCAAGTGACTGCAGCTAAACTGTTTCACCGACCAGTGAAGGAATCACTCAGGCACCAGACTCTGAGCATGTTATTGAGTGACCCCCACAATGCAGCCCACCAAGTGTGTACTGACCACAATCCCACCCACGCCCTACTCCCATAACCCCGAGCATTTACCCTCTAATCCCCCTGACACAAGGGTCAAATTATCACGGCCAATCCACCCTAACCCGCACATCTTTGGACTGTGGGAGGAAACCGCAGCACCCAGAGAAAACCCACACAGACATGGGGAGAATGTGCAAACTCCACACAGGCAGTGACCCAAGCCGAGAATCGAACCCGGGTCCCTGGTGCTGTGGGGCAGCAATGCTAACCCACTGTGCCATCCAATCGAGAAAAGTGGACGAGGCAGGAGTGAAAGCTCTGGTATTTAAACAAAGACCTGCATTTATATAGCACCTCTCACAATGCTAGAATATCCCATAACCAATCAAATATATTTTGAAGTACAAGGGCCGCGGCAGTCGACTTGTGCACAGCAAGATCCCACATACAGCAATGTGACATTGACCAGATATCGATTTTATTTTGTGATGTTGACCTGAGGAATAAATATTGGCCAGGGCGCTGTGGAGAACTCCCTTGCTCTTTGTCAGAATAGTGAGCCCATCTGAGAGGAGGTAGGAAGTGCCTCAGCCTTCAGTTCAGCGTCTCTAGAATAAGGACGGCTCAGACAGTGCGGCACTCCCTCAGAGAGCGTCAATCCCCGTACTGCAGTGGGACTCGCCCCTGTAACGTTCTGGCTCAGGCGAGAGCGTGCCACTGTCTGAGCCATGGCTGAAACAGAAGGGGATATCCTTGGTGAGAAATGCACCGGAAAATGAGACCAGGATAATGGGGGCAGGAAGTATCCAGACACACACACACACACACACACCATCAGCATTGGATTTTGTTCAGAACCAGTAACTCTTGATTAACCCCCCTCCCCACACCCTGTAATTCTCAATTAAATCAACACCCCCCCCCCCATAATTCTCAATGAAATCACCACCCCCCCCCCCCCCCCCGCCCATTGGTGATCCAATGTGGAGGATAATCAGAAAAAGCAGCCAGGCACAGGTGATACTTCACCTATCAGTTGGGAACTGCCCCAGATGAAGGGAAGGAACTGGAAGTCATCGAGGCCCCAGACACCTTGGCTCCCTGCTGGCTCCATTCGATATGTTTTCTGCAACTTCCTCATCACCTGCAGATACCTGTGGGATTGGAGGAGGCAAAATCTTGAGATTTTGTGCATTTGATTTGATTTATTATTGTCACATGTATTAATATACAATGAAACATAAGAACATAAGAAACAGGAGCAGGAATAGGCCATCTAGCCATGGCTGATCTGTCGTGACTCAGCTCCACTTTCCCGCCCTCTCCCCATAACCCTTAATCCCCTCTCTTATCAAAAACCCATCAACCCGCGTCTTAAAAATATTTAGCGAGGCAGCCTCCACCACTTCAACGGGCAGAGAATTCCAGAGATTCACCACCCTTTGGGTGAAGAAGTTCCTCCTCAACTCCGTTCTAAACTGCCCCCTCCCCACTTATTTTGAGGCTGTGCCCCCTAGTCCTACTGTCCTTTCTGAGCGGGAAGAGTCTCTCCACCTCTATCCTATCCATCCCATTCATCATCTTATACATCTCAATGAGATCTCTCCTCACTCTTCTAAACGCTAACGAGTCCAAGCCCAGTTTATTCAGCCTCTCCTCATAGTTCAACCCCCTCAACTCTGGCATCAGCCTAGTAAACCTGTATTGTTTCTTGTTTCTTGTGCGCTATACAGACAAAGCATACCATTCATATGGAAGGAAAGGAGAGAGTGCAGAATGTAGTATTACAGTCATAGGTAGGGTGTAGAGAAAGATCAACTTAATCTGTTCTGATGAAAAGTTAATTCTGTTTTTCTCTCTCCAGGCTGTCCTGACCGACAGCATACTTACACCATCTCCTGTTTTTATCTCAGATTTCCAGCCTTCGCATTACTTCTATAGAACCCCATCAAGTGACCACAATACCATCCAGGGTCTATCCCCATAACCCCATACATTTATCCTAGCTAGTCCCCTGACACCAAAGAACAAATTAGCATGGCCAATCCACCTAACCTGCACACCTTTGGACTGTGAGAGGAAACCGGAGCACCCGGAGGAAACCCACACAAACACACGGAGAGTGTGCAGATTCCACACAGGCAGTGACTCAAGCTGGGAATCAAGCCCAGATCCCTGGCACTGTGAGGTAGCAGTGCTAACCACTGTGCCACGTCAAATATAGACTTTGTGTTCATTGGGATTCAATAGGATGTTACAATATCTTTGTCCCAATTGGATTGGGTTGGTGCATATTCTCCACACAATCCTCCTCCTACCTCTCTCTGTCTTTCACTCTATTCCCCTCTCCTTCATGCCTTCATCCAACCTTCCCTAAGCATGTCTATACGATTCACACTACTCCCCATGGGAGCGAGTATCATATTCACATTACTCTCTGGGTAAAGACTTCTCTCCTGTATTTCCCATTGGATTCATTAGGGACTATACTATAGGTATTACTCCTAGTTTTCTGGGCAAGATGAGAGGTCACACAACACTAGGTTATAATCTAACAGGTTTATTTGGAATCACAAGCTTTTGGAGCACTGCTCCTTCATTAGCTGAGTGGAGGAAGGTTTCATAAACGTATATATAGCCAGAGACTCAGTTGCAAGATAATGGTTGGAATGCGAGTCTTTACAGGTACTCAAGTCTTTAACCTGGAGTTGTGAGACTTCTTACAGTGCCCACCCCAGTACAACACTGGCATCTTCACATCATGGCTTTGAAGGGAGCGCAGCATGGATTTACAAGAATGATACCTGGACTTTGGGGTATAAATTGAGGAGAGAATGTACAAATCAGACCTCTAGAATTTGGAAGGGATAATCTGATTAAAATCTTCAGGATACTAACAGGAAAAGACAGGGGAGATGAAGATAAACTGTTTCCACTGGTTGGAGATTCTAGGACCAGGCACTGAACCATTCTGGAGAGATGTCAGGCATGGTGGCACAGTGGTTAGCCGTACTGCCTCACAGCACCAAGGATCCTGGTTCAATTCCTGGCTTGGGTCACTGTCTATGCGGAGACTGCAATTCTCCCCGTGTCTGCGTGGGTTTCCTCCGGGTATTCCTGTTTCCACCCGCAGTCCGAAAGACATGCTGGTTAGGGTACATTGGCCGTGCTAAATTCTCTCTGTGTACCCAAACAAGTGTCGGAGTGCAGCGACTAGAGGATTTTCACAATAACTTCATTGCAGTGTAAACGCAAGCCTACTTGTGACACTAATAAATAAACTTTAAATTTAGCAAGAGTTAGAACGCAACTAGTGATAACATTGGATCTGTTGTAGTGTGACCAATGGTAACATGCTCTTAGCTTACTGGGTCAGCTGGCCCTATGTAACCAATGACAAAATGACGAAGTGGTCAGCTGACTCAGTATAAATAAGAAGCTGCCGGGGTGTGTGGGAGTTTGGATCGGCCCAGGGTGACGCCTCAAGTGTTGGAGCAATGAAGTTTCTTTATTAAGTTCTTTTGCTTTGATTTGTAAGATGGAATTAAATCCTGAAACTGAAGACTTCCTCCTGGTGGATCGATAGGAAACACGCACGCGCACGCACGCGCACGCACACACACACGCGCACGCACACACACACGCGCACACACACACGCACACGCACACGCGCACACACACACGCACGCACACGCACACACACGCACACACACACGCGCGCACACACACACACACACGCACACGCACGCACACGCGCACACACACGCGCACACGCACGCACACACACGCACACACACGCAGGAAGAGGTTTGGAATTCTCTCCCACAAACTGCAGTTGATGCAGGATCAGTTGCAATCTTTAATACTGAGATGGATAAAGTTTCGTTAAGTCTTTAAGGGATATGGTCCAAAGGCAGAAATATGGATAAAAGCAAATTACTGCAGAATCTGGAATCTGAAACAAAAACAGAAAATGCTGGAAAATCTCTGCAGGTCTGGCAGCATTTTTGGGGAGAGTAAAGCCAGGGGTGTTGTCAGACCTGTCGAGATTTTCCAGCATTTTCTGTGTGTGTAGGTATATGGAGTTAAGCCACAGTTCGGCCATAACTGCGTGGGTTTTCCCTGGGTGCCCTAGTCTCCTCCCACAATCCAAAGCTGTGCGTGTCAGGTTGATTGGCCATGCTAAATTGACCCTAGTGTCAGGGGGATTAGCAGGATAAATACATGGGGTTATGGGGATAGGGCCTGGATGGGATGGCGGTCGGTGCAGACTCGATGGGCCAAATGGCCTCCTTCTGCAATGTAGGGATTGTATGATCTCATTAAATGACAGAACAGGTTCAAGGGGCTGAATGGCCTGCTCCTGCTCCTATGTTCCTCAGTTCAGTGACTGTCTGTAAAACAGGAACCAGAATTGTGTTCAGTGCAGAATAACCAAGTTTCTAGACAAGCTCTGCATGACTTGCCATTTTTCCAAAAGTATTTACTCTGGACGCCAATGCTTTATTTCAATTTTTATGATCTTGTAAGCCATGTTGCTGCTTTTATTCCTGTACCCGCTGACCCCTTAAATGTTCCATTTAAACACACTCAGCCTTAGGACTGGAACAGCACCAACCCACTTCCTGAAGAGTTCCTTCTGTTCACCAATCGCATGCACTCATTGACCTACGTCTGCTCCCAGTCCAATAATGTCTCCACTTTCAAATTCTTCCCCCACTCTCTGTAACACTGTAATCTCTTCTGACACGAGAATGTTGAGTGGCACACTGGTTAGCACTGCTGCCTCACCGTGCCAGAGACCTGGGTTCGATTCCCGGCTTGGGTCACTGTCTGTGTAGAGTTTGCACATTCTCCTCATGTCTGCGTGGGTTTCTTTTGGGTGCTTCGGTTTCCTCCCACAGTCCAAAGATGTGCGGGTTAGATGGATTGACTGTGGTAACTGGTTGCAGGGGAGAGCGCCTGGGTAAGAACCTCTATCAGAGCGCAGATCGTAGAAACCTCTGGCCTCTTCTGTGCCATTAACGCCCACCACCGACAGCTGTGCCAGCAACCCAAGCTCTGGAATTCTCTCCCTCGACATCTCTACCTTGAACCCTCTGTGTCTGACTACGCTTTACTCGTTGGCATAACTGCGCCAATACCTCAAGCGGTTCAAACTCCGAGTCACTGAGAGGTGAAACATCTCGGGCTGCTTTATAGGTGCTACGCAAATGCAAGTTTCAGTTGCAGCCATCTGAGTTATCGCCAGAATTTTTCACAGAGTTCTAACCTATCACAAGGCGGAGGCGCGCACGGGGCACACGTACACAGCGGAGGCGCGCGAGGGGCACACGTACACAGCGGAGGCGCGCGAGGGGCACATGTACGTGGCGGACCATCATGAAACTGTACTCACTGATCAAATATACAAAATACAATGGCCAGCTGGTCATCCACCTTCAGGACTCCAACCTTACAGAGACAGCAGAGAAATGCCGCAAATGCAGCCTCGTGGCCTGGAGAGAGAGAAAAAAAAACACGTCAAAGACTGCGGCTTCATCCAGACCAGGGGACAAAGAATTATCATCTACCCCTCACTTCCAGGTCGTCCCCTATTGTCTAACTCACGCTGGCCTTGCACAAGTCCAATCTTGTTGTTACCAACACACACGTGTACACACACGCACATGTGTACACACACACACACACACCCCCACCCTCCAAACAGTGCGCTCCCTCCCCACCACACGATGCTGAGCCAATGGGTTTCCCGGCTGGAGAAAGTAAGAAACGCACTTTTCAGAACAAATTCACCAGTGCAGTTTTTGCAGGAAGCTGGAGCTTCAACATGAGATACCACAGGGCACGGGAGGTTACGCTTAAGAGGCTTTATGGCAGAGTGAAGGTCAGTGACCGCTCCGATGGGGGAGGCGAGAAGGGGAGGCTGCGTGGCTCCTGTCACAACAGCAGGAGAGGGAGGGGACCGGCTTCGATACCCAGAGGGAAGCTGCCTTTCCTCAAACCATCCACAATAACCCTGCCCCTCAAACAGGAAACCTAAAATAAAGGCAGAATGCTGCAGGTGCCAGCTGTGAGAAAGGGTCATCTAGACTTGAAATGTTGGCTCTATTGTCTCTCCACACAGGCTGTCAGACCCGCTTGAGATTTTTCAGCATTTCCTGTTCCTGAAAGAAAAAAACCTAACCGTCAACAGCAAGAAACTAAATCGAAGGGCCAAATGGCCTCACACTGCTTCTATTTTCTACGTGATGGTGGTGGAGTCCAGAACTAGGGGGGGTCACAGTTTGAGGGTAAGGGGTAAACCTTTTCGAACTGAGTTGAGGAGAAATTTCTTCACCCAGAGGGTGGTGAGGGTGTGGAATCCACTCCTACAGAAAGTAGTTGAGGCCAAAACATTGTGTGATAGAACAAAGAAAATTCCAGTTCAGGAACAGGCCCTTCGGCCCCTCCAAGCCTGCACCGACCGTGCTGCCCCCCGACTGAACTAAAACCCCCTCCCCTTCCGGGGACCACATCCCTCTATTCCTATACATTCATGTATTTGTCCAGGCACCCCTTAAAACTCACTATTGTATCCGTTTCCACTACCTCCCCCACAGCGAGTTCCAGGCACCCACCACCCCTCTGTAAAGTAGTGATTTCAAGAAGAAATTAGGGGCTAAAGGGATGGAGGGATATTGGGCGCCGCACCTGCGCAAGGATATTTTGGCCCTGGAGGGAGTGCAGAGGAGGTTTACTAGGCTGATACCGGAGTTGAGGGGGTTGAGCTATGAGGAGAGGCTGAATGAACTAGGCTTGTACTCGTTAGAGTTTAGAAGAATGAGGGGAGATCTCATTGAGACGTATAAGATGATGAATGGGATGGATAGGATAGAGGTGGAGAGACTCTTCCCGCTCAAAAAAGACAGTAGGACTAGAAGGCACAGCCTCAAGATAAAGGGGAGGCGGTTTAGAACAGAGTTGAGGAGGAACTTCTTCACTCAAAGGGTGGTGAATCTCTGGAATTCTCTGCCCGTTGAGGTGGTGGAGGCTGCCTCGCTAAATATTTTTAAGACGCGGGTTGATGGGTTTTTGATAAGAGAAGGGATTAAGGGTTATGGGGAGAGGGCGGGAAGGTGGAGCTGAGCCACGACAGATCAGCCATGATCTTATTGAATGGCGGGGCAGGCTCGAAGGGCCAGATGGCCTACTCCTGCTCCTATTTCTTATGTTCTTATATTAGGTGGGTGGGTGGAATAAGGATACTGAATTTGATGATGGTGATGAATGGCGGAGCAGACTCAAAGGGCCAAATGGCCTCCTCCTGCTTCTAGTTCCTGCGTAAATCAGGATATTATTTCTGGCGTGTCAATAAATCGCTCCTGTCCCTGTGGTGCTCATGGAAGGCTCGAGCTAGTTTGCAGACACGCAGTGATTAGGAAGGCAATTTTTTCAAATGTTTGTTCATGGGGTGTGGGTGTGGATGGTGAGGGCAGCATTTGCTGCCCATCGCTAACTACCCTGTAAGATCACGCGAAAGAAAACCAAAACTTCAACAGCACCTCCCAAACCTGCGTTCACCCTCCCCTGCCAACAACATGAGAAGCACCTTCACTACACAGACTGCAGCGGTTCACAAAGACTGACAGCCACCCACCAGCCTTCCTGAGGGTGACCAAGACTGGGCAATAAATACCGGCATTGCCAGCGAGCCTCGCAACCCAACAACGTACAGAAATCCTGATCCTGACAGTCAGTATATTGCATTAATCTCACTGTCCGAGTATCTCACACCGCTACCACCCCCCCCATTCCCACCCCATCAGCACTTGGCAATCATTGTGGTTCTTTACAAATTAGCCTGAAGCCCCATCACTGAATATACTGGGAACTCTCACCCAACAGAAAAAACACTGTGACTGAATGAGGAGATCACCGGATCCACATGGGAAAGACCATCCGAGCGATATTAGCTCCCAAAATAAAACTAAACAACTTTCAACTTCCACAACCCAGCGCACTGTCTGTACCATTTCAACCTAGAACCATAGAACCATAGAACCCTACAGTGCAGAAACAGGCCCTTCGGCCCATCGAGTCTGCACCGAACACAATCCCACCCAGACCCTATCCCCACATCCCTACACATTTTACCTGCTAATCCCTTTAACCTACACATCCCTGGACACTAAGGGGCAATTTTAGCATAGCCAATGAACCTAACCCGCACATCTTTGGACTGTGGGAGGAAACCGGAGCACCCGGAGAAAACCCACGCAGACACGAGGAGAATGTGCAAACTCCACACAGGCAGTGACCCGAGCCGGGAATCGAACCCAGGACCCTGGAGCTGTGAAGCAGCAGTGCTAACCACTGTGCTACCGTGCCGCCCTTGATGTGGAGATGCTGGCATTGGACTGGGGTAAAAAAATAATTGACTTAAACCTGGTGTTATCGGACTTCTAACCATTTCAACCTTCACAGAACTTCACACAGTCACTACTCAGTGGGTAAACTGTCTCCTATCGCAGAGTCACTGGTCTGTGGTCCAGGCTCACTTCATGAGAGTTACAGTACCAAGGGGACGGGGAGGCCGAGGGGACGCCGCACCGCCGGGGGGGCGGGGGAGGCCGAGGGGACGCCGCACCGCCGGGGGCAGGGGAGGCCGAGGGGGCCTGGGAAGGTTGGTGCCAAGGGAAGTGCTAGGAGGGTCAGCACTCACAGAGCCAGGAACCCAGGTTCAATTCCTGGCTTGGGTCTCTGTTTGTGCAAAGTTTGCATGTTCTCCCCGTGTCTGCTTGGGTTTCCTCCAATGCTCCGGTTACCTCCCACAGTCCAAAAGACGTGCTGGTTAGGGTGCATTGACCGTGCTAAATTCTCCCTCAGTGTATCCAAACAGGCACTGGAGTGTGGTGACTAGGGGAATTTCATTGCAGCGTCAATGGGACTAATACTTGTGACACTAATAAATAAGCTCAAAAAATAATAAGAAAAGGTCGGCACTGCGGGAGTGCTGCATTGTCGGAGGTGCCAGCTCTCAGGTGAGATGTCTTGTCAGGTGGATATAAAAGATTCCACACCCAGTGTCAGAGGAGCAGCACAGATCCCCCATGTATCCTGACTGATATTTATCACTCCAGCAGCACCACAAACTGATTATCTGCTCCATTTCCTACATTACAACAGGGATTAGACTAGTTGTGAAGTGGCTGGAGGTTTGTAGAGACTGAGAAAGGCACCAGGTAACCGGGGTTGTTTCTTTGTGTGTCTCAGGATGGTCAACATTCACACTTTGTCAGGTGATGGGAACACACTCTTCAGGGAGTTTAGCAGAGTAGGATCAGCAAAACGCTAAGGCTATCATTCCTCCTAAACTCCCACCATCACCAAACCCACCAGCCTTCACTGTTTAAACAGAAACACAGTAAAAAGTCTGACAACACCAGGTTTTAGTCCAACCGATTTATTTGATAATATTCTCACAAGCAAGCAAGCTTTCGGGGTTACCCTCTTCGTCAGGTGAATGGAGAGTTCTGGCCTCAGACAGAGCATATAAAGCACAGACAGTTTAGAGATTGCTGATTAGAATGCGAATCCTTACACCTAACCTGCTGTTCAAGTCTTAAAGTGACTGATAATGTGAGTGGAAGGAGCACTGATCACAGTTTAAAGAGATGTGTATTGTCTCCAGACAGTACAGTAAGTGAGGTTTTGCAAACCCAGGCAAGTCACGAGGGTTACAGATAGTGCGACATGAACCCAAGATCCCTGTTGAGACCGGACAGTCTCAACAATATTGTGAGAATATTATCAAATAAATCAGTTGGACTAAAACCTGGTGTTGTCAGACTTTTTACTGTGTTTACGCCAGTCCAACGCCGGCAAACCCACATCATGAACAGAAACAGCCTTTACTGCCCTGCTTTCCACACGAACCGTCCTCAAACATTAACTCTGTCGTTCTCTCTCCACACAGAGGCTGTTAGAACGCTCAGGTATTTCCAGCACTTTCCAGTCTGAGGACCTGACTGACAGAATCCTGGGGCCGCACAGTAGCAGTGATTACCATCACTGCCTCTCAGTATCCAGGACCTGGGTTTGATTCCTGGCTCGGGTCGCTGTTGCGTGGAGTCTACATGTTCTCCCCGTGTCTGTGTGGGTTCCCCCCGGGTGCTCCAGTTTCCTCCCACAGTCTGAAAGACCGTGCTGGTTAGGGTGCGTTGACCCAAACAGGTGCCAGAGTGCGGCCACTAGGGGATTTTCACAGTAACTTCATCGCAGTGTTAATGTAAGCCTACTTGTGACATCAATAAATAAACTTTTTTTTCCCTACATTGCAGAGGAAGACCATTCAGCCCATCAAGTCTGAGACAACCCCAATCCAACCTTGGCCCTATCTCCATAATCCCAAGAATTTACCCTAGCTGGTCCCCCTGACACTAAGGGGCAACTTAGCCTGGCCAATCAACCTAACCCGCACATCTTTGGACTGTGGGAGGAAACCGGAGCGCCCGGAGGAAACCCACGCAGACATGAGGAAGATGTGCAGACTCCACACAGACAGTGACCCAAGCCAAGAATTGAACCTGGGTCCCTGGAGCTGTGAGGTAGCGCTGCTAACCAATGTGCCACCGTGCTCCCACATCTCTGCAGGATAGGATCTGGATTCAAACCACACAAATCTTTACACAACGTACAAGCATCACAGGCATGGAAACATGAACAAAAGCAAAAAAACAGAAGCTGAATTAACTTGAGTCCCTCACTGCCTTGTCAAGTGGCATGTTCAGAGGGGCCGTACAGAAAGTCCCTTCACACTACCCACCAGGGAGAAGACAGGAAGCACAGAGAGCAGGGTGGCAGGGGGGAAGATTACAGGCAACCTGGTGTTGTCAGACTTTTTACTATGTTCATCAGCACAGTGCAGACTGAAGCTCTAGACCCTCACTGGGGAAGTACAATGATCTGATCACTTGTCAGACACTACCATCTAGTGGACAATCTAGGAACAGCAAAGCAAGCAGTTGCAGCAAGTGTTTATAAGGCAGCATATTTTCACCCTACGCCTACATACAGGGATATGAAGTGCTAGTTACCTGTTCCATAGTCTATTCTTGTTGGGTTTCCCACGGATTCCTTTAAATACACTGAAGCCTCGACAACAGCAGCACTCAACTCCTGGGGAATCACATTGGAAACCAAGTTCTCAGCCTCCTGTGATGAGAAAGCAAATCAGTGCCAGTGCTGAGATCTCATGAGTGGCATGAGACAGACTCGCCCTCACCCCAGCCCTGTACAGCTCGGGACAGCCTTGCAATTCCCCTCCCAGCCACCACCCTCCCACACGAGAAAGGAGTTCTCCCACGGGTCAGGGGCTGCAAGTTCTGCATGAACTTCTAACAATACTTCAAGTGACTTCCCACCTACATTACCAGAGTTTCATGCCTCCTTTCCACACCTGTATCTTCACTCTTCACGGGGCAGCCTGGACCAGACGTGTCACTGGGCTATTGAATGATGAAGGAGGGGGAAGCCCACTATCTAACTCACCGGGCACTGTGCTTCCAAGAGCCAGGTGAGTGGGAAACCTGTGATTTTCTTGCCCGAGGTCCAGTGCAAACTGGAGACCGAGTCTGGACGCTGTCTCTTCAAGTTAGTCACTGTACAGGGCAAGACAGACTGGAGGGGAGCTACAGAGTGAGACAGACACATCATAATCTCAATGGTCAATCGCTGAGATAACAACTATTACCTGTACCGATGTAAATTAAACAAAAATGCATTCAACTTGTCCACACAGGAAATAAACCCATATAATATGCAACTGTGTCTGAAAGAGTGTCCCACAGTTTCGGCACCTCCCCAGTGTCCAATCCACAGCCTGATCCAATTTCTTCACGAAGAACTGAGTACGTTTGTTTTTTATTTAAATCTAACTGAACAGTCTTTCCGCCCCAAGCCTCCTCCATCCCCAGCACCAAAAACCAAGCCCTGCTACTTTTTAAAGTTTAGAATTGGCAAAGATACAAAAAGGGATTTAAATAGTGGGACATTTAAAACTTTAAAACCTCCACTGAGATGCGACTGTCCACACTACAACGTACCTTCTCGAGTTTGCTGTACCAAGTGCGAAACGCCTTGTTACCAAATCGGGAGGGCTGATCGACCGGGGGGGTCTCATCGATCCACCTGTCCAGTGTGTTCAGGAGTAAAACTAGTTTCTGCACGGGCTGTAGATGGGGAAAGAAGGGAGATGTCACTGCCTCTCTCTGCACATCACACAAATCAGGGAGAAGATCATGACCCCAGCGTGTGCCAGGGCACTTCACAGCCAATGAAATACTGCAGAAAGTGCACCAATTGGGCACAGCAAGCTCCCAGGAAAAAAATAACACCACGTGATAATGACCAGATCACCCTCATGCCGACACTATTGTTAAGAAAGCCCCACCAACGCCTCTACTTTCTCAGAAGGCTAAGGGAATTTGGCATGTCAGCTATGACCCTCACCAACTTTTACAGAGTCACCATAGAAAGCATTCTTTCTGGGTTGTATCACAGCTCGGTCTGGGCTCCTGCTCTGCCCAAGACTGCAAGGAACTACAAAAGGTCGTGAATAAAGCCTAGTCCATCACTCAAACCAGCCTCCCATCCATTGACTCTGTCTACACTTCCCACTACCTTGGCAAAGCAGCCAGCATCATTAGGGACCCCCTGCACCCCGGGCATTCTCTCTTCCACCTTCTCCCGTCAGGAAAAAGATACAGAAGTCTGAGGTCACGTACCAACCAACTCAAGAACAGCTTCTTCCCTACTACACTCTGCCATTTCCTTCTCTATGAACGGTATGCTTTGTCTGTATAGCATGCAAGAAACAATACTTTCCACTGTATGCTAATACACGTGACAACAATAAATCAAATCAAAGATCATCTGGTTTGTCAGAGACGTGGGTTTGAGGGATATATATTGTCAGCACAGCAGAGCGAACACTCCTCTTTTTAGTGGACCCGAGGGCAGACAGAGCCTCAGTTTAATGTCTTGTACGAAAGGTGCAGGATATGAGTTGAAGACTAATTGTTTGTACAGAATGAAGTTAATTCAGTGCTTCTGCAGAATGAGTCCCTTACGTTTAACACGCACATACGAACTGAGGCAGCTACTCAGTGCTGCACTACTCTCCATCAGTCTTCCAGAAAAGGTTCACGGGAGCCAGGATGATCTTATAGTTGACGGTTGAGAAAGTGAGGAACGGGCTGCTCTGGGTACAAGGGTCTCCCAGTAGAAAGCAGTTCTCCGGAGGGGCCGTGGGAAGAGGGAAATCAGACACCACAAATGAATCAGAAACCATAAAATCCCTAGAGTGTAGAAGGAGGCCATTTGGCCCATCGAATCTGCACCAACAACAATCCGACCCAGGCCCTAACCCCATAACCCAATGCATTTACCCTATATGGTCCCTCTGACACAAAGGCCCAATTCCCGTATTGTTTTAAACAGACTCAGTGGTCGGGTTTCCACAGCTTTCCGGGGAGGAGAATTCCAAAGATTCACCAGCCTCCGAGTGAAGAAATTCCTCCCCATCTCAGTCTTAAACAGCTTATTCTGAGACTGTGCCCCCTGGTCCCAGACCCCCAGCCGGGGGGGGAAACATCCTCTCCACATCCACCCTGCCACACCCTGTAAGGATGGTGTAAGTTTCACCCCTCGCTCTCTGACACTCGAGGGAACACACAGCCAGTCTCCTCAATCTCTCCTGTCAGACCTGTAATCTTCCAAATGAGACACTAAACCTAGGCTGATCTGTGCTCACAAATGGACTGAAACGATTCCACATCCATTAATTTAAAGATTCCTTCCTGGTGTACTGGCCGAGAATTATCCAATAGCCACGGTGGCACAGTGCTTAGTGCTGCAGCCTCACAGCATCAGGGACCCGGGTTCAATTCCAGCCTCGGGTCACTGCCTGTGTGGAGTTTGTATATTCTGACAGTGGGTTTGCATATTCTCTGTGTGGATTTCCTCCAGGTGCTCCAGTTTCCTCCCACACTCCAGAAATACGTGGGGGTTAGGCTGACTGGCTGTGATAAATTGCCCCTTAGTGTCAGAGGGATCAGCAGAGTAAATATGTGGGGCTATAGGAATAGAGCCTGGGGTGGGATTGTGGTCAGTGCAGACTTGACGGGCCAAATGGTCTCCTTCTGCACTGTAGGGATTCTATTCTATGTACCAACATCACAAAACAGGTCATCATCATGCCACCGTTTGTGGAATCTTGCTGTGCGCAAATTGGCTGCCACTTTTCCAGCATTTCAACAGTGAACACTTGCTGTGTAATTGCTTTGGGATGATTGATGGTTGTGAAAGGTGTTGTATGCACAATCCTTTCTTTGATATTTTGTATCGCAGTCCACTAGCAACCCACACACATACCCAAGGTGATAGCTGATGTTAAGAGTTGTATCGTATCCTGCCAGGGCCCTGCAGAGTATATACTGAGCTGTGACAAAGTTCCCTGAAACAGTGAACTGCTAATCTCAACAACACTGCGGGGGTGACAGAATGAACCCCCCACCTCTCTGCTTTCCTGTGCCCTCTGGGAAAGTTTGGCATTCTCAAGAGGAGCAGGAAGATGATCAGAGTCCCCTCAGCCAGGTCAAACTCTCCTCTGTTGGATAAAAGAGTAGAAGATGCAAACCAATTCTTGTAGCAGGTGTTAACAGCTACTTACATTCCAAGTCATAGAATTCCTACAGCGCAGGAGAAGGCCATTTGGCAATGACTCTCTGACAGAAATTTGGCATGTCAGCTATGACCCTCACCAACTTTTACAGAGTCACCATAGAAAGCATTCTTTCTGGTTGTATCACAGTTTGGTATGGGATCCTGCTCTGCCCAAGACTGCAAGGAACTACAAATGGTCATGCACGTAGCCCAGTCCATCGCGCAAACCAGCCTCCCATCCATTGACCTTGTCTACACTTCCCGCTGCCTCAGCAAAGCAGCCGGCATAATTAAGGACGCCACACACCCAGACATTCTCTCTTCCACCTTCTCCCGTCAGGAAAAAGATACAAAAGTCTGAGGTCACGTACCAACCGACTCAAGAACAGCTTCTTCCCTGTTGCTCTCAGATTCTTGAATGGACCTACCTCACATTGAGTTGATCTTTCTCTACACTCTAGCTATGACTGTGACGCTACATTCTGCACTCTCGTTTCCTTCTCTATGAACGGTATGTTTTCTCTGTATAGCGCACAAGAAACAATACTTTTCGCTGTATACTAATACATATAACAATAATAAATTAAATCAGACCATCTTAGTCAGGCCCTCCCCTGTAACCCCAAGTACTTACCCTCTAATCCCCCTAACTTACACATCTTTGAACACAAAGTGACAATTCAGCATGGTCAATCCACCCAACCTCCACACCTTAGTCCCATTTAATCTAATTCCCAAATCAACAATGAAGTGGGGGTAAGGGGCAAAAAGACACCTCCAGCACCTTCACTTACCTGCACCCCAGCTCCAAAATCCCTTCCTCCCTCTGCCGCCTCTTCCTTTAAAACCAACCTCTGTAATCAAGTTTCTGAGTCTCTTTCTTTGGCTCTGATTGTGGAGATGCCGGCGTTGGACTGGAGTGAGCACACTACATGCAACACCTACCATTTGGCCTGGGCTTGCAAAATCCTACTAACTTCCTGGCTTGAGACAATTCACATCTCTTTAACCTGTGCTCAGCCCTCTCTCCACTCACATTGTCTGCGCCTGTAAAGACTTGATTAGCTGTGAAGACTCACATTCCAACTGTTATCTTGTAATTGAGTCTGTGTCTACGTATATGACCCTGTTTGTGAACCAAATCCTGTGCTCACCTGATGAAGGAGCAGCGCTCCGAAAGCTCGTAACACCAAATAAACCTGTTGGACTTTAACCTGGTGTTGAGAGACAACTTACTGTTTCTTTGGCTCAGTGAGAGAGTTCCACCTGATTGGGCACTGTGATGTGATTTGGAGCTTTATGCTACATTCTATAAATGTACACTTTTGCTCTGATTCATTAAAACTCTTCCACTACAGCCCTCCATGGTGGCACAGTGGTTAGCACTGCTGCCTTGCAGCGCTAGGGACCCGGGTTTGATTCCCAGCTTGGGTCACTGTCTGCGCGGAGTCTTGCACATTCTCTGCATGGGTTTCTTCCGGGTGCTCCAGTTTTCCCCCACAGTCCAAAAGTGTGCTGGTCAGGTGCACTGTCCATGCTACATTCTCCCTCAGTGTACCCGAATAGGTGCTGGAGTGTGGCGACTAGAGGATTTTCACAGTATCTTTATGGAAGTGTTACTGTAAGCCTACTTGTGACACCAGTAAATAAACTTTTAAAGAATCCTTTACCCCACTGATGACTATATGGAAATAACCTTTGCTTATATATAATAGGTTCTATCAGAAATCCAGCTGTACATCCTACCTCCGAGCTTTTATAGTCGCATGTGAGTTTTTTCCCTTTCACACTCTCGTTCAGCGTCAGAATAAACCCAATATAATCCGCGTACGCCTGCAGAGAGAGAGGGGGGGGGGGCGGGCAAAGAGGGAAGGGAGAACCACACAGAGGGAGGGAGGGAGGATGGAACCACACAGAGTGAGGAGAGAGAGGTGGGGAGGGGGGGGGGGGGGAGAGAGAGAGGGGAGAGAGAGAGGGGAAAGAGGGGGGGAGAGAGTGGGGAGAGTGTGAGGTGAAAGGGGGGGAAGAGAGGGGGAGAGAGTGGGAGGAGAGAGAGGGAGGTTAATCACAGACCATCTCAAAGCTTTGAATAAACTCAGATTTAAACGCCCATCCCGTTTTTCAATTATTTTTTAACTGTTTCCCTGGAAGGGTGCAGCTCCAACTGCACTGGAGTGGCTCAGAACAAAGCAACCCACTTGATTTCTACCCCATTCACAACCAGAAAGAATCACTCACTCCCTCCGCCGGGCATGGGAACTCACCAAGATTCCTCAGACACTACGTTCCAAACCCTGACCGCTCCCATCTAGGAAGACAAAGGCAGCAGATACCCAGGAACATCACCCCCTGCAGGTCCCCCTCCAAAACACTCTACACCCTGACTTGGAAATATATCACCATTCCTTCAGTGTCACTATTCAATATCCTGGAATTCCCTCCCTAACAGCCACTGCATACCATCAAACACAACTTTTTTTCATTTATGAGATGTGGGTTCACTGGCTAGGCCAGCATTCATCCCTTGTTGCCTCGAGTAGGTGAGGGTGAGCTGCCTTCTTGAATCACTACAGTCCATGTGGTGTAGGTGCACCCACAGTACTGTTAGGGAAGTAGTTCCAGGAATTTAACCCATCGACAGTGAAGGAATGGCAACATATTTCCAAGATGTGGAGATGCCGGCGATGGACTGGAGTAAAAACAGAAAGAAGTCTCACAACACCAGCTTAAAGTCCAACGGTTTATTTGTTTGCTACAGACGTATCTCCAACTCAGGATAGTGAGTGACTTGGAGGGGAACTTGCAGGTAGTGGTGTTCCCACTATCTGCTGCGCTTACCCTTCTAGATGGTAGTGATTATGGGTTTGGAAGATGCTGCCTAAGGAACCTTAGTGAATTCCTGCAGTACATCTTGTAGATGATACACACTGTTCATTGGTGGTGGAGGGAGTGAATGTTTGTGAATGGGGTGCCAATCAAGCAGGGCTGCTTTGTCCTGGATGGTTTTGAACTTTTTGAGTGTTATTGGAGCTGCACCCATTCAGGCAAATGGAGAGTATTCCATCACACTCCTGCCTTCTGCCTTGTAGGTGGTGGACAAGCTTTGGAGAGTCAGGAGGTGAGTTACTCGCCACACGATTCCTAGCCTTTGACCTGCTCTGGTAGTCACAGTATTTATAGGGCTGAATTAACTTAATTCTGTACAAACTGGGTGGCACAGTGGCAAGCACTGCTGCCTCACAGCTCCAAGGGCCTGGGTTTGATTCCTGGCTCGGGTCACTGTGGAGTTTGCGCACTCTCCCACGTCTGCATGGATTTTTTCTGGGTGCTCCGGTTTCCTCCCACATTCCAAAGATGTGCAGATTAGGTGCACAGGCTGTGCTAAATTAATCCTTAGTGTCCTGGGATGCTTAGGCAGGGTAAATATGCAGGGCTACAGGAACAGGGCCCATTCTCCTGCCTTTTCCCCATAACCCCGATCCCCTTATTAATCAAGAATCTATTTCTGTCTAAAAGGCACTCAATGACCTGGCCTCCACAGCCTTCTGCGGCAAAGAGTTCCACAGGTTGTTTAGTCATTGCTGTTGGCGAATTAATACATTGATAATCATTGGCCCCCAGTAAACTGTGTACCCATCAACCATTCAGTACCTTTGAGCGTTTCCACTTTCCCATATCTGGGAACATGTTGATTTCTTTCTTTGGGACAATGAAATTGTGACTGGCGAACGAGATCTGCATCTCCTCCTCAGGGGATGAACCTGCACAAAACACACACACAATCGTTAAAACAATCTGCTTTCCCAAAGCATCTTCCTCAGAGTCCAAACATCTCAAAACTTGTAACAACCCATGTTTTGAAGTGTGCGCACTGTTATAATGTAGGGAATGCAGCAGCCAATTTACGCACAGCAAGATTCCATTACCAGGAGGTCAATAATGAACAGATAATCTGCCTTTCTTTTTTAAAAAGTGAAGTTGGTTCAGGGATAAACACTAATGAGGACACCAGAGCTAATTCCCCCGATTCTTTCAAATAGAATCAGTGCCACAGGGTCTTGTGCTTCCAGCTGACGGCACCGACTCAGTTTAACACTCAAAAGACAGCACCCTCCAGCAGCGTGGCACTCCCTCAGTACACACACAGTTTCCCCGGAGTGGAACTCAAACTCACAACCCCCCCCCCCACGTCTCAAATTTGAGTGTGTTACTCACTGAACAAACGCTGACACCAAAGGGACTGCATCAGAGAGAGGACAGGTGTTGTTAGTCTCTAACAAAAACCAGATCCATTTCTCTGTGCACTCAGCATGGGACCAAACCAGCTGCAGCGTGTGTGGATCGGGGCTGGTCGGGAATGTAAAAAAGTACTCCAAAAAGATCGACAGAAGGGTAAAACAAAACAAAATAATGAAGGAGAGAGAGAGATGGAAACACAGAAGAAATAAGATCACAACTTGGTTTATAGCCAGGCCTAGGCTCCAGGTTAGAGGGCGATTGCAATTCCGGAGTTCTGGATACTCAGCGACACACAAGGGGGTGGGGGTGGAAGAGAGCATGCAATTATTGAGGATTGTGGAGACTGAGCTATCTACTCGTTGCTGATCAGTCTGTGCCGTGACGTCGCAGCAGAGGGAACCGAGATCCATCGGAACAAAGGACAGCAGCTCCTGTAACACTGACAGTTGGTCTCCCATTAAAAATGTAACAGCATTATCCCATTCAGCGCTCTCAACCGGCACAAGCAGCTGCCACAGAACAATACGGATGATGGAGCAGGCACCTGCAACAAGACACGCAACCAATATGACAGGACCGTGGGGGTTTAATCAGAGACCCATCAAGACAAACTAACTTTTCAGCACAGTCAGGTAGGTGGGAGTGCAGCCAATGAGTGCTGGGGTTGGGTCATTGAGCGCTGGAAGAGCTTCCTCATAGCTACAAGGCTGCAAACTCCAGGAGGCAGTTTCTCTTTTCCAAATTCATTCCCGGGATGTGGGCATTCCTGCAAACCTGGCATTTATTGCAATCCCCCCCCCACCCCACCCCACCCGGGTGTCCTGGAGAAGGTGATGATCTGCCAACTCAATGTAACAAATAAGCAGCCTACTAGGTCACTTCAGAGGGCAACTGTCGTGGGTCTGGAGTCATATGGCGGCACGGTAGCACAGTGATTAGCACTGCTGCTTCACAGCTCCAGGGTCCTGGGTTCGATTTCCGGCTCGGGTCACTGCCTGTGTGGAGTTTGCACATTCTCCCCGTGTCTGCGTGGGTTTTCTCCGGGTGCTCCGGTTTCCTCCCATAGTCCAAAGATGTGCGGGTTAGGTTCATTGGCTATGCTAAAAATTGCCCCTTAGTGTCCTAGGATGTGTAGGTTAGAGGGATTAGCAGGTAAAATGTGTAGGGATATGGGGATAGGGTCTGGGTGGGATTGTGTTCGGTGCAGACTCGATGGGCCGAAGGGCCTGTTTCTGCACTGTAGGGTTCTATGCTGGTTCTATATAGGTGCCCAGGACAGTTAAACTTTCCTTCCCGAAAGGGCACGGAAGAATCACACAGGATTTTCAAAGACAGTTTCACGCTCACTTTTACTGACACCAGTGCTTTGTGTCAGTAAAGCACAAGATCTTCCAACTGAATTCAGATTCTCAAAATGTCCACAGTGGGAACTGAAGACATGGTCTCCGGTTCATGGTCACCACTGTACCCTCTGACTATGATTTATCAATCAAGAACAGTAATCCTTTTCAAATATATATCTTCAACCTAGAAGCACTGGAGCAAATCGCATCCACCCTGCTGCTGTCCTGAGACAAAACTCTGAGCTCCCCCTGTCCCAGTGAAAAACCAGACAGCCCATTCACACAGCGTGCCATTGGGAAGCGATTTAAAGAGAAAGAATCAGGCAGGAGAAGGTTGCAGTCTGGAGCACGATATGGTGGCACAGCGGGTTAGCATTGCTGCCTCACAGCACCAAGGACCCGCGTTTGATTCTCGGTTTGTGCAGAGCCTGCACATTCTCCCCGTGTCTGCGTGGGTTTTCTCTGGGTGCTCCGGTTTCGTCCGAAAGACATGCTGGTTAGGTGCCATGCTAAATTCTCCCTCAGCGTCCCTGAACAGGTGCTGGAGTGTGGCGACTAGGTGATTTTCACAGTAACTTCATTGCAGTGTTAAAGTAAGCCTTACTTGTGACAAATAAATAAATTTTAGATATGGGAACTTTCCAAAGGGAACTGGGTAAATATTTGAAGAGGAGAAAACTGTGGGGCTGTGGGGTGCGAGTGGGTTAGTGGAAGGTGGTACGAGTTGGTTCAGTGCTGTTTCAACGACAGATAAATAAACCCGATGCAGGAGCTGACAGAGAGAATTTGAGCCAGGGACCCATCAGACTGAGTCAGCAGAAAGATCCGGAATGTCATCCTGCCAGACTGTGCGCAGTGAGTCCAGTTGAAGTCCTAGTCTGAGAGTGATTGCTTCAAGTTAACAGATGCACGAGTGTAAATTCTTCTGTAGGGCACAACAAGAGGCCATTCAGCTGTGTAGCCCTTTGAAAGAGCTATCCAATTTTTCCCAAATCCCTACTCATTCTCCATTGTCCTGCAAAATCTATCCCTAATAAAATTTATCTAATTCAGTTTCTGCCGTCCTTTCAGGCAGCTCATTCCAGATTTAGGTAGAGGAAGTTTCCTGGTCCCTCAGGAAATTCTCTGCAACCTGCATGACCAACTCTCCTGCCAGTCAAACACTTTCTCCTTCTTTTACCCCAAACTTGATGGAAAGCGTTGTCAACAGCACCTGCTCAGCAATAACCTGCTCAGTGACGCTCAGTTTGGCTTCTGCCAGGGTCACTCAGCTCCTGATCTCATTGCAGCTTGATTCAAACATGGACAGAAGAGCTGAACTGCAGCAGTGAGGTGATAACGACAGCCCTTGACATCAAGACAGCATTCGACCAAGTGTGGCATCAACGAGCCCTCGCAAAACCAGAGTCAATGGGAATCAGGCGGAAAACTCTCTGTTGGTTGGAGTCATACTTGGTATAAAGGAAAATGCTTATGGCAGTTGAAGGTCAATCATCTCAGCTCCAAGATACAACTGCAGGAGTCCATCAGGGTAGCGTCCTGGACCCAACCATCTTCAGCTGCTTCATCAATGACCTTCCTTCCATCATAAAATCAGAAGTAGGGATGTTCACCGACGACTGCACAATATTCAGCATCATTCTCAACTTCTCAAACACTGAGCCCAAACATCTTCCCTCAACATTCAATGAGATTACCATCACTGAATCCCCACTATCAACACCTTGTGGGTTACCACTGATCAAGAACCAGGATCTGACATACTGTGACAAGAGCGGGTCAGAGCTGGGAATTCTCCACAGGTAACTTGACACCTGACTTCCCAAAGCTTGTCCACATTCTACGTGGTACAAACTAGGAGTGTGAAGACAGCTGTAGAAAGGATGTTTCCTCCGGTTACTGAATCAAGAACCAGAGGGGACTGAGATGAGGAGGATTCATTTTACTCGGTGGGTGTGAATCTTTGGAGTGCTCTAGTAAGCATGTTCAGGACTGAAAGTTCTCAAGACAAATGACATCAAGGGAATTGGGGCTAATGTGCGGATAAGTAACATTGATGTAGAAGATCAGCCAAGATCTACTTCAAAAGCAAAGCAGGAATAAGGGGCCGAATGGCCATTTCTGCTCCCACGTTCCTACTTGCCTGGATGGGTGCAGCTCCAACAATATTCAAGAAGTTCAACCCCATCCAGCACAAAGCAGCGCCACTTGATTGCTACACCTTCCACAAACATTCATACCCTCCGCCATAGACAAACAGTCTGTACCTTCCCCAGATACACTGCAGCAACTCAGCATCATAGAATCCCTGCAGTACAGAAGGAAGCCATTTGGCCCATCAAGCCTGCACCAACAACAGTCCCACCCAGGCCCTATCCCCATGAGCCTACATATTAAACCTGCTTATCCTCCTGACACCAAGGGGCAATTTAGCATGGCCAATCAACCTAGCACATACATCTTTGGAAGATGAGAGGAAACCAGAGCACCCAGAGGAAATGTGCAAATTCCACACGGACAGTCACCCAAGGCCAGAATTGAACCCACGACCCTGGCACTGTGAGGCAGCAGTGCTAACCATTGTGCCACTTTGCTGCTAGGGTTCTTTCGACAGCACCTTCCAAACCTGTGTAAAAGGACAAGGACAGCAGAGACACAGTAACACCACCACCTGGAAACTCCCCTCCGAGACACTCACCATCCTGGCATGGAAATATATCGGCCGTTTTTTCATTGTCGCTGGGTCAAGATTCTGAAACTCCCTCCCTAACAGCACTGTGGGTGCACCTACACCACAGGGACTGCAGTGGCTCACCACCACCTTCTCAAAGGGCAATATGGAAGGGCAGCGACATCCACATCACATTGAATAATTTTTAAAATTCTAATAAAATATCAGCAAAGAACTTTTTTGGGGTGCAGTGAGCAATCTGAGACATGGCATAGGCCAACAGGAGGATTTTGGATAAAAGCAAATTACTGCGGTAACAAGGATGTTGCCTGGACTGGGAGGCATGCCTTATGAAGTTAGGTTGAGGAAGCTGGGACTCTTTTCCCTGGAGAGACGAAGGTTGAGAGGCGACCTGATAGAAGTTTACAAAATGTTGAGAGGAATAGATAGGGTGGACTCTCAGAGGCTATTTCCCCGGGTTGAAATGGTTGCTACGAGAGGACACAGATTTAAGGTACAGGGAGGGAAGTTCAGAAGTGATGTTAGGGGTAAGTTTTTCACTCAGAGGGTGGTGAGTGAATGGAATCGGCTGCTTTCAGTGGAGGCGAACTCGCTGGGGTCTTTTAAAAGACTTCTGGATGAGTATATGGGGTTTAATGAGATTGAGGGTTATAGATAGGTCTGTAGGTTGGTAGGTGTTGATGTGATCGGCGCAACTCATGGGCCGAAGGGCCTGTTTGTGCTGTAGTGTTCTATGTTCTATGATACTGGAATCTGAAACCAAAAGAGAAGATGCTGGAAATTCTCAGCAGGTCTGGCAACATCTGTAAGTCATGATGTGGGTATGCCGGCGTTGGACTGGCGTAAACACAGTAAAAAGTCTGACAACACCAGGTTTTAGTCCAACCAATTTATTTGATAATATTCTCACAAGAAAGCAAGCTTTCGAGGTTTCCCTCTTCGTCAGGTGAATGGAGAGTTCAGTCAGAGCATATAAAGCACAGACAGTTTAGAGATTGCTGATTAGAATGCGAATCCTTACACCTAACCTGCTGTTCAAGTCTTAAAGTGGCTGATAATGTGAGTGGAAGGAGCACTGATCACAGTTTAAAGAGATGTGTATTGTTTCCAGACAGTACAGGGAGTGAGGTTTTGCAAACCCAGGCAAGTCACGGGGGTTACAGATAGTGCGACATGAACCCAAGATCCCTGTTGAGACCGTCCTCATGTGTGCGGAACTTGTTAAGACTTGAACAGTAGGTTAGGTGTAAGGATTCGCATTCTAATCAGCAATCTCTAAACTGTCTGTGCTTTATATGCTCTGTCTGAGGCCAGAACTCTCCATTCACCTGACAAAGAGGGTAACCTCGAAAGCTTGTGAGAATATTATCAAATAAATCGGTTGGACTAAAACCTGGTGTTGTCAGACTTTTTACTGTGTTAACATCTGTAAGCAGAGACAAATAACTGATGTTGAGTCCAGCTGACCTTTATCAAAGCTAAAAGGCATAGAATGTGGGAGGTATTTATGCTGCAGGCTGAAGGAATGAAAGATGAGTCATAGCCACAGAAACCAGGGGGAAAAACTGCTAATGGCAGTCGAGAGAGAGAATAGAGGGTGTGAATGGCCAACCGGCAGAGAAGCTGTTAACTGTGACAGATGAAAATGTGGGTGGAAGGTTGAACAGAGGTAGAATGTAGAAAAGGGGAAGTGGGGGGAGAAAATGTAAGAGAAGGGGGATGAATTAAGGGGAAAGAGTGGGGGGAGAAGAAAAATGAAGAAAGACAATAAAGAAACATAAGGTAGAGAACAGTAAAAAATTAAACAAAATGGAAGGAAAACAAAGGGGTCAAGGTGGGCTAGAGCAAATCATCTGAAGTTGGATTTTGGATCTGGTTCCCAAAGCTCTCCGTCACTGGGAGTTTGATTCACTTCATCGCTGGAACATTGTAGCCTCATTGATAGAAGTGAATCATTGTAATTGGTCTATAACCCTGTTATCACTGCATCAAGTGACTGCCAGGGTGGTAGAAGGTGAATTTGATGGCCCTCAGCTCATTCCAGCATTCCTGAAGGACAATTCCACCAAACAATACATACAGAATCCAAGCCACACATCCAATCAGCAGGACAGGCAGTGGTACAAGGCAGCACAGACCCAGTGACTTTTCAATATGTTTCGTATTTAAGCGACATTTCAAGCATTCTCCAAATGGAAAAGAGAGAATAACCAAAAAGAAAAATACATTCGCTTTCGCATTTTTGAAAGCTGCATTGGCCAATTTGTTTCTCAGACTTTGGTGTGTGCAAAGTGATCAAACCAGATGATCCAATGCCAGGGCATTGAGTTTAAAAATCAGCAAGTCATGTTGCAGTTTTATAGAACCTTAGTTAGGCTGCATTTGGAATATAGTGTTCAATTCTGATCGCAACACTCTCAAAAAGATGTTGAGGCTTTGCTCTTTGTTCTACTTTACTGATGTTAATCCAGTTAAGAGGTCAGAAATGGGAGCAGCTAACCCAGAACAACTTAAACAATGGCAGTGAAAGAAGATCTAGGTCCAAGCTGTGAAAAGGCAAGCTCTGGCTTGTTTGGAAGCATAATGTGGATGTGCTGGCATTAGTCTGGGGTAAACACACTAAAAAGTCTGACAACACCAAGTTTAAGTCCACACTGCAGAGTGATCAGTAGCTGGAATGGTCTGAAATTAGAAATCATGCCAGGATATGGGACTCTCAAAGTTCACACAGATGAATGAGCTAGAAGAACCTCTACCAGCTGAGACATCTTATGATCAGTGCAATCAAATTTTCCTACTTTGAACTGCATCGTGTAAATCTTTTCTTGATGTTAGGGCTGACTCTGCGTCCAATGAATAAGAACAAAGAACAAAGAAAATGACAGTACAGGGACAGGGCCTTCGGCCCTCCAAGCCTGCACCATCCATGCTGCCCGACCTAACCTTTGGTCCCCAGAAGATAGGTCCTCTATCTTCTGGGGACCAAAGAACAAAGAATTCCCCATGTTTTTCTGAAGTCACACCACTCAGCACCAGTCAAGGAATAACCAGTCACAAGCGACTGGAGGGAAAATAATCATCCAGCACGCCAGTCCTGATTAGCGGTGGGACATATCTGGAGATCAGGTAACAACAGCAACTGGACTCCGCTGTCATACCCTCCATTGTTGAACAGGCTGTCTCAGGTACTCTAATAAGAGTCAAGCTGCAGACCCATACCTCAGCTAGAAACATAGAAAATAGAAATAGTCCATTCAGCTCCTCAATACTGCTCCACAATCCAACATGATCATGGCTGACTCTTTCTGATTTGATTTATTATTGTTACATGTACTGGATATAGTGAAAAGTATTGTTTCTTGCGCGCTATACAGACAAAGCATACCGTTCAGGGAGAAGGAAAGGAGAGAGTGCAGAATGTAGTGTTAGAGTCATAGCAAGAGTGTAGAGAAAGATCAACTTAATGTAAGGTAAGTCCATTCAAAAGTCTGACAGCAGCAGGGAAGAAGCTGTTCTTGAGTCGGTTGGTATGTGACCTCAGACTTTTGTATCTTTTCCCAACGGAAGAAGGTGGAAGAGAGAATGTGCAGATTGCACCAGCACTCTCTCCATACCCCTAAGAGTCAATGTCATCAGGGAAGGAGAGTGAAGTAAATTCACTCTTTTAAAAAAAAAGCCCTGCAGTGTCTGTTGCAATGATCTGGGGTGTCTGCCAGTTTCAAACTGGATTCTTCCTCTAAACGACCTTGTTATTACTGCTGAAAGATGTTTTCTGTATTTTGAAAGACGACACCCAAATATAAAACCATCAATTAGGTAGAAAAACAGAAATTGCTGGAAAATCAGGCAGGTCTGACAGCATCTGTGGGGAGGGAATAGAGCCAATGTTTCAAGTCTAGATGACCCTTCGTCAGAGCTAAGTATGATCACTGCGATTGAATTCCTTGATGATGGTGTGGATTACACACAGTGTGGAAGGAGTGGGAGAAAGAGCTGAACATTCTCACAGTAAGACAGCACAGAATCACTGGGAGCTGAATCCATAACGAATCACTGCCCTCACCAGAGATCAGAAACAAACTTGGGAGGGAAAACTTCACTCCATTACCCACCAATACAAACCATTTCATTGGATGAGTTGATGAATAGACCACTCTGTGAGATGAATGAGTGTAGGAATGTCCAGCTTCACACACTCTGAATTCATCCAAGGTGCCCATATCGGGCGCTACAAAAGATTTCCAATAACTCTGGGCTATGACACGAATGAGAAAGAACACTTCAAGGATCGGTAATCAGGTCCTCCTGCAGCGATGTTATGACATTCACATGAAGGTTGATCTGACTGCTATCAGTTGTGAAGGCACAGTGAGGTGTATAACATACAAGTCTGTATCTAGGACAATTCAGGGAGCCAGATCCTGATCATAACCTCTGCCACGAAGCTCTTGCACATGAGCATTAGACAATGACAGGATCAAGCTGGGTCACAAGCTCATGTGGAAAAGAAATCCAGGTAAAAGCAGCAGTTTCAGAAGATGGAAAGCAGAGGATTGGTGGGGTGGGGAAAGAAAGCATAGAGAGATATTCTGAGGACTTTTCCATATCTTGTCTTATACTCAGCAGCCCACTTGAAGAATACAGAGTTACAGATAGACCAAAAGATCTTGCACTTCTGTAGCACCTGTCTTGACCTCAGGATATGTCAGACGTTTTACAGCCAATGAAACTCATTCTCAGTTATAATGAAGCAAACAAAGCAACCAATTTTGCAGAACTCCCACAAAACAGCAATGAGATAAATGACAGATAATCTGTCCTACACTAACGGTGATAGAGGGATAAATATTGACCAGGATACCAGAGAGAATTCTCCCACACTCTTGAATATTACCACTGAATCTATTAAAACTACCGATTAGGATAGACAGGGTCAAAAACAGAAAATAATGGAAAATCGCAGCAGGTTTGACAGCGTCTGTAGTGAGAGAATAGAGCCAACATTTCAAGTCTAGATGATCCTTCATCAGAGCATGAGACAGGATCATTATTTTATACCTCAGCTGAAAGACTGCAATCACCAACATTAGAGCAGTCCCTGAGTACTGGAATAAGCAGTGATTCCCTCAATCATAATCTTCAAATGTCTGCAGTGAGATTTGAAACATTTGAAGTCTAAGCTTTACAAAGTGAGCCAAAACTGACACATCCTTCTCATGCAATGGTCGCGACTTGTTCTCAAATCCAAATACCAGCTTACCTCACAGCCGGCTATTTATTGTGAACCTTAATGATAATACCTCAACGTTATGACACAAAATCATATGCAGTTATACTTTTAGCGACCAATATATCTACAGCACACTTTTTAAATCTTGTGTCTGAGAATATCTCTTATCTAATTGGATCATCCTGCTAACAGAGACATTGTACCACAACAACTGTAAGAGGGAACCTTGTAACAGCTTTACAAAGCAAACCCCTTTACAAATGTGAATGTAGGAATTGATAATAGGAACACATACATGACATTAAAATGAGGACTGAGTTAAATCTGCCAGTCTCAATTCAATTGTTTCCCACTCTCTGCCCCCACATCACTTTCAGACTGAAGCTTGTTTTGACTCTCTAAAGGAGAGGTATCTTGATAAAGGGATCAAGGGTTATGGCACCATGGTTGCACAGAAGTTACAAACACAGAAACACGTCATTCATTTCAACTGGTCTATGCTGTCCTTATATTCCACACATACCTTTTCCCATTCTCATCCTACCCTATTATGTCTTTCTCCCCCTCATCTATTTATTCAGCTTCCCTTTAAACAGATCTATGTTATTCATCTCAATCAGTCCCTGCGGGAAATCCAGGAGTTGGACGGATGCTGTGATTCCATAAAGGACACCTCAGGTGAACATAGCCTTAGGCAGCTTTGGGCCTTGAAGTCTCAGGTACAGACTGCAACATCTCAGCATGAGTCCAGACAATCTGGCCCGGTTAGCAATGTGGCATTGACAAGGGCACTGAAAAAGTGGACACGAATGATGTGAAGATATAGATACGGCTATGATCCCAATCAATGATGGAATAGGCTTGAAGGGCAGAACGGCCTCTTCCTGTTCCTCCTGACTACAGCTCAATCACAGGATATTACAGAAATTCCTTACATTCAGAATTTACTACACTCTAACAATGAAAGCTGACGTTAGATATTAAATGATAATTCAACTTGAGGCATTGAACTCAGTCTCACTCCCATCAATAGCAGGGGCAGCCTTGGTGAGGTAACAAAGACAATAAAATAAAAGTTTATGAATATTTCTAAATGTAGCTCTGTTTAAAAAAAAAGGAAAAAGTAGTGAATAGATAATGTAGGAAGCTGGTCAGTCTCTCAGACACTAACCTGACTCACTGGAACCTGCCATATTCACAACCTGGTAACTCCTTCACAACACCCACCCCCCCCTCCCCCAGCCGGAAGGACAACCCAAACCCCGCCCTTTGCTCTTTGACCTTCACTATTAATTATTTTGTTCGCCTGTGCAAACCAGGACAAGCTCGTTGTATTTAAGAGCGAGGGAAACATTAATCCTGATCTTATTTAGACCCGAGATCGATATCCACAATAACGGCGCGGACTGTAAACAAACTGAAAACACAACCCTCCCTCCATCATTGTGAGGGGCACAAGGTCATGTTGACGAATATTTCCTTTCCTCTCATTCGGCTTCTATCAATAAGTGTGTCTTCCTGGTGAAAAGACGCATTTTAATCCTCCGCCTTTAGCGACTGTGGACCGATATCAGGTTTTTAGAAGAGTTTTTTTTTAAAGAAAGGGAAATACATCTGCCCCGCTCAAAGATGGCGCCGCATGCAGGGGCGTCAGAGGTCCCGCCTCTGCCATTCGGCGATTGGGCTAGATGCGGTTGTGGCGTCACACGATGAGCTGTGATTGGTCAGAGGGGCTGTCAGTCACTCCTTGGCCGCGCCCTCCGGGCTGAGGGCTGCAAGCTTTGGGTCTGAGGCGGTCGCCCGTCAGTTCGGAGGCGCTTTTGGGCGGCGGGGAAAATGTTGGCGATTTTAGGACGGGTCGTGGTGAGTGACAGACATTTACCTCGCGTTTCTTAACGGCCTTGCTTTTTGCACACCTGTGTGTGTGTGTGTCTCAGCATGAGGTGGTGAGCTCCGGCCCAGTGTGAGCAGGAAAGCCCAGGTTCCCATCCCTGTGCTGTGTTAGCTGAAGTGAGCCTACCTGGCAGGGTGAGGGTGAGGGGTGAGGGTGGGGGTGGGGGTGGGGGTGGGGGTGGTCTACAATTGGCCTCAGTGCCCCTGGATTACCCATATCTCTATTGAAGAGCATATATAAATGGATAGCTGGAATGTGATGCCTACCATGGTAGAACAGCCTGCTCGCACTGACCAGGCTTAGCCAGACACTCTGGCCACTTTAGTGAAGCAGTTTTGGGACAGGGGTGCCTAGAAGCCATAATATTAAATAGAACTGTGTGCTATTTGTGTGTTTTTTTGATGGTTTGTGAAGCAAATACCCACTTGACTGAAGAATGTTCCTCGATCTTTTTCTTTCCCTGAGTTGTCTGAAATAAGGAATGCAAACTGATGAGCTGAATCCTTATCCTTCTCGATGCTGAATGTGGCCTTTGTTGCCAACAGAAGGGCAAGTTTCTAGTTTCCATTCTTGATCTCAGAATTGACCTGAAATGGAAAATTGTGCAAACAAGATTGGAATGAACTTTAGGCACACTTTAACCTAACCCAACCCAACCCTCTGCCCCTCAGCCCAAGGAGTAGTTGGGTTAGTCAGTCTAATTTAAGGTTCAGGATTAAATCCTGAACTTTTCACCTCATTCTGGTAATCCAATAGTTTAAGTGCTGATCAATTTCAGAAAGCCTGCAGTGTATGTCCTGAAGTTTTTTTGTCTTTAGTTTGCTCCCAAGTTTGCCCTGATCTATTACTATTGTGCTTATTAAATTGTAATTTAGAATCAAGCTGGATTACCCACTAAACCATTAATGTGCAGATCAGTTATTAATTTAGTAAGCAAAGAAACAAGTCCTGTCCTTATCAGTAGCTCTGAGGATTTATCTAGTTACAAAGGTTAGGTTACAAAGAACATGATATATTGAAGAACCCCACCCTTCACCCCACCCCCTCCAAGAACAAATGCATTCATTTTTCTTTTAAGTAAAGATTTGTCTTGAAAGTACAAAGGCTGTCTTCTGCAGTGTGCAAAGAGAACATTTGCAAAATACAGATAAACATAGCTTTGAGTTGCAGTCAGAATCTGAACATGACGAGTGGCACGCTGGTTAGCACTGCTGCCTCACAGCACCAGGGACTCAGGTTCATACCCAGCCTCTGGTCACTGTCTGTATGGAGTCTGCAAGTTTTCCTCTTGTCTGTGTGGGTTTCCTCCCACAGTCCAAAGATGTGTGGATTTGGTTGATTAACCATGCAAAATTGCCACTTAGTGCCAGGGGGCTAGCAGGGTAATTGTGTGGCGTTCCAGGGATAGGCCTGGATGGGATTGTTGTCAGTGCAAGCTCACTGGGCTGAATGGTCTCCTTCTGCACTTTTAGAGATTCTATGACCTCCTTCAAGGATGATGATCTCAATTTTATTTATTCTTTCATGGCGTATGGCATCGCTGACAAGGCGAGCGTTTGTTGCCCATTTCAGAGGTTAGTTGAGAGTCAACCACATTGCTGTGGACCTGGAGTCTTCACTTCGTGTGGCCTGTGTCTGACATTCCCTAAAGGCATTATTGGATGACAGTTTTGTGGCCACCATTACTGAGACTAGCTTTCAGTCCCAGAATTACTAATTAATTAATTGAATTCAAATTCCATTAGCTGCCATGGTAAGATTTCATCCCATATCTCCCAGAGCATTACTTGGGCCTCTGGGAAAACTAATCCAAAGATGGATGCTATTCGGATTGGCGGTTGGTGACTAGTGGGGTGCCCCAGGGGTCGGTGCTGGGGCCTCAGCTATTTACCATTTATATAGATGATCTGGAGGAGGGAACCGAGTGCAGGGTGTCGAAATTTGCTGATGACACCAAGATTGGGGGAAAGGCAAATTGTGCGGAGGGTGTGGAGAGTCTGCAGAAGGATCTAGATAGGCTGGGCGAATGGGCCAGGAAATGGCAAATGGAATTTAATGTTGGCAAGTGTGAGGTGGTCCACTTTGGTAGGAGGAATGGTAGGAAGGACTATTACTTACGGGGCGAAAAACTGCAGCAGGCGACGGTGCAGAGGGACCTCGGGGTCCTTGTGCATGAGTCGCAAAAACCCAGCTTGCAGGTGCAGCAGGTGGTCAGGAAGGCGAATGGGATGCTGGCCTTCATAGCGAAGGGGATTGAATATAAAAGTAGGGAGGTCTTGCTGCAGCTGTATAGGGCATTGGTGAGGCCGCAGCTGGAGTACTGTGTGCAGTTTTGGGCGCCGCACCTGCGCAAGGATGTTTTGGCCCTGGAGGGAGTGCAGAGGAGGTTTACTCGGCTGATACCGGAGTTGAGGGGATTGAGCTATGAGGAGAGGCTGAATAAACTAGGCTTGTACTCGTTAGAGTTTAGAAGAATGAGGGGAGATCTCATTGAGACGTATAAGATGATGAATGGGATGGATAGGATAGAGGTGGAGAGACTGTTCCCGCTCAAAAAAGACAGTAGGACTAGGGGGCACAGCCTCAAGATAAAGGGGGGGCGGTTTAGAACAGAGTTGAGGAGGAACTTCTTCACTCAAAGGGTGGTGAATCTCTGGAATTCTCTGCCCGTTGAAGTGGTGGAGGCTGCCTCGCTAAATATTTTTAAGAAACGGGTTGATGGGTTTTTGATAAGAGAAGGGATTAAGGGTTATGGGGAGAGGGCGGGAAGGTGGAGCTGAGTCACGACAGATCAGCCATGATCTTATTGAATGGCGGGGCAGGCTCGAAGGGCCAGATGGCCTACTCCTGCTCCTATTTCTTATGTTCTTATGTTAGCACATCACCATGTCTCCTAAAATCAGAGGGCTTTATTTTCTCCTGTCCTGTCTTGAGACACTATCCCATCTTGGGGCTGAGCAATGAATGTTGAATATAAGAAATAAGAACATAAGAAATAGGAGCAGGAGTAGGCCATCTGGCCCTTCGAGCCTGCCCCGCCATTCAATAAGATCATGGCTGATCTGTCGTGGCTCAGCTCCACCTTCCCGCCCTCTCTCCATAACCCTTAATCCCTTCTCTTATCAAAAACCCATCAACCCGTTTCTTAAAAATATTTAGCGAGGCAGCCTCCACCACTTCAACGGGCAGAGAATTCCAGAGATTCACCACCCTTTGAGTGAAGAAGTTCCTCCTCAACTCTGTTCTAAACCGCCTCCCCTTTATCTTGAGGCTGTACCCCCTAGTCCTACTGTCTTTTTTGAGCGGGAAGAGTCTCTCCACCTCTATCCTATCCATCCCATTCATCATCTTATACGTCTCAATGAGATCTCCCCTCATTCTTCTAAACTCTAACGAGTACAAGCCTAGTTTATTCAGCCTCTCCTCATAGCTCAATCCCCTCAACTCCGGTATCAGCCGAGTAAACCTCCTCTGCACTCCCTCCAGGGCCAAAATATCCTTGCGCAGGTGCGGCGCCCAAAACTGCACACACTACTCCAGCTGCGGCCTCACCAATGCCCTATACAGCTGCAGCAAGACCTCCCTACTTTTATATTCAATCCCCCTCGCTATGAAGGCCAGCATCCCATTTGCTTTCCTGACCACCTGCTGCACCTGCAAGCTGGGTTTTTGCGACTCATGCACAAGGACCCCGAGGTCCCTCTGCACCGTCACCTGCTGCAGTTTTTCGTCCCGTAAGTAATAGTCCTTCCTACCATTCCTCCTATCAAAGTGGACCACCTCACACTTGCCAACATTAAATTCCATTTGCCATTTCCTGGCCCATTCACCCAGCCTATCTAGATCCTTCTGCAGACTCTCCACACCCTCTGCACAATTTGCCGTTCCCCCAATCTTGGTGTCATCAGCAAATTTCGACACCCTCCACACGGTTCCCTCCTCCAGATCATCTATATAAATGGTAAAAAGCTGAGGCCTCAGCACCGACCCCTGGGGCACTCCACTAGTCACCATCCGCCAATCCGATTAGCACCCGTTGACCCCCACTCTCTGCCTCCTATTTGACAACCAATCTTCTATCCACGCTAACACCCTACCCCCAACTCCATGTCCCTCGACCTTCTGCAATAACCTCTTGAGGTACTTTGTCAAACGTCTTCTGAAAATCTAGAAAGACCACATCCACCGGCTCTCCTCTATCCACCGCCCTAGACACGTCCTCATAAAATTCCAGTAAATTTGTCAGACACGACTTCCCTTTAATGAAACCATGCTGCGTCTGCTCTATTAAGCAATTCCCTTCAAGATGCCTCGCAATTTCCTCCTTAATGACAGATTCTAACATTTTACCCACCACAGACGTTAAACTAACCGGCCTATAATTCCCCGCCTTTTGCCTGGCACCCTTCTTAAACAACGGCGTAACATTAGCCGTTTTCCAATCATCCGGCACTTCCCCGGAATCCAGCGACGTCTGGAAAATAACCACCAAGGCATCCACTATCACCTCCGCCATTTCTTTCAGAACCCTCGGATGCATTCCATCCGGTCCTGGGGACTTGTCCACAATCAGCCCCTCCAGTCTGTCGAGCACCGCCTCTCTAGTAACAGTAATGTCATTAAGACCCTCCAGTCCTACCACCTTTCCATCGCTAACACCCGGCAAATTATTTACTTCCTCCTCAGTGAAGACAGAAACAAAAAAGTTATTCAATACCTTAGCCATATCCTCATCCCCTACCACTAGGTCCCCTTTCTTATCCTCTAAAGGACCAACATTCACCCTAGCCAGCCTCTTCCTTTTTATATATTTATAAAAACTCTTGCTATCCTTTTTTATATTAAGCGCTAGCCCAGCTTCATAGTTTCTCCTACCCTTCTTTATCAACTTCTTTGTCAATCTTTGTTGACATTTAAACCTCTCCCAATCCTCTTCTCGCCCACTACTCTTAGCTACTCTAAATTCCTCCGCTTTTAATTTAACACTTTCCTTCACCTCCTTCGTTATCCATGGCTTATTACCTCTCTTCCTACTATCCTTTTTGACCATCGGAATAAATTTCCGCTGAGCACCAAGAAAGATCTCCTTAAAGATCCTCCACTGCTCCTCAGCAGACCTCCCTCCAACGCGCTCCCCCAGTCCACATTCACCAATTCTTCTCTCATCCTACCGTACTCCCCTCTATTCAAACAGAGGACGCGTGTCCGGGAACCCACTTTCTCCTCCTCCATCTGCACCAGAAACTCCACCATACAGTGATCACTCTCCCCAAGAGGATCCTTCACCTCAAGGTCCCTAATTCTACCCGCCTCATTACATAGCACCAGATCCCTCGTCGGCTCCAACACACACTGTTCCAGGAAACTATCCCGGCAGCATTCCAAGAACTCTTCCTCGAGCCCCCCGTGTCCAACATGGGTCGACCAATCAATATGCAGATTGAAATCCCCCAAAACTACGGCCGTCCCATTCCTGCACGCCGCACTTATTTGCGCGTTAACAGCCCGCCCCACCTCCAGATCATTTTTCGGGCGCCTATAGACAACACCCACCAGCGTCTTCCTCCCTTTGCTGTTCCTAATCTCCACCCACAACGATTCCACCCTCTGCTCCTTGGCTCCAATATCATCCCTTGCTACCACCGTGATGCTATCCTTAATCAGCAGAGCTACGCCCCTCCCTTTTCCCTCCTGCCTATCCTTCCTAAACACTTGATAGCCCTGTACATTCAGCTCCCAGTCCCTGTCACCCTGCAGCCACGTCTCTGTAATGGCCACCAGATCGTATCCATTTGTGTCGATCTGCGCCACCAGCTCATCCACTTTATTCCGAATGCTTCGTGCATTCAGATAGAGCGCCTTCATCCCAGCCTTCACCTGGACCCTATCTGCCGTAACGTCACCACCCATACTCATGCCCCCTACTCCCTCTATTATTGGGACATCCTCGGCCTCTTCCCTTACCTGTACCCTCTCCTTAACTTTAGACCTCATAACGTCACCTGCCCTCGCACACCCCCCCCCCCCCCCCCCCCCCCCCCCCCTCATTAGTTTAAAGCCCTGTCTCCAGTCCTCTTTACTCGATTCGCCAGCACTCTGGTCCCAGCACGGTTCAGACCAACCCCATCCCACCCGAACAGGTCCCACCTACCCCAATACTGGTGTCAATGCCCCATGGAGCAGAAGTAGCCCTTTACGTGGCTGATGGATCTTACTCCATGTCTGTGATTCTCTTAATATCTCAAAATCTATTCATCTCGTTCTTGAATATACTCAAAGATTAAGTAAGCATCTACAGCTGTCTGGGTTGAGAATTCAAAAAATCAGTGACTTGGTTAGTGACAACCACATCCTAAAACTGAATAACATAATGTTATTAAATGTAGGGCTGGGGCAGCAATCAATTGGTAAAAATCTTGCATTTGTCACACCTGGCATTTACTCAGATTGTGCCAAAGCAACTTGTAGCTAAACATAACAATTTGTAAACAGCAAGATCCCACAGTCAGCTGTGATTTTCATAGAATCCAAAGAGTGCAGAAAGAGGCCATTCGGCCCATCGAGTCTGCACTGACCACATTCAAACCCAGGCCCTATCCCCATAACCCCATGCATTTACTCTAGCCAGTCCCCCGAACTAAGGGGCAATTTAGCATAGCCAGTCCACTTAAACTGCACATCCTAGGACTGTGGGAGAAAACCAGAGCACCTGGAGGAAACCCACGCAGGCACAGAGAATGTACAGACTCTACAAGAGAGTGACCCAAGCCAGGAATCGAACCCAGTTTCCTGGTGCTGTGAGGCAGCATTGTGCTGCCTTGATTGAGGGATAAATATTGGTCTAGGACACCACACCCTGATATCCTTTGTCTTGTTGCTTTTGAGGGGGGGGGGGCTTCACACTTACCTGAGAAAGTAGACAGGACCTTGGTTTAATGTCTCTTTAGATAGATGACATGCCTGACGATACAGAACTCCTACAATACTGCATTGGAGTATCAGCCTCGGTGATAAGTTCATAATCCTCAGAATGTGGATTGAGGCTCAGGACCCTCTGATTGAGGGAGGAGACTGCCACCTACTGAATCAAGCTAACACTTCATTAAGGATTGAAACACTCTGGATTTTAGCAATGGAATTAGGCCATTTGGCCCCTGTCTATTTCCATAAAGTGTATTACTAACTGTATGTGGCACAGAACTATTAGTACAATATTCCAATTTAACTTTCACGCCAGTGTGCATGACAAAATTCAATGTCTGCTGATTTTTGTCCTTCTTAGGATTCGTATATCACTGTTGTTCAGTTTTTAGGTTTATTGAGCTTGGCATTTCCTCCCAGCCACAAACACCAGCAGTGCTGCCACTTTGAATGAAATAATGACTGAACAATTCTGCCCAGCTCACCATCCTACTGACTTAGTTGTAAAGGGCATGGTGTTGTATTAATAGTGGTTTAAAACCAGATATAGCTCTCTGCATAATTGAGGATTGTAGACAGTGATCTGACATTTCTCTCCACGTTTCCTTATTTCCCCAGTGACAGCTGCATCTTAGCAAGATGCCTGCCATTGCTGTGTGTTTGTTTCCCTGCCCCTGATGGCTGAAATTGTTGAATATAAAAATCCCATTGCCTTCCCCCAGTCTGTGCTAAGTTCCTGTGGTAATCTTGGCTTTCCCAATATCTTCACTGCCTCTGGGCTAGAAAAGGAATATTCAGCCATTATTGCTGCTCTGATCACCAATCCTCAAAAGTAGCTTCGAGATACACCAGAATTATGGAAAATAACTTTTCACTCACCATCTTGACTCCCACTTGAAGAAATGACACAATTATTACAGCGCAGAAGGAAGCCATTTAGCCCATTGTGTCTGCACTGGCTCTCCAAATGAACATTACGTCTTAGTGCTGTTCCCCTACCTTTTCCCCGTACCCCTGCACTTTGTTTCTGTTCAAATAATCGTAAAATGCCCTCTTGAATGCCTCAATTGAACCTGCCTCCGCACACACGCAGGCAGTGCATTCCAGACCCTAACCACTCGCTGTGTGAGAAACGTTTTTTTTGCATTACGTTTGCTGCTTTTGTAAATCATTTTAAATTTGTGCCCTCATGTTCTTGGCCCTTTTACAATCGTAGAATCCCAACAATGCAGAAGGTGGCCATTCAGCCATTGTGCTCTAATTTCTTCCCACAGCCCAAAGATGTGCTGGCTAGGTTGATTGGCCATATTAAACTGACCCTTAGTGTCAGAGGGATTAGCAGGGTAAATATATGGGGTTATGGGGGATAGGGCCTGGGTGGGATTGTGTTTCTATAAGATCTCCCTTCATTCTTCTGAATTCCAGTAAGTATAGCGCAAGTCTATTCAGTCTCTCCTCATAAGCCAGCCCTCTCAACTCCGGAATCAACCTAGTGAATTGCCTCTGCACCCCTTCCAATACCAGTATAGCCTTACTCAAGTAAGGGGACCAAAATTGTATACAGTATTCCAGGTGTGGACTCACCAGCACCTTATACAGCTGCAACATAACCTCACTGTTTTTAAATTCCATCCCTCTAGCAATGAAGGACAAAATTCCATTTGCCTTCTTAATTACCTGCTGCATCTGCAAACCAACTCCTTGAGATTCCTGCACAAGGACACCCAGGTCCCTCTGCAGAGCAACATGCTGCAATTTTTTATCATTTAAATAATAGTCCATTTTGCTGTTATTCCTACCAAAATGGATGACCTCACATTTACCTACATTGTACTCCATCTGCCAGACCCTCACCCACTCACTTAGACTATGTATATCCCTTTGCAAACTTTCAGCATCCTCTGCACACTTTGCTCTGCCATTCATCCTAGTGTCATATCTGAATTTTGACACTCTACACTTGGTCCCCAACTCCAAGTCATTTGTGTAAATCGTAAACAATTGTGGTCCCAACACTGATCTCTGAGGCACATCACTAGTCACTGACTGCCAACCAGAAAAAGATCCATTTACCCCCACTCTTTGCTTTCTGTTAGTTAACCAATTCTCTATCCATTGCTAATTTGCATTACCTGTAACACCGTGCACCTTTATCTTATGTAGTAGTCTCATCCCTTGGACCATTCTTGTAAACCTTCTCTGCACTGCCCCAGTACGTTCACATCCTTCCTATAATGTGGCATCCAGAACTGTACACAGGATTCTAGCTGAGGTCTAACTAGCATCTTGTACAAGTACAGCATAACTCCTTTACTGTTAGATTCTGTGCCCCTATTTATAAAATCCAGGATACTGTTATACTTTATCAACCGCTGTCACTAGCTGTTCTGCTCCCTTTAATGATCTGTGCACATATACACCCAGCTCCAACTGTTCCTGCACTTCCAAGAGAATTGTATCCTTTATTTTGTATTGTCTCTCCATGTTCTTCCAATCAAAATGCATCACTTCACACTTCTCCGCATTGAACTTCATCTCCCCACTCCGTCATCTTGTCTATGCTCTATTGAAGTTCCTCCTCGCAGTTCACAACACTTCCAATTTTTGTATCATCCGCAAACTTTGAAATTGACACTGCATATCAAGATTGAGATCATTAATATACATCAGGAAGAGGAAAGGCCACAATGCTGATCCCTGGGGAACTCCACTACAAACCTTTACCCACCCAGAAAAATACCCATTGACCATTATTCGCAGTTTCCTTTTATTAATCATTTATGGGATGTTGGCTTGCCTGGTCAGCATTTACTGCCCCCCTCTAATTGCCTTTTGAGGGGATAATTAAGAGTCAACCACATTACTTGCCCAATTTTGTATCCATGTTGCTACTGTCCCTTTATTTGTGAGTTATAACTTTTCTCACAAGCCTGTTGTGTGGCACTGGTTCGAATGCCTTATGGAAGTCCATGTACCCCACATCACCGCATTACCCTCATTGACCCCTTCTAGTACCTCTTCAAAAAAAACTCCAGCAAATTAGTTAAATATGATCACCCCCTTATGGGCGTACTGTACCTTTACAAAATGTAGTATAATCATGTTCCTTTGTAGAGTGTTTCAAGTAGGCCTTAGCACTATATTAGTGCTTTGATGTCCGTAGCTATTGTCCTCTAATTGTTACTGAAACTGTATAATAGACATCATGCTGATTTTAATCTGACCTAATGCAGCGTCCTGTGGTTTTTATTAACCCCTTGGGATTGCTGAGTGCAGCTTGATTGACAGTTTGTCATGTGGCTAGGGGCAGAAATATCCCCTATTTACAGTTAGTTTCATTTTATCAGATGCTGTTTGGACTTGAGATAGAAAGCAGTATCTTTAGTTTTCCCTCTGTGGAGTTGGACATTCTGTTATCTGGGAGTTGCTGTTACAAGGTAGTGGAAGTAGGCAGTATTTCTGTCTCCCTTTCTCTCCCCAGAGGCTTTTTGGTAAGCTCCAGAACAGGGAAACCTCAGAGTTTTAATCCAACATTCAATGGATCAATTCACAGCAAGTGTTAAAAAGCTGAAAACCCAGCATCATGTGAACATACTTGCTTTTTGTGCCAAGTCTAGGAAGGGGTGTATGTCTGTGGGATGTTGTTTGACTAGATAGCTAGCTTGTTAAGATTTATATTGTGTCATGTTTGAGCTTTGTAATTGGTAAAAGTTATGCTAAATCTTTTTATTTTATTTTTACTGTGTTCTTCAGTGAACTTTGTTCTTGTGGGTCACTTGAATCATACCTGGAGTAGGCCTTAGCTTACCTTATGCTCACCTATGCGAAATTCAAACATGAAAACTTAGGGTCTAGGCTAATTTCATAAAACACCATGGAGTTTCTGGCCTGGGTCTTAACACCCTTAGAAATCCATACTGATTTTTACGTAATCAACTTGTGCTTTTCCACATGACTACAAATTCTATTCCAATTTCAATGTTCCTAGAAGCTCCCACGCCACTACAGTTAAATTAACTAGTCCACAATTGCCAGGCAACCCTTTTTGAACAAAGGCATAATGTCTGCAATTCTCCACTCCTCTGGCATCTCCCTGCGTCTGCCCCTGGGTGCATCTTATCCAGTCCTGGTGCCTTATAAATTTTAAATATTGACCATCTGTTCAACACTATCTTCTTATCAATTTTGAACTTTTCTATTGACACAATTTTATCCTCTGTCACTATGGTCTGGATAGTATCTATGTCTTGATAAAGGCAGATGCAAAGTATTCCTTTATTACTTCAGCCATGCTCCATGTGTAAATTCCCATTTAGGTCCCTAATCAGCCCGACAACTTTTATCACCCTTTTAATGTGCTGACAGAAGACTTTGGGATTCCTCCCCATTATGGGCTTAAATGGGTGATCCCCTTACTCTGATATTAGACCCTCCCACAAAGGGAAACAACCTTTCAGCATCTACTCTGTCAAGCCCCGGAGAATCCAAAATATCTCAATTAGGTTGCCTCTCATTTTTCTAAATTCTGGTGAGCACGAGCCCAACCTCTCCTCATAAGAAAATCCCTCCATATCCGGTATCAGCCTAGTGAACCTTCTCTGACTGCCTGCAAATGCCAGTATATCTTTTCTTGGATATGGGGACCAAAACTCTTCACAGTGTTCCAAGTGTGGTTTACCAATGCCTTGCATAGATTTAGCAAGACTTCCCTATTCTGTTCCCTTTGAAATAAAGGCCAATATTCCATTTGCCTTCTCAATTGTCTGCTGAACATGCTTGCAAACGTGAGACCCTAAATCCTTCTATGCTGCAGCTTTCTGCAGTCTTTCTCCATTTACATAATATTCAGCTCCTTTTATTCTTACAAGAAAATGGCATAACTTTACATTTTCCTACATTATATTTCATCTGCTAAGTATTTGCCCACTCACTTAACTCTCTATCCTTCTGTAGGAGTTCTGTAAAAGGGCCATTTAAATCTGAAACACTAATGTAGACTCTTTGTGACATCTTCACCAATTGCCTTTCTACCTATTTTTGTGTCATCCGCAAACTTGGCAGTGGTACGTTCACTTCCCTTGTTTAAATCATTAAGTATTGTAAATAATTGTGGCCGTGGCACTGATCGCCTAGTTACAAGTTACCATCCTGGAAATGCCCCTCTTATCCCAACTTTGTCTTGTAGCAGTTAGCTAATCTTCTATTTGTGCTAATATACTGTCCCCAACGCCATGGGCTCTTGTAAAATAGCCTTTTGTGCAGTATCTAATCAGAGGCTTTTTGGAAATCCAAGTATGTTACATCTACTGGTTCCTCTTCGTCTACCCTTCTCTTTATCACCTCAAAGAATTCTAATAAATTTGTCAAGCATGATTTCTCCTTCATGAAGCCATGTTGACCCTGCTTGATTATATTATGCATTTCTAAATGCTCTACCATTGCATCCTATATAATTGACTCATAACATTTTCACAATGACATGTAATTGGCTTGTAGTTATCTGTTTTGTCACCCTCTTTTTTTTAAATGAGGATGTTACATTGGCAGTTTTCTAATCCTCTGAGACTTTTACTGAATTTAAGGACTTTGGAAGATTGCTACCAGTATATCAACTATCTCTGTGACTACTTTTATATCCTGACATACAATCCATCAGGTCCAGGGGGCTTATTGGCCTTTAACCCCCATTAGTTTCCCCAGTGCTTTTTCTCTAGTGGTAGCTGTTGTATTTCTTTCGTCTCCCAGTTTTGCCCCTTGATTATTTAGTATTTTTGAAATGCTATTATTGTCTTCTTCTGCAAAGACCAATGCAAAGCGTGTATTTTAATGCCTTTGCCATATCCTAGTTCCCCCAATATCATTTTCTAAGGGGCCTATGCTCACTTTGGCCCATCTCTTCCTCTTTGTTTCTCTTGCTGTTTGTTTTTATATCACTTGCTAGTTTGCCCTCGTAGTTTATTTGTCCCTCTCTTTTTGTTGGTTTTTTAAAACTTTGCCAATACTCTGGCTTACTGCTAATATTTGCCACACGGTATGTTTTTTCTCTCAGTTTAATACTTTCCTTAACTTCCTCGGTTAGTCATGACTGATTTATCCCCTTTCTAGAATATTTTATCCTCGCTGGGATGTATCTTTGTTGTGAGTCATGAACTGGTCAACGGGTGCTATTCGGATTGGCGGATGGTGACTAGTGGAGTGCCCCAGGGGTCGGTGCTGGGGCCTCAGCTTTTTACCATTTATATAGATGATCTGGAGGAGGGAACCGAGTGTAGGGTGTCGAAATTTGCGGATGACACCAAGATTGGGGGAGTGGCAAATTGTGTGGAGGGTGTGGAGAGTCTGCAGAAGGATCTAGACAGGCTGGGCGAATGGGCCAGGAAATGGCAAATGGAATTTAATGTTGACAAGTGTGAGGTGGTCCACTTTGGAAGGAAGAATGGTAGGAAGGACTATTACTTACGTGGCGAAAAACTGCAGCAGGCAAAGTGCAGAGGGACCTCGGGGTCCTTGTGCATGAGTCGCAAAAACCCAGCTTGCAGGTGCAGCAGGTGGTCAGGAAGGCGAATGGGATGCTGGCCTTCATAGCGAAGGGGATTGAATATAAAAGTAGGGAGGTCTTGCTGCAGCTGTATAGGGCATTGGTGAGGCCGCAGCTGGAGTACTGTGTGCAGTTTTGGGCGTCGCACCTGCGCAAAGATATTTTGGCCTTGGAGGGAGTGTAGAGGAGGTTTACTAGGCTGATACCGGAGTTGTGGGGGTTGAGCTATGAGGAGAGGCTGAATGAACTAGGCTTGTACTCGTTGGAGTTTAGAAGAATGAGGGGAGATCTCATTGAGACGTATAAGATGATGAATGGGATGGATAGGATAGAGGTGGAGAGACTCTTCCCGCTCAAAAAAGACAGTAGGTCTAGGGGGCACAGCCTCAAGATAAAGGGGGGGCGTTTTAGAACGGAGTTGAGGAGGAACTTCTTCACTCAAAGGGTGGTGAATCTCTGGAATTCTCTACCCGTTGAAGTGGTGGAGGCTGCCTCGCTAAATATTTTCAAGAAGCGGGTTGATGGGTTTTTGATGAGAGGGGATTAAGGGTTAAGGGGAGAAAGCGGGAAAGTGTAACTGAGCAGCGACAGATCAGCCATGATCTTATTGAATGGCGGGGCAGGCTCGAAGGGCCAGATGGCCTACTCCTGCTCCTATTTCTTATGTTCTTATTTTCGTAAATGTCTGCCATTACTGATCAACCCTTTCCCAGTCTGCTCTAGCCAGCTCTGTCCTCGTAACTTTATAACTGTCCTTATTTAAATTTAGCGCAGTCGTTTCTGACATAAGTTTCTCTCATTCAAACTGAACTCTAAATTCTATCATGTTATGGTCACTATTTCCTCGGGGATCTTTTGTTCTACACCTTGGGCAGCTTCTACAATGACTCAATGGAGAAAGGCCATTGTCGAAGGCCCTTCTGCCATACTGAACATAGAACTCTTCTGACTGTATGTTTGATATGAAATGTATATTGTAAATTAAACCAATAATTGTAAGCGTAGTGAGACTCCTCAGAGGGCAATGTACGTATTGAAATAAATTGAGCTGTATTGCATATTATGTAATGTTATATATCTTATATAGAATCTTATATAATGTACTTTAATGATTTATTTTTCAAGGGGAAAGAATATTTTCTTAGTTTCCTCTACTGTCGGAGTTTATGTAGACTTGGCCATTGTTCTTACAGGCATTAGTTGCCCTCCAGAGCCTCGACTTCTGAGGATCTGGCAGTGTGCGGAGAGATGGTGGTTTAAGGCATGATAATCATTAGTATCGCAGCTGATATTAGTCCTTTACAATTCAAATCAGTTGTGATCAGGAGCGGGAAACTGGGTTTCATTATATTATGGCTTTATAATAGTGAACTCTGCAAACATTCTGCAGGTCAGTCAACATCTGCAGAGAGATCTGACTAGTTAAAAAGTAAAAAGTTTATTTATTAGTCACAAGTAAGTTTACATTCACACTGAAATGAAGTTACTGTGAAAATCCCCTAGTCGCCACACTCCGGCGCTTGTTTGGGTACACTGAGGAAGAATTTAGCACAGCCAATGCACCCCTAACCAGCATGTCTACTGACTATGGGAGGGAACTGGAGCACCCCTGAAGAAACTCAAGCAGGTGCAGGGAGAACGTGCAAACTTCACGCAAATAGTGACCCAAGCCGGGAATTGAATCCAGCTCCCTGGCAGTATGAGGCAGCAGTGCTAATCACTGTGCCACCATGTCGCCATGTTAATGTTTCTGCCTTTTTGTCAGAACTGAGTTTTCCCACATCCCCGTGGCACTGACTCAGTTGCAGCAACCCTGCCAGCTTCCTACCTGAGGGTTCACAGTCAGGACTTTCTCCTCCTGCTGATCAGTCCGTGTTCCCAGTTCACTGAGAGCCAGCATAACTCAGGTGGCCCGAATGGCCCCCTTCTATGCTGTGAAATGCTCTGATTCCTCCACATCCCCTGACCTTTAATAGTCTACAGTGACTCCTTTTGAAGAAATGGTCAGGGAATGGGAATTTTCAGTTCCTCATAAGTCAGGACAGTGATAATATTGGTAGTTAAATATCTGGTCTGTTTTCCTTTTTTTTATTTTTGTTTTTGACAGATTTAGAACGAGGGAGGAGAAGGCTGTTAAACACAGCTTTCATTACATGTGTGTATCATTTCAATCCCAGATTAACTCCTGTGGAGTGGAATTAGAGAGTCTGTGCTTTTGGCTTTTATGTTTGTTTCTGCGATGGATAGAAGGAAGGATTTCCTGAAGGTACAGTTTGAATTATTACAAATCAAAATCTGTCAAGAACAAAGCAACAACCAGCTCTTTCCACTAACACAAAACTAACATTCAATTTCCTTTTAATATCCTGTCTGCTTTAACCAATCTGAACACTTTTCCAGGAAAACCAAGTTCTGCATCCAGATAGTCCTGCAGTCTTAGGGACGAAAACAAAGAATGGCTGAATTAAAGCAAGTACTCTGTCCATTTTGGAACGGAAATGTAGACACCGGGAAGGACCCTGCAGAATCGGACACAGTCCACGCTGTGTCTTGGAATTTGGTGGAACGATGGGCGTTCCAATTGGTTTCACTGTCATGAGGCTAAGCAGAAAGTGGGGATGTCAAAGGGAAAGCTCTCTGAGGGCCTGCTCCCAATCATTAAGTTTTCATCTGCTGGAAAATGGTTGTGTGGATTCAGGCTGGAGAATAGTTAGATTTTTTTACTCATTCATTCTTGGCCTGTTGGCTTGGCCAGCATTTATTGCCCATCCCTAATTTCCTCCCCTTGAGAAGGTAGTGGTGAGGTGCCTCCTCGAACTTCTGGAATTCATGTTGTGAAGGTACACCCATACTGCATGTAGGGTGGGTATTCCAAGATTTTAACCCAGAGGCAAGCGAAGGATTTCCAAGTCAGAACGGTGCGTGTGTAGAGGAGAAGTTGCCTAATGATGGTGCTCCCATTGTATCCATTGCCTTTGTCCATCTGGGTGGTAGACGTAGAAGATATATCTGAAGGAGACTTTGAGTTTGGCTGTGATGCCACTACTGCTGAATAACTCAACAATTATTGCCATATTGAGTGAAGAGAGTTACATGGGTTAGACATGGAGGGAAGAAATCTGAGCCAGTTTGTTTTGTATTTTTAATTGCTGACTCAGGCACCAGTCTTCCCTCTTGGTGATGGTGTAAGTCAGAGTTTCCCAAATTTTTCTGACCACAGAACACTTTTGACCTCCCAAGGGGACTGACGGAACCCCAGAGAAATTCTCATTATTTCCAACAGTTAAATCACAAGAAATTGGTTGTTTTTGCACAGTAGATACATACAGAAACTAATTTATGAAGCTACTTTAAATTTCTTTAATTTATAGATTTCTTACCATTAAAAAATTCTTTCTAAAAAAAAAAGCACCAAGTCTTATCTGTTTGTCATTTTTAATGAGAGGAGTGTGACTAAAAGGCTGGATTCTCATGCCAGACTTGCTCGCACACATCCTGTCACCTCTCTCTCTACCACGCTTACACCTCTCATATATCTGGGTGTAGTAAGTAGTCTCACAACACCAGATTATTTGGGAGCACTACCAAATAAACCTATTGGACTTTAACCTGGTGTTGTGAGACTACTTACTGTGCTTACTCCAGTCCAACACACACCATCAACCCTCTCTTTCACATGCCGGTGATCCCCATTCACCCTGCATCCTAACTCAAATCCCGTTTTCCCCTTTGCCATGCTCTCCCACTGCCACTCCAGGTCACCCTGTAACTTCCACCATGCCTGCTCTACCCATCACTCCCACCCGCTGTCCCCAGAATCTGGCCTCTAATGGCACAAGCAGCCTTCTGGCAATTATCAGATGTTATGCATCAGCCTGGCCAGCCAGAGAACACAGGTTGAGAAGCCATGGTGTGAATCATAAAACAGTTGGCAATTTCTGTTTTGCCAAAGAAGCCAAATCCTGGTGAGAAATCAGTGGAGGAGGCTTAAAAGCAACTTTATTTTCTTCCTCTTAGCCCAATATGACTAGTTAGCTCTCTCCCAGCTCTTTTCAGTAATTTCCCCAACCAAAATAGCATTTCAATCTGTACACTATTGTTTTTGTAACTCGTGACACCAAAACTTCATGGAACCCTCTCCGTCAGTGCCTCTCTGAAGGAAGGGCATTTAATGACAAACAAAACGTCCTCCCTATTTTTCTGGACAATATCTGGATATTCAAAGCAAGAGGTCAATAGATTTCTAGATATCAATAACCTGAAGGGGATGGTGTGGAAAATGGTGCTGAGGTAGATCAACCATGATCTCGTGAAACAGGTTTGAGGGGCCGAATAGCCTACTCCTGTGCCTATGTTTATGAATTATACTCCATTGAGGTACATTCCTGTCCTGAAGTATCCTTAACAAAATCTTACAGTGGAATCTTGCAGTGAAAAATCAGCACATACACACAGCCCTTGTGTTGCTGCAGAAGTTTCATTGTGTACGATGTATGCCTCATATTGTAATGGACATTACAGATAGAGCAGTGTTGCCAGCAGTATAGAGGTTTATTTGTGAACAGACAAGGTTTATGAACGTCAGCAATCTCTTAAGTCTTTATTTTTTCTTTCCTGTTTTCTGCTCTCCTCCAGGTGTCTTATGTTATGATGTACAGGGTGTGATAGTTCCTGTCATTTGCAATGAGAGGATCATGTCGACTGGGTTCTGTGCAGTTCAATGGCAGGAGCTAATCGCTGTCCAGCACATTGCCAACAATAAAAAATAATTTGCTGCAAATCAAATCAAACCAATGCACATCCATGGCTGATGTATATTTTAAAGGGATCCACAGGCTGGAAAGGTGTATTGTGGGGTCTAACATTGGAGCTGAGGCATCAATTCGATGAACTGAATGGCCTCCTCCTGTGCCATTATGACCATTACCCTGGGTTTACAACCCTCTGGGATCTCAACAATCTTCCCGTTCTGGTGGTGATTTTAATTACAGTGCCTTCACCAAATGTGTCTTCAAGTGAGCTTTTCATTCCTTCTCGTTTGTAGAGGGCTATGGAGAAATGGCACAGACAAGGAGTTGAGCTGGCATAGATCAGTCATGATGGGATTGAATAGCAGGGATGGCTTGAAGCTGGTGGCCTACTCCTGCAAACCTCTCCAGCCTGTTCTTCTCCTTTAAGACAGTCCTTAAAATCTATCTCTTTTGATCACCTGTCTATATATTTTCCTGTGTACCTCAATGTCAGATTTTGTTGTAAACCTCCCGTGATACATTGGAATATTTTACTATGTTAAAAGTGCTATATAAATGCAAGTCGTTAGTTTGCTACCTGTTGATCAAACTCTTTTTTGTTTTACGTTTAGCTGCGACCCATCTCATTGAGGCCGGGCTGTTTGGTGAAGCCCATCGCTCCTACGAGGCTACCTGGACGCTACTTTGCCCACCAAAAATCTTTGCCTCGGCTACCGGTTCCTCCTCTCCAACAGACCCTTGAACGATACCTACTGGCCTTGGATCCCATTGTCAGTCAAGAGGAATTAGAAAATACCAGGCTGATAGTGAAGGAGTTTGGCCAAAGGGGTGGTGTGGGAGAAAGGCTTCAAGCGAGTTTGGAAAGAAGAGCAAGGAAGACTGAGAACTGGGTATGATTCAAGTTACTCGGCTGTTGTTAATCTTTGCTTGACTGATATCCCAAATTAAGGGAACAAAATAGAGCTTGAAGCCTTAGGATGGCCATCACGTCAACGTTGGGTTTGACTTTCAGTCAATTGAAAGCAATCAAACATTTGGAACAACCTGTTGGCTTAACCATGTGATTGTCTCCAAATCAGGAAAAAGGTCATTCAGCCCATCTCTTTGGGCTGAATGAGCCAGCTCTTTGGAAAAGCTATCCAATTAGTCCTCTTTGCGTTAGTGCAGCTTCTGGGCATTCACATACATGCATGTTCATCCTGATTTAGGCTTTTTTTCTTTCTGCCCCAGGTCAGGGCTTGTGGCTTTGAATGGGTTTGCAGTACTCAGTGGCTCTGGGTGAGGGAACTATGCTTATTGTCCATTCGTGCATGAAGGAGTCGGCGTGTTTTTACATGTCATGATGTGGAGATGCCGGCATTGGACTGGGGTAAACACAGTAAGAAGTCTCATGACACCAGGTTAACGTCCAACCAATTTATTTGATAGTAAACCCACTAGCTTTCGGAGTTTGCCTCTTTGTCAGGTGAATGGAGGCCCGAACATTCCATTCCTATGAGGAGAGACTGAGAGATTTGGGGTTGTTTTCGCTGGAAAGAAGGCGGCTAAGAGGGGACCTTATTGAAACATATAAGATGATTAGAGGTTTAGACAGGGTAGATAGTGATAGCCTTTTTCTTAGGATGGAGAAAGCTAGCACGAGGGGGCACGATTTTAAATTAAGGGGGGGTAGTTATAGGACTGATGTCAGGGGTAGGTTCTTTACCCAGAGGGTGGTGAGGGACTGGAATGCCCTGCCAGCTGCAGTTGTAAATGCACCTAGTTTGGGGGCGTTTAAGAGATCTGTGGATAGGTTTATGGATGAAAAGGGATTGGTTTAGGCTAGTGGGTCATTGTTTTGTAACTGGTCGGCGCAACATCGTGGGCCGAAGGGCCTGTTCTGTGCTGTAATGTTCTATGTTCTATAGCCCAGCACATCTCTGCTTCTTAGCTATGTGTCTTCATAGCCATGTTGGGAGAAATGCCCACTGTGAACTGGCTGTGGTCTCGTTCAGTTCAAGCATTACCATGTTCCAGAATTCCCCACCTAGTGTTCTGATGTTCTGTTTGCCTCTGCTGGGATAAATGTTTTCAGTGGGCAGGGGTACACAGCATTAAGCTCTGATGAAGGAGGCAGATTTGTCGGGAAGGTAGTAAAGAACATCCTTCCCAAAGCTGCTCCGTTGCAGAGACCTGTTTAGGGTGGGATGGGAAGGTTGGGGAGGAGTTGTCAGTTGGGATATCAGACGTGAGTATTTGTCCTACCAACCTGAACACTGAAACAGGAAATCAGTAGACACTGAGTGACAATGTGGTGCTGCTGTGCCAAGTGTGCTTGCCACAGATCTCCCACTGCAGGATTTCAGCAGTGCTAGAATATCACAGTCATGGTGTGTCCTGTTGTGTTCTCTCACACATGTCCAGATGGGCATTCTTTCAACATTACCCATCAAAAGTTTCAGGAATAGTTCCATGGAAGGGACTCCACATCCTGCTCCCTCTCTCACAGCATTCCAAGTGGATCAGTCTGCTGCCTAACGTGGGATTGATAGCCAGGCTGTGAAGAATAGAACTGGAGCCAATCTTTACACACTTGATAGGGGGCAATGGCCTAGTGGTATTATCGCCAGACCATTAATCCAGAAACTCAGCAAATGTTCTGGGGACTGGGGTTCAAATCCAGAATTCAACAAAAAATATCTGGAACTAAGAATCTGCTAATGACCATGAAACCATTGTCGATTGTTGGAAAAACCCATCTGGTTGGTTAATGTCCTTAAGGGAAGGAAATCTAGTGTCCTTACCTCAACACTGGTTGATTCACAACTGCCCTCTGCAATGGCCTGGCAAGCCACTCAGTTGTTGGAGAAGGCAGCTCACCACCTTCTCAAGGGCAATTAGGGATGGGTGATGAATGCTGTCCCACAAATGAATTTAAATATATATATACGTTACAAACACAGACCTCTTAACCACTAGTTGAATCTGATCCTATTTATAAGAACACAAGTGAATCCCCAGTTAATGGGCACTATCTGCATACAATTAACAAGCTACAGAGGAAGATCCCAGTTTCAGTCCCTAACTGTCTGCTTAGTTTTACAGAGGAGAAAACTGAGGTGCTATAAATGATCTTGTTAAATCTGGGCTCAGGTTAGATGGGCGTACTGCCCGTTTTCTGGGGACACTCCCCAGGTGAGATACAGTGTCCTTGGCAGTAATTCTGCTTTTCGAAGCTCATCCCCAAATTATATCCTGACCATTAAATGGGGAGTCAGGTGGTCCCAAGCTGCCTGGTGGTTGGTCAGTAAAGCTGGCAGGGCAGGTCTGGTTCTGATTTTAATGGGAGGGATCTCAATCTCCTGTTAACCAGCAGAAGGACTGGATGCCCCGAGTGACTTTAATTATAGAGGTTGCACTGTTAGGAGCCAGTGTGAATGATGTTCAGACCCCTATCTCCCTCCCAACCCGCTCATCCAAATCTCCAGAGAGGCACCAAATCTCTCTTTTCCTGTGAAATAGAATTCAAGAGAAAGTAGGGGGTGGCACAGTGGTTAGCACTGCTGCCTCTCAGCGCCAGGGACCTGGGTTCTATTCCGGGATTGGGTCACTGTCTGTGCGGAGTCTGCACATTCTCCCCGTGTCTGCGAGAGTTTACTCTGGGTGCTCCTGTTTCCTCCCACACTCCAAAGACGTGTGAGTTGATGCATACAAATCCCACAGTGGTTAGCACTGCTGCTTCACAACACCATGGATCCAGGTTCATTTCCTAGCTTGGGTCATTGTGCGGAGTTTGCTAGTTCTCCCCGTTTCCTCTGGGTGTTCCGGTTTCCTCCCACAGTCTGAAAGACATGCTGGTTAGGTGCATTGGCTATGCTATGTTCTCCCTCAGTGTACCCAAACAGGTGCCAGAGTGTGGTGACTAGGGGATTTTCACAGTAACTTCATTGCGCTATTAATGTAAGCCTACTTGTGACTCTAACAAATAAAACTAAAACTACCATTGCCAAAATGTCCGAGTAACTAGGGCTACGTGTAAATTGAGTAGCAAGTAATGGCTGGAGCAGAGACAGCGTGGATATTCCAGGAGCTAGATCAGAATGTGTCAGAAGTCCATGGCTTCTAATAGCGTGGGTGAATGTCAGGCTGTATGTTGCTGGATTCCGTTTAGAGAATATAGTCCCTGAGGTTAGAGAGGGGACAGAAAGTCACTCTGGACTTCTCGTGTTCAGCATCTACTGCCTCCTGCTGGAAGGGCTTGTGTGTGCACGGGGCAAAGCTCAGCAGTGAATCTTTCCACATTCACTACCCAGGTTCTCGTGTGACGATCGTTTCTCTAAAGCTCACCTTCTCTCTTGTTTCTCTTGCCTCCAGCTCTGTGACTGGTGGTTGAGGACGGCTTACCTGGAATACAGGCTTCCCGTGGTCATTCACTCCAGTCCCGCTGTGCTGCTGCCCAAGCAGGATTACTATGACCGTCAAGGGCAGCTCAGGTAATAGCTCAGCAGCACAAAAATTCCATTGTAAAATTAACCAGAGGTTGGAGGTGTAGTTTGTATAGAATGACACAGTTGAGAAAAGAAGCCATTCAGCCCCTCGTGCCTGTTCTGGCTCTTTAAATTAATCCCACACTCCTCTGCTCTTTCCCCACAACCCTGTAAATTTCTCTATTTCTCCAGTTCCCTTTTGAAAGTTCCTGTTGAATCTTCTTCCACCTCCCTCTCAGGCAGCGCCTTCCAGATACTCAGTGTAAGCAATTTATTCTAATGCTGGCTTGTCCTCTGGACACCAATCCTCTTGCCACTGGGAAGAGTCAGAGACAGTATCAGATTTGGATGAAATGTATTCTCTTCTCTTTTCAGTCCCACCTCACTTTAGGAACCTGTTTTTTAAGAATGCCTGATCAGAAAATCTTCCTTATTCCTTGTGTTTTGTTAAAATGTTTACTGGGAACTGATGAAACCAAGCATGCCAAATTCAGTTACACCAGTCAGAGCAGTGCTCGACTCAATCCCCGATCGGTGTCAAACTCACTGATCTCACCCAGATTAGCAGCAGGAACTCAGTTCCCTGCATTAAGCCAGAAGGAATAAACAGGCAGAGCTTTCTGATTTTCATTCAGCAATGCCCCCGACCTACAACCATTGACCAGTCATAACAGCCTGCGTTTCGATAGAAGTTTAACAAAGAGTCACAGAATTGTTACAGCACGGGAAGAGGCCATTCAGCCCCTTGTTCTGGTGCTGGCTCTCTGAAAGAGCAATTTACCTAGTGCCATTCCTATCTGCCCTCTCATCATAATCCTGCACATTCTATCTTTTCAGATACTAACACAATTCCCTTTGAAATCCTCGATTGAACCTGCCTTCACCACACACTCAAGCAGTGCATTCCACATAGCAAAACATCACAGTCAATCAAACCAAGTCACATAATGAGATATTAGGCCAGGTGGCTAAATGTTTGCTCAGAGGTAGGGTTTTGGAGCAACGTATGTTATGCACTCTCTTTTTTTCATAATCTGTTTTTCCTTCCTTTTATTATCTCACTCTTGCTCTGTCTTCACTTCGCACTGTCTCTCTATCCTCTACTTATCATCTTCCTCCCTCTCTCTTGCTCCTTCACCTTTTAGCTTTTTCTCTTTCTTTCTGTCCTCTTGTCCTCCTCATTCTCAATTTCCTTCCCTTGATGTCGCTCAGTACTCTCTGTCCCCCTACTGTTGTTCAGTCTGCAGCCTAACCTTTGTACAGGATGAACTTTGCTTCAGAATTATTGATACTGGCAGCCGCTGTTTCAGTATGCATTGGCATTCGACCTTGAATTGTTTGGAGCTGCTTCTTTCGTTCTCATCAAATTATCTGACCTTCAGTGTGTCCATAGCTGTGTTATAGCTCCCTGCTATTCTAGGGTAAAGATAGAAATGTAGGAGGAGGCCATTCAGCCCTTCAAGCCTGCTCCGCCATTCATCACGATAATGGCTGATTGTCCAACTCAATAGCCTAATCCTGCTTTTTCTCCATAACCTTTGATCCCATTCACCCCAAGTGCTCTATCCAGCTGCCTCTTGAATACATTCAATGTTTTCACATCAACTACTTCCTGTGGCAATGAATTCCACAGGCTCACCACTCTTTGGGTGAAAGAAATGTCTAACCTAAATGGTCTTCCCTGAATCCTCAAACTGTGACCCCTGGTTCTGGACTCTCCCACCATCCAGAACATCCTCCCTGCATCTAGCCTATCTAGTCCTGTTAGAATTTTAGAAGTCTCAATGATATCCCCCCCCTCATTTGTCTAAACTTCAGCGAAAACAATCCTAACCTAGTCAATCTCTCTTCATACATCAGTCCCACCATCCCCAAAATCAGTTTGGTAAACCTTTGCTGCACTCCCTCGAGAGCAAGAACATCCTTCCTCAGAAAAGGAGACCAAAACTGCACACAATATTCTAGGTGTGGTTTCACCAAGGCCCCTGTATAGTTGCAACAACAACACATCCTGCTCCTGAACTCAAAACTTCTCGCAGTGAAGGCCAGCGTATGATTTGCCCTCTTTACCACCAGCTGCACCTTCAGTGTCTGATGCACAAGGACACCCAGGTCCTGCTGCACTCTCACTGAGTCAGAAAATCATAAGTTCATATCCAATTCCAAGGACTTGACAGGCTATAATCCAGGCTGTCATTCCCAGTGCCATCACTGCGGGAATGCTGTTTTGTCAGAGGTGCCATGTTTCTGCTGAGACATTTAAAACCAGCTCTGTCTGTCTCGCGGGTGGATATAAAAGATCCCACGGCCACTATTTTGAAGGAGAATGGAGCTCTTCCCAGTGTTGATTGTTATAGAACAAAGAACAAAGAACAAAACAGCACGGGAAACAGGCCCTTCGGCCCAACGAGCCCGCGCCGCCGTCCCATGGTCAGTGACCTATTCATGACTCTAGTCTATGCCTACTGTGTGAGGATCAGGGAGGTCCAATATAGGGACAATTTGTTACCCAATCAATCAGCCTAAAAGCACATTTTTGGGATGTGGGAGGAAACCGGAGCACCCGGAGGAAACCCACGCAACCACGGGGAGAACGCACAAACTCCCACGGACACAGGCCCAACTCCATGTGTCCGCACAGCAACAGAGATAACCTCTGTGCTGCCATGATGCCCTCGAGATGGTAAGTGCCTGTGGATAAAAATTTCATTATTAAAGACTCTATACCCCTGAGACTAAACTGACCCCAAGCCTACAATGCTTAATAAGGCCTGCTATATCCCCCTATATGTAAACTGCTCATGTGGCTGTCCAAGTGACTCTTGAACAACCCTAGCGTGCCTGCTTCCACCACCTCACTCGGCAGTGCATTCCACATCCCCACTACCCTTTGTGTGAAAAACTGCCCTCTAACATTAGTCTTATATCTAATGTTATCTTATATATATCTTATATCTTATCCCTCAGTGAACATTGGCAAAACCGGGAATCTAATCATGACTGTGTACAAATAGCTGCAATGTTTTCTACATCACAGCAGTGATTACATATCAGAAATACATCTTTGGCTGTGAGGTATTTTGGGATATCCTGAGGTGATGAAAGGCTTTGGTTTGGAAATGTGACCCTTGTCAAACGGAGTGAATAACACAGCTGTGGACAGTGAAAAGCAGTGATTGTTCCTGGTCTAGGGTGGCTGTTGAGGTTAGTTGGTGTTTATTATAGACCTCTCTCTCTGCTCTCTTCTAGGTTTGCTGCTAAATTGATCTCTGGTGTTCTGGATTTTAAAGCTATGATTGACAAGTAAGTGCAGAATCAAAATGTAACAATAAACCACGATGAAGTATGGTTGGTATAAGATATATACTCTCCATGGACTGATTGAGTAATGCAAACAGTGCTGGCAAAATCTAGCAGATCAGGCAGCATCATTGGAGATAGAAACAGAGTTAACATTTCAAGTCAAATACCATTTCTTCAGAAGTGAAAAAAGAATCACATTCAACCTGACTTAGTCTCTTTCCACCACTGCTGCCAGACCTGCTGAGTTTTTCCAGCACTCTGTTTTTATTTCAGATTTCCAGCATCTGTGGTATTTAGCTTTCATAGCAGCTGACGAAAGATGTATTTGACAATTGATGGGAATGTTAACTTAGCAGCCAAATTAACAGCAAGGACTAAGGATTCATTGTAGATGAGGGAATTGCGCATGAAGGGAAATTTCTGTTTGCCGCAAGGTCACTGCAGCCATTGGAATGAAATGTTTCTCTCAGGTTCCCTTAAAACCATACGTCACCAATAAGAGACACTCTAACCAACACCCCTTGACATTCAGTAGTGTTACCATCACTGAACCTCCACTGTCAACATCCTTGTGGTTACCATTGACCAGAAACTCAACTGGACTCACCACATAAACACTGGCAACAAGATCAGGTCAGAGGCTAGGAATACTGGGGCAATAACTCACCTCCTGACTCCCCAAAGCCTGTCCACATCTACAGGGTAAAGTTAGGAGTGTGAAGGAAGACTCCCCATTTGCCTGGATGTGTGCGGCTCCAACAATATTCAAGAAGTTCAACGCAATCCAGGACAAAGCAGCCCTGCTTGATTGGCACCACATCGACAAACATTCAATCCCTCCATCACCAGCAGTAATGTGTACCGTTTACAAGTACTGCAGCAATTCAGAGATCCTTAGACAGCACCTTCCAAACTCATAACCACTTCCATCTAGAAGAACAAGGGCAGTAGTGTTCTATACCTGGGAACACCACTACCTGCAAGTTCCCCTCCAAGCCACCCACCATCATAACTTGGAAATATATCGCCGTTCTTTCGCAGTCGCTGAATCAAAATCCTGGAATTCCTCCCTAACAGCATTGTGGGTCAACCCTCAGCACGTGGACTGCAGCGATTCAAGGTGGCAGCTCACCACTACCTTCTCAAGGGTAACTAGGGGTGGACAATAAATGCTGACCAGCCAGCGATGCATGTGTCCCACAAATGAATTTTAAAAAACAGCTTGCATTTATTTAGCACGTTTAACAGAGTAAAACATAGCACAGAGCATTACCAAACAAAATTTGACACCCAGCTGTATGAGGGGGATATTAGGACCAGGGAGGGGAGGCAGTGGTTTTGTGGTATTGTTGCTGGGTCAGAGACCCAGGGCAGTGTTCTGGGGACCCAGTTTTGAATCCCACCGTGGCAGGTGGTAAAATTTGAATTCAGTAAAAATCTGGAGTTAGAAGTCTAATGGTGACAATGAAACCATTGTCGATTGTTATAAAAACTCACCTCATTCATTAATGTCCTTTAGGGAAGGAAAGCTGCCATCCTTATCCTCATCCGTTCTTACTCAGTCTGGCATACATGTGACTCCCATAGCAATGTGGTTGACTCTGAACTACCCCCTCGGGCAATCAAATCTGGCCCAGCCAGCAACACCCACGCCCCATAAACACATAGAATAAAGACTAGATGCTTGGTTAAAGAGAGAGATTTTGAGGAGTGCCTTAAAGGACAGAGGTGGAGAGATTTAGGGAGGGAATTCCAGAATTTGGGACCAAGACTCTTCCCGCTCAAAAAAGACAGTAGGACTAGGGGGCACAGCCTCAAGATAAAGGGGGGGGGGGCGGTTTAGAATGGAGTTGAGGAGGAACTTCTTCACTCAAAGGGTGGTGAATCTCTGGAATTGTCTGCCCGTTGAAGTGGTGGAGGCTGCCTCGCTAAATATTTTTAAGAAGCGGGTTGATAGGTTCTTGATAAGAGAGGGGATTAAGGGTTATGGGGAGAGGGTGGGAAGGTGGAACTGAGCCACGACAGATCAGCCATGATCTTATTGAATGGCGGGGCAGGCTCGAAGGGCTAGATGGCCTACTCCTGCTCCTATTTCTTATGTTCTTAAGGTAGCTGAAGGAACAGCCGCCAATGATGGGGTGATGTCACTTGGGGATGCCCAACAGGCGAGGGAATGGGGAGCTCGGAAGGTTATGAGCTTGACAGAGGTTACAGAAAGAGGAAGCAGGAAAGCTGTAGAGGGATTTGAAAAGGAGGATGGAAACTTCAAATTTGTTGTGCTGATTGTTACCCTTCTGAGTTGTGCACAAGACTGAATAGATGAATATTTTCCTCTCTTGTTATCACAGTGAGACCCTTCCTGTGGAGCATTTGAGAGGGAACCCACTGTGTATGAACCAGTATTACCAGATTCTCTCATCCTGTCGCATCCCCGGTCCCAAAACTGATTCTGTCGTCAACTACAGTCAGACTAAAAAACCAACACACATAACAGTCGTGCACAACTTCCAGGTGAGTTTCCAGCTGGCATTTAAACTTAACTGAGTCACTGTCTTTTCTTCGTGCTTCTTCCCTCCTCTTCTGAAGGAACAGAAATTTGTAAGACAGAGAAAAGATCAATTTCATTCACCTTGCCCCCTTTAGGCAGTGCCACAATGCAGCAATAATGGAGTTAGAGTCCATTCACAGTGATCAGTGTGGGCTAGAACAGATAGTCTTGTGTGGAAAGGTTGAGCCTATACTCACTCACGTTTAGAGAAATGAGAGATGATCTTACTGAAATGTAGAAGCTTTTGATGGGATTGACAGGGTAAATGCTGAGAGGATGTTCCCCCATTGTGGGGGAATCTAGAATTGGGGGCAGAGTTCAAAATAAGACTGAGATGGCAAAGAATTTCTTCTGTTTGAGGATGGTTAGTCTTTAGAATCTCATCCCCAGCAAGCGGAGGAGATTGTGGTTAATGATTAGATTCAATGCTGAGTTTGTTTTTTACTGATCAGTAAACTGGTGTTCGTATCTTGGCTGTTCTTGTGTTCAGTCTCTCTCACTGAGTCTACAAAGGGCCCGGGCACAGGATGGGGAAAACCCCCAGTAGGGGAGAGCTTTGGGAACTATGGGACCAAAGTCATAGAATCCCTACAGTGCAGAAGGAGGCCATTCGGCCCATCGAGTCTGCACCAACAACAATCCCGTTCAGATCCAACCCTCATCACCCCACATATTTATCCCACTAATCCCTCAAACCATGCATCCCGGGACACTAAGGGTCAATTTAGCATGGCCAATCAACCTAATCTGCACATCTTTGGGCTATGGGAGGAAACCGGATCACCTGGAGGAAAACCACACAGAACGTGCAAACTCCACGCAGACAGTGACCCCAGGCCAGAATTGAACCCAGGTCCCTGGAGCTGTGAGGCAGCAGTGCTAACCACTGTGTCACTATGCCACTCGTAACCTGTTCCTCCTGAGCCACTCCATGCCTACTCCATATTGTTTCTATAATTATACGCTGACTGTATCCTAAAATACTACTCCCTGTTCTAATGTACTAGCAAAGGTGTCCCAAGCCAGGGGTAGGCAGCTCGACTGAATAGCAATTGCTTTCCTTGCACAAGAAGTCACTCATCACATGTGAGCTGAGATGGTGAGCAGCACTAGAAAATGGCAGCCTCGTTGACTGTTACGGTCGTTTCAATAAAGCCTTCACGTCCACATCCCATGTACAGCAGGGTTATTGCCTGGTGGTCAGAGATAAGGTCTGACTCTGACCTCCTCCCAGTACCAGAGTTTTGATCCTTGGATTGTTCTGCTCTGTTCCCTTCAGTTCCAGGTTGACGTTAATGATTGCTGCTTGTATTTTGCAGTTCTTTGAGCTGTTTGTGTATAACAGTGACGGCAGCCCCCTGACTGTGGACCAGATTTACATGCAGCTGGAGAAGATCTGGCACTCGTCACTCCAGACAAACAAGGAGCCAATCGGAATCCTTACTACCGGCCATCGAAACAGCTGGGCCAACGCCTATAACAATCTGATCAAAGGTTGGTCTCCAGAAAGTGTCCAGCGCACAGTGGCAGAAATAATTCAACCCATCAGGCAGTCCCAGCGTGAGGTAGTCCAGTCTCTGAGAGTTAGGGGGATGTGGGAATTAATTACGTAGGATTGAGGGACAGAGACGGTGGAACCAGCATTAAAATGACAGATAATTGTAACAGTGACTGACCAAATTTATCAAGGGTCTAAGATGACAACATTGAAAGTTTAGCTTGATCATTTTCGATCATCTGTGAATGCTGAAGGTACATTGCAGCCCGAGAGCTGTGCCCGTGCGGGTCTTTTTCTCTTCCTTATTGGGAAGTTCAGTCTATATCCATTATCTGATCCGAGTCACCATCCTATGCAGAGTGTGTTGCAGTGTTAGCCCTGGCTCATACCCATCTCGAGGTCAGAAGATCGTGGGTTGAAACCGAACTCCAGAGACTTGGTTTAATTGAAGCTGACACACTCTGTGCAGTGCTGAGGGAGAGCCATACTGTCAGAGGGTCAGTGCTGAGGGAATGCTGTTTAGCTGTCGGAGTGAAATGTCACATCGTGTGCCCCATCGGAAGAAGGTGCGGCATTCCCTGCCCGATTGTCTGAGGAGCAGGGTGGTTTTTCTGGTGTCGTGGCCCGTATTTATCCCTTAACCATCAACTAATCCATTGTGGTGTTGTGATAGTTACACCGAGAGTAAATTGGCTCCTTCGTTGCTTCAGAATTACCTCGTTCAGTGTAAAGCGATTTGGGTCATCCTGAGGTTGCTGTCTCTATTTAGTCTTTTAAAAAGCGTTTAGAAGTTTCATGGGTAAGATGGGTAAAGAGGAATATGGGCCAAACGCAGGCAATTGGGACTAGCTTTGGGGTCTTAACAAAAAAAGGTGGCATGGACAAGTTGGGCTGAAGGGCCTGTTTCCATGCTATAAACCTCTGACTCTGAAAGGTGTCTTTATTTGACCCTGTAAGAAGTCTCATAACACCAAGTTAAGGTCCAACAAGTTTATTTGGAATCACGAGTTTTCGGAGTGCTCCTCCATTTACCTGATGAAGGAGCAGTGCTCCAAAAATTCGTGCTACCAAATAAACTTGTTGGACTTTAACCTGGTGTGGTAAGGCTGCTTACTGTGCCCACCCCAGTCCAACGCCGGCATCTCCACCTCATCTTTGATCATGGAATGTCATCTCAACCTGATCTGTCCATTCAGCGTCCACTCCTATCTGCAGTGTGAACGGTCAAATGGGAGTTAGGAGCAGGGCCCTGGGGGGACAGATTGGCCCTTTACAGAATCTCAGCTGTAATCAATAAATGAACTCAGCCTGGGTTCTGTGACTATCCAGTGACTATTTTGCAGTAATTGAACGCATTATAGATGATTTGTTTTTGACGGCAGGGTTAATTGTCATGCTGCTACCTGAGACTGTCTATTGGTCCTTTGTCTCCTCACCAACAGATAAGGTGAACAAGGAGTCTGTCAAATGCATCCAAAGAAGTATCTTCACCATCTGCCTGGATGCTCCAGTGCCAAAGGTGTCAGATGAACTCTATATGAGCCGTGTAATGGAACAGATGCTGCACGGGGGTGGCAGCCGGTGGAACAGCGGAAACAGGTGGTTTGACAAAACCCTGCAGGTGAGTGTGAGGAGAAAGCACACGGACTCACGGCTGGCTGCTGGGCACTGACCCAATCGGGTCAAACCCATTCAAACAGAACTTACACGCTTGCTTCTTTGAGAAGAAATATATATGTTTTTCTTTTTGGATGTGGAGATGCCGGCATTGGACTGGGGTGGGCACAGTAAGAAGTCTCACAACATCAGGTTAAAGTCCAACAGATTTATTTGGTAGCACGAGCTTTCAGAGCATTGCCCTTTTCACTCACCTGATGAAGGAGCAGCATTTATAAAGCTCGTGCTTCCAAATAAACCTGTTGGAAGTTTAACCTGGCATTGTGAGTCTACTTACTGTTTCTTTTTGGAGATGCATGTTGTGTGTATATGTGGCGCTGGGTATAAGTGCACACAATGTGTGTTTGAGTGTGTATATCTGGGGAGTCCATTAGGATCAGTGTGTATCTGGGAGAGCATCGGGGGAGGAACTTTATTCAATGTGTGAGGTTTAAAAACTGCCAAATTTCAAACTTTATTTTCCCAGTTTAAAAATCCCTTCTATTGTTTTCTCAGATCTTCCCACTCCTTTCCTCGACATATGCGGTACACTTAGACCCCACCTGTTAGATATTAGGTATCAGCCCAAAGAACCTCTTTCCCCCTCCTCCATCTCCGCCTGCTTCCAAACCATCCACTGGTTAGTTCTGCTTCCACACTGAGTGTCCGTTGCGTCCATTCCCCTCACTCCGATTCTGCCTCAGCATTAACTCACTGCGCCCCGACTCCAGCGCACGTTCCGTTTTATCGTGGTTCTCTCTGTCCCAGTGTCTGACTAAACCAAACACTCTTCGTTTCTTTTAAAAACTCTGGAGGAATCCTCGGGGTGGACAAAGATCCATAGACACCCATCACTCTCTGCTGCCTTATCCATGCAGCTATTCAACCATGTGGGCTCCTGCAACCGAGCCTGATCCTGTCCTGAACCGGCAGCGGTTACTGATCAAGAGAACCAGAGTTAATTTCATGCACAACACGTGCATCATGCTAACCAAACAGGAGTTACTGAGACCAATTGAACCTGCATCACTGACCCAATAAGATTAACTAACCGACTAATTCCTTTCTGGGCTTCTTCTCCAGTTCATTATCGGAGAGGATGGATCTTGTGGCTTGGTTTATGAACATTCTCCATCTGAAGGCCCTCCCATCATGGCCTTGTTGGACCATGTCTTTGAATATTGGTAAGAATTTCGATTTCTCTCTCGTTCATTCATAGGGTGGGAGTGTCAGTGGCGAGGCCAGTGTTTATTGCCCATCCCTAATTACCTCGAGACGGTTTGTTAATTCCAATAATCGCTTGAGTGAGTCTAAAGCCAGACTAAGCCTCCAAACCTGCAGACTCTCAATTCCCCCTCAACACCCAGTGGGACACCTCTTTACACTCTGGTAATGAAACCCTAATACTTCCTCAATTGGAGACAGCTGCACTTTACCAAACTGAAACATCTTCTCGATCACAACACAATTAAGCCAATTGCCTTCCTGGCAGGGGTGAAACCGTGATCCAGAAGGTGATGAGGCTAGCCCATTGCATGGGGAAGAGGGGGGGGGGGGTTGCACTAACGCCTGCAATGGTGATTTGTCCAGTAGAGTAAACGACCAGGTTAGTCAGTAAGATTTAAACTGAAGCTTTACCTCTTACAAATTTTCAAAGCCATCTCAACCTTTTGGCTAAAGTGAAGCGTCAGATCCAGCCCGGGATTGGGTGCGATGCCACATCCTGTCAGCTTGGATCTTGTTTCTCTTGTGCAGACCATGGATTGGATTCAGTTGGAACTTGAACTTGGTTTTTGGAGCAAACAACAATTAGATATGGGTTTACCCGGCCACTGGGCATGGGGGTTGCCCGCTGTGCCCTGGGCCAGGAGATTTGTAAGGATGGAGGAAAACGTTTTTTAAAAACAGATTTCCTTTTGGTGCCCTTTCTTCTCAGGCAAAAATAAAACTGAAGACACAGAAGTAAGTTGCCTGTATTTAGAACTCCCATCCTGAATCAACCCTCTTCTAATACCCCTGGTAATGTTTCACGACAAGCATTCTTTTTGATGAAACAATCTGATAACTGATGAATTGTATCACAGAAGCAGGAGGTGGCCATTCAGCCCTTTGAACCTGCTCCACTATTCATTTTGATCATAGCTGATCATCAAATTCAATATCCTGATCCCTTTTTACCCCAAGAGCTATATCTACTTTTTTCTTGAAATCAGACAATGCTTTGTCCTCAACTATTTTCTGTGGGAGTGAATTCTATACATTCACCACCCTCTGAAAAAATATCTCCTCACCCCAGTTCTGAAAAGTTTACGCCTTGACTTCAAACTATGACCCCTAGTTCTGAATTCCCCCACCATTGGGAACATTCTTTCTGAATCTGCCCTGTCTAACCCTGTTAGAATTTTATAAGTTTCTATGAGACCCCTTCACTCTTCTAAACTCCAGTGAATATAATCCTAACCGACTTGGTCTCTCCTGATATGACAGACCTGCCATCCCAGGAATCAGTCAGATAAACTTTCATTGTACTCCCTCTATAGCAAGAACATCCTTCCTCTGAGAATGACGCCAAAACTGCACATAATACTCCCAGTGTGGCCTCACCAACGCCCTATACAACTGCAGCAAAACATTCCTATCCCTATACTCAAATCCTCTCGCTATAAATGCCAATATACCATTTGTCTTCTTTACACTCTCCCGCATGTTTACTTTCAGTGACTGATGCACGAGACTTCAAGGTCTTGCTGAGTATCCACCTCTCTCAATTTACACCCGTTCAGATAATAATCTGTCTTCCTATTATTGCTACCAAAGTGGATAACCTCACATTTATCCACATTATACAGTATCTGCCTTGCAGATGCCCACACTCTCAGCCTGTCCAAATCACGCTGAAACATCTCTGCATCCTCCTCACAGCTCACCCTCCCACCCAACTTTGTATCGTCTGCAAATTTGGAGATAATACATTCAGATTCCTATTCCAAATCATTAGTATATAACGTGAACAGTTGGAGTCCTAGCACAGATCCTTGTGGAACCTCACTAGTCTCTGACTGCCAATCAGAAAAATACCCATTTATGCCAACTCTTTGCTTCCTATCTACTAATCAGGTTTCTACCCATCTCAAGACATTACCTGCAATACCTTGTGCTTTAACTTTACACAGTAATCTGTTATGTGAGACTTTGTTGAAATAAATGATATCCACTGGTTCTCCTTGGTCAACTAGTTACAGCCTCAAAAAATTCCAATAGGTTCGTCAAGTATGATTTCCCTTTAGTGAATCCATGCTGACTTTGATTATTCCACTGTCTTCCAAATGCTGAGTTATGAAATTCTTGATAATGGACTCTAGCAACTTCCCCAATATCAACGTTAGGCTCACTGGTCTGTCGTTCTCTGTTTTCTCTCTACCTCCCTTAGAACATTACAGCACAGTACAGGCCCTTCAGCCCTCAGTGCCCTTTTTTGAAAGGCTACCCGCCAATCTGTAGGAACCAGTCCAGAGAATTTTGGAAAATAACTACCAATGGATCTACTATTTTCAGGGCCACTTCCTTGAGTGCTCTGAATGTAGGTTATCAGGACCTGGAGATTTATCCACCTTCGATCTCATCAATTTCCCCAAAACCATTTGTTTACTAATGATGTTTTCCTTCAGCTCCTCACGAAAACATGTTTCTCTCAGAATTCTGGTACATCACTCATGACTTCCTTTACGAAGGCGCACTGAGAATGTGGGACAGTTGGGAGGAACGGTCTGTTTCTATGCTGTTGACTTTGTAAATCCCTAAATAAATGTCCATTCGGTCTCTTCTGTTTCAGCAAGAGCTCAGAGATGGTTCGTTCTCCGATGATTCCACTGACCATGCCCCAGAAACTGCGTTTCAACATCACTCCTGACATAAAGAGAGACATTGAAAAAGCAAAACAGAACCTCAACATGTGAGAGCTTTCTCTTTATTCATTCTCAGCCTGTGGCTGTCGCTGGCTGGGTCAGCATTTATTGCCCCTTGAGAAGGTGGTGGTGGTGAGCTGCTTTCTTGAACCGCTGCAGTCCCTGAGTGTAGGTACATCCTCAATGCTGTTAGGGAGGAAGTTCCAGGATTCTGACCCAGTGACTGAAGGAACAGGAGATACTTGTACATGTATTGGTGAGAAGCACTTAGTATTGTTTCCAATCTTAGCTAACCTTAATCTGAGGAAGGATATACTTGCTGCAGAGAGAGTGCAGCAGAATTCACTGGACCAATCTTTGAAATGAGTGGGCTTTCCTGTGAGGTGTGGTGAGGAGAATTGGTTTAATATGCTCCGAAGTTTAGAAGCACAAGAGATAGTCTGTCTGAGATGCTGGCCAGGGTGAATGCTCAGGCTGTTTTTCCCCCCTAGCTGTAGAGACTGGAAGATGGGCACCGTTGCAGGATAAGAGGGTGGCTGTTGAGGACTGAGATGAGGGGGGAGCTTCTTCATTGAAGTGGGTGGTGAATCTTTGGAATCTCTACCCCAGAGAGTTACAGAGGCTCAGTCACTCGGTGTAATTAAATCAGAGGTTTTTGGACAGTAGGGATATTAAGGAATGTGGAGAAAGCACAAGTGGAGTTAGGCAGAAGGTCGGCCAGGATTGTATTAAATGGCCAAGCAAGCTGAGGGGCCAAATGGCCTTTAATTGCTCCTAGTTCTCTCATGGTCTTTTTCCCGTGTTTAACCCAGAGTGTTGGATGTGATCACCTGGAGGAAGTCCTGCAGGCAGTTTCCCTGGTGATTTGATGTGATATATTGGACCAGGTCTAATCCCTCACACCAACTCCTGTCTCCCTTCTTCCTCAAGCATAGCAGCTGTGGGGGGAGAGTAGGGTTAGCGATGCACAGTGTCACTGTAGTTCGCCTCAGTGATCCCAGGCTGTAGAGGATGTGTTGGGGGAGAGGGGGTTTCAGTCTCGTATCCCCATTTGGAAAGTGTGCGCATGTCTAGTGAAGGCACCACTGTGATGCCTCCCGCAGTTCAATAACCCACAGGCACATATGGTCTGAGCTCATGCATGTAGTTATGGCCATATACAGGAGGACTAAAAAGTGAACTTGTACCCTGACACAAGTTGATGAATTTGTAGAAGAGCGAGGAGGTTGGGATTGTTGCTGGGTTGACAATGCTGATGTTAATGATTATCTTTCTTTCTCACTAGGATGGTGCGTGATGTGGATATCAAATGCTTCATGTTCCCACACTTTGGCAAAGATTTGGTTAAGTCCTGGAAACTGAGTCCAGACGCCTTTATCCAGCTCTCCCTGCAACTGGCTTACTACAGGTATAAAAACTGTCACTCAGACACACCTTATCCAGTTATCTCTCATGTACATAGATTCAGAGGGAGGCCATTCAACCATTGAGCCAATGCCAGCTCTCTGAAAGAACGACCCAGTTATGTCTGACCATTCCCGTGTTATTCTGCAAATTTCCCTTCTAAATGGGTGCAAACTTGGTTTGACAATAGAGAGTGGCTGTAGAGAGTTAGAATCATTAGAAACCCTACAGTGCAGAAAGAGGCCATTTGGCCCATTGAGTCTGCACTGATCACAATCCTACCCAGGCCCTACCCCCATATACCTACATATTTACTAGCTAACCCCGCTAACCTGTGCATCTCAGGACTCTAAGGGGCAACTTTTATAGCATGACCAATCAACCTAACCCGCATATCTTTGGACTGTGGGAGGAAACCGGAGTACCAGAGGAAACCCACACAGACACCAGGAGAATGTGCAAATTCCACAGAGATACTGACCCAAGCCTTGAATCAAACCCAGGTCCTTGGAACTGTGAAGCAGCAGTGCTAACCACTGTGCTATCATGCCACTCTTTTCTCAAACTGGAGGCCTGTGACCAGCAGTGTGCCACAAGGATTAGTGCTGGGTCCACTGTTATTTTGTCATTTATATTAATATTATATTATATATATAAATGATTAATTATAGTAATCATTTATAATATTGGATGAGAATTTAGTAGGCATGGTTAGTAAGTTTCCAGATAACACTAAGATTGGTGGCATAGTGGACAGTGAAGAAAGTTATCTCCAATTGCAACAGGATCTTGATCAATTGGGCCAGTGGGCTGACAGATGGCAGATGGAATTTAATTTGGGTAAATGCAACGTGATGTATTTTGGTTGATCGAACCAGGGCAGGACTTATTCAGTTAATGGTAGGGTATTGGAGAGAGATATAGAACAAAGATCTAGGGGTACAGGTTCATAGCCCCTTGCAAGTGGAGTCACAGGTGGACAGAGTGATGAAGAAGAACATAAGAAATAGGAGCAGGAGTAGGCCATCTAGCCCTTCGAGCCTGCCCCGCCATTCAATAAGATCATGGCTGATCTGTCGTGGCTCAGTTCCACATTCCCGCCCTCTCCCCATAACCCTTAATCCCCTCTCTTATCAAAAACCCATCAACCCGCGTCTTAAATATATTTAGCGAGGCAGCCTCCACCACTTCAATGGGCAGAGAATTCCAGAGATTCACCACCCTTTGAGTGAAGAAGTTCCTCCTCAACTCCGTTCTAAAACGCCCCCCCCTTTATCTTGAGGCTGTGCCCCCTAGTGAGTGTCTGGGACGAGCTGCCAGAGGCAGTAGTTGAGGCGGGTACAATTTTGACTTTTAAAAAGCATTTAGACAGTTATATGGGTTAGATGGGTGTAGAGGGATATGGGCCAAACATGGGCAATTGGGACTAGCTTAGTGGTAAAAACTGGATGACAAGCACATGTTCGGCAGAAGGTCCTGTTTCCATGCTGTAAACTTCTGACTCTTAAGTATTTATTCAATTCCTTACTGAAAATCAGGCAGCACATTCCAGATCACAACTCACTGTAAACGAAAATAAAATCCTGTTCTGGTGTAGCTGGTCACCTTAAATCTATCACCTCTGGTTACTGACAGTGGAAGCAGTTTCTCCTTATTTACTCAATCAAAACCCCTCATCATTTTCAAGTTTTATTAAATTGTCCTCAACAACAACAACCACCTCCTCCTCTGTCCAGAGAAGAACAATCCCCAGTTTTTCCAGTCTCTCCATGTCCCTAGTTCCTGGTGTCATTTCAATAAATGTCACTACCTCCTTTCGCTCCCCTCCCACAACCAGAGAACAGGAACCGTGCGCCTATACTCAGCGTGCACACACACACTGCCTCCGGCCCCCTTCACAGGGAGAACTGGGGAGGTTGTAGGCTTGGGGTTCAGTTTTAGCCTCAGGGATGTAGAGTCTTTTAATAATGAATTTTTTATCCACAGGCATTTAAGTCCAGCAAGGGGCATGCGTGCGGCAGGTTGTGGTGGGCTGGTCTTGGATATTGCTTCGGGAGTTGCCTACTGCTTCATGTCGTTGGTGTGCGTAAACTGGACCATCTCGAGGGCAACATGACAGCTCAGAGACTATCTCTGTTGCTGTGCGGACACATGGATTTGGGCCTGTGTCCGTGGGAGTTTGTGCGTTCTCCCCGTGGTTGCATGGGTTTCCTCCGGATTCTCCGGTTTCCTCCCACATCCCAAAAATGTGCTTTTAGGCTGATTGATTGGGTAACAAATTGTCCCTATATTGGACCTCCCTGATCCTCACACATTAGGCATAGACTAAAATCATGAATAGGTCACTGACAATGGGACGGCGGCGCGGGCTCGTTGGGCCGAAGGGCCTGTTTCCCGTGCTGTGTTGTTCTTTGTTGAATAAAGGAACCCCCTCCCTCACAGGGAGAGCTGTTGGAGGAGGTTGGATAAAAAGGAAAGTCATCATTACTGCAGGAGCAGTTGTCGATTTCCTCCCCCCTGCTGTGAACAGGAATCCCCTCACCATTTTGCTGTGTTGTGTCCCTCATCAGGATTTATGGAGAGTCATGTGCGACGTATGAGAGTGCCTCCTTGCGGATGTTTCATCTTGGACGCACAGACACAATCCGCTCAGCGACCATCGAATCCTCGGCCTTTGCCCGTGCCATGGATAATCAGCAGCTGCAGGTACCCGAACTTCAAACACCATCTCTCTGGGACCGAGTTGCATTCTCTGGGAAACTGCCAGGTGACAGGTGTTGGTTTCAGGAAGGGTTTTGAAAAAGCCTTGCTGGGGAGAAACTGACATGGATTTTAAATAATTGGCAGAAGATACAGCGTGGTGTTAAGATTTTTCACCAATTGTGATTGGGAATCCATTACCTGTAAGGACAATCGAAACTTTCCTGTAATTAGTTGTTTTCCCATAGATCAGCCAGTACATTTACAGTGATTGGGAGGAAAGCATAATTGGATTGATTCGTAAGTTTGAGGATGACACAAAGGTTGGTAGATTTGTGGATAATGATGAGGACCATCAGAGGATATAGCAGGATATAGATCAGTTGAAGAGATGGCAGATGGAGTTTAATCAAATGTGAGGTAATGTATTTTGGAAGGTCTAATACAGATAAGAAATATACAGTAAATGGCAGAACCTTTAAGAGTATTGATAGCCATAGGGATCTGGGTGTACAAGTACACAGGTCACTGAAAGTGGCAGTGCAGGTGGAGAAGATAGTCAAGAAGGCATACGGCATGCTTGCCTTCATCGGCCGGGGTACTGAGTTTAAAAATTGACAATTCATGTTACAGCTTTATGGAACCTTTTGTTAGGCTGCACTTGCAATATAGTGTTCAATTCTGGTCACCACAATACCAGAAGGATGTGGAGGTTTTGGAGAGGATACAGAAAAAATTTAGCAGGATGCTGCCCTGGTCTGGAGGACATTAGCTATGAGGAGAGGTTGGAGAAACTTGATTTGTTCTCACTGGTTGAGGGGAGACCTGATAGAAGTCTACAAGATTGAGAGGCATGGACAGAGCGGATAGTCAGAAGCTTTTCCTGGGGTGGAAGAGTCAATTACTAGGGGGCACAGGTTTAAGGTGCAAGGAGCAAGGTTTAAAACAGATGAACGAGGCACATTTTTTTTACATAATGTGTAGTGGGTGCCTAGAACTTGTTGCTGGGGAAGGTAGTGACTTAAGGGGCGTCTTGACAACTACATGAATAGGAAGGGAATAGAGAGATATAGTACCCGGAAGGATGGGGAGTTTTAGTTAAGTCGGGCAGCATGGTCAGAGCAGGCTTGGAGGGCCTGTTTCTGTGCTGTAATTTTCATTATTCTTATATAGTTGTGCTTCCCCTCCATACTCCTGAGATGGGGCCTGGAATTATATTGTGTTAAAGGTGCTATATGAATGCACGGTAGTGTTTGCAGCAGTCAATCAGTCAGGAACTGTCACTTAAATGTGAAGCTGTTTTTTCCCTCTGCTGTTTCTGACAGCCCTGCTCTCTCAGCTTTAGTCAGTCTCCGTTCACATTTAGCTGCAAGTTTAAACCGGAAAAGTGTGAGGTGATGCACTCCGGAAGGAGTAATTTGACAAAGTACTCAGTGAATGGTAGGAAGTTCTGTGGAACAAAGGGACCTTGGTGTGTTTGTCCACAGATCTCTGAAAGCAGAAAGACAGGTTAGTAGGGTGGTGGTAAAAGCACATGGAACACTTGCCTTTATCAGTCGAGGCGTAGATTACAAAAGCAGAGAAGTCATGTTGGAGTTGTGTAGAACTTTGGTGAGGTCACAGCTGGAGCACTGTGTGCTGTTCTGGTCGCCACATTATCGGAAGGATGTGATTGCACTGGAGGGGGTGCAGAGGGGATTCACCAGGATGCTGCTTGGCGTGGAACATTTAAATTATGGAGAGAGGTTGGGTAAGCTTGGGTTGTTTTCTCTGGAGCAGAGGAGACTGAGGGGCGACCTGATAGAGGTGTTCAAGATTCAGGGGCATGGACGAAGTGGACAAGGAGCAGCTGTTCCCCTTGGTTCAAGGGTCAGTCACAAGGGGACATAGATTCAAGGTGAGGGTCAGGAGGTTTAGGAGGGATGTGAGGAAAAACCTTTTTACCCAGAGGGTGGTGATGGTCTGGAACGTGCTGCCTGGGAGGGTGGTGGAGGCGAGATGCCTCACATACTTTAAGAAGTACCTGGATGAGCACTTGGCACACCGTAACATTCAGGGCTATGGGTCAAGTGTTGGTAAATAGGATTCAGTGGAAGGTCAGGTGTTTCTTGCATGTTGGCACAGACTCAATGGGCCAAAGAGCCCTTCTGCGCTGTGAGATTCGCTGATTCTAAATTGTTCTGTTTTGGTTCTGTTTAGAATCAGGAAAAAGTGGCATTGCTGAGAAAAGCTGTTGCAGGGCACACAAGCTACACAGACATGGTGAGTGAGTTTTACAGTCTGTTATTCCTCCCAAACCCCTCCCCCAGCTCTGAACTCTAGAACCTCGGCTGCATTCGGGATTGTAATCCTGTCCTTGTATTTGGGAAGAACATTTCAATCGTGTTCACTGTGGAACAGGAAACTCGAGAATTTAACATCTCTGGGGGAGGGGGAGCTATGTGAGGGTAGGATTGGTTGGGGGCTGGGCAATGGTAAGGGGTGGCAGGGTACCATTCTGCTCATGCCTGTTCGTTCTTCCAGGCAGTAAGAGGCCAAGCCATCGATAGACACCTCCTGGGTCTAAAACTTCAGGCCATCGAGGATCTAGTTCGAATCCCGGAGATCTTCATGGACACATCCTATGCAGTTGCTTTTCATTTCAATCTATCGACCAGTCAGGTAAGGCATTCACTCCCCTCCTTATTTAGTCAGCTGAAGACCATCCCTTCCCCTCCCAAAGGCTGGTGAAACCCTCATTGCAGCTGTACCCAGTGGCAGTTGGAGAACTGACAGGTGATTTTCCTCACCTTCCCTTGGATTAGAATTTTCCACTCAAGGAAATATATTAATACAGCAGCTTTCCCAACTGCAGGATGACCCTGTAGCAGTGATTGTGGAGGGATGGGGGGAATAGAGAATATCTGGAGGATTTCAGAGGGATGAAGGGTCATGAAATGAATTTTGAGCTGCAGTAGTGGCGGCACAGTGGTTAGCAGTGCTTTCTCGCAGCGCCAGGGTCACGGATTCGATTCCGGGCTTGGGTCACTGTCTGTATGGAGTCTGCATGTCTGCGTGGGTTTCCACCAAGTGCTCCGGTTTCCTCCCAAAGGCTGTGGGAAGCTATGTGAGTTAGGTTGATTGGCTGTGTTAAATTGACCCTTAGTGTCAGGGGGATTAGGGCCAGGGTGAGATTGTTATTGGTGTAGACCCAATGGGCCGAATGGCCTCCTTCTGCACTGCAGGGATTCTAAAATTTAGGGTGAGGTGATGAAGGTTCTGGGGGCTCCCAGTGGCTCTGCCTTCTCTACACATCTATCTTTCCTTTGGAAGAGGAACGTTGTAACACTGGGATCTGCTCTCTGTTTAGGTTCCTGCTAAAACTGACTGCCTCTTGTGCTTTGGACCTGTTGTGCCTGATGGTTACGGTGTGTGTTACAACCCCATGGACACCCACATCAACTTTGCTGTGTCTGCTTTCAACAGTTGTGCAGAGACCAACGCCGCTAAACTCGCTCACTACCTAGAGCAGGCTTTGATCGATATGAGGGACCTGCTCTCTCTCTCTCCCAGCTCAAAGCTGTGAAGCAGCCAGGTAACAGATGAACCAAAAAATTCCCAGCACAGAATCGGCACTCAGTCCCGGCATTGCAGGGTGTTCACCAAACGTCAGCCTGAACAAATTATCCAAAAGAATCTAAAGAATTTATATATTTTTTTAAAAATGCTCTTTTAAGATAATTATCAATGATATTCATTTATAGGAGTGTTTGTTTAATGGAGATTGTACTCGCAGTCTATAATTCTGGGTGAGTTCCTTACTGACTGGTCAAATCTGATGCTGAAAAGTTGTAAACCAGGAGTCACTGAGCAGGTGATTCGTAGAAGAAAGTTTGGTCGATTTTTGTGTGGCAGGCTCATCCCCTGATATTACTTAATCACTCCTGGTAAGATTATAGTCCAGGGATAGGTCCTAAGGACATTGGAATGTGGATTTAGAAGCAGGAATTGACCTTTCGTCTCTTCGCGCCTGCTCCACCATTTCAGCTGATCTGGTGCGATCCCAGTTTCACTTTGCTGTCTGCTGGGGTTCAAATATTGCTTTAACTAAAAATATTGCTCTGAACACTTTGATAAAACAATTTATTGATATTTATAAATCATTGAGCTGGAAAAAATTGGATACTGAAGATTCAGGTGACTGGATAGGTTGACACTGGGAGAATGAGAGTCCCCACACGTCCCAGAGTGTGAAAAAATGCTTCCATTGTCTGAGCACAGCTCCAGCAACACTCAAAGCTTGACACTACTGTGGGCAAAGCAGCTTGTTTGATTTGGAACCTATCCACTACTTAATGTGTACAAGTTGCACTGAAGCAACATGCTACAGCTCCTTCTACAGCACTTTTTAAAAATTCATTCATGGGATATGGGTGTTGCTGGCTGGGCCAGCATTTTATTCCCATCCCTCAGGGTAGAATCAGCCATATTGTGGGTTGACCAGATAAGATTCAAGGGATAAAACAGAAAAATGCTGGAAAATCTCAGCAGGTCTGACAGCATCTGTGGCAAGAGAATAGAGCCAATATTTCAAGTCTGGATGACCTTTCATCACAGTACACATCCAGCAGCTGCAGTATTTTGTGCTTAAGATTCAAGAGGTGATTGCTAAATTAACAGGAATTGGTGCTGAACTGACAGGACAGAATTCTTGTTGGGAGCTTTATCTAATCCCATGCTGTACCTGTCCTGGGAGTGTTTGATGGGGACAGTGTAGAGGGAGCTTTACTCTGTATCTAACCCCGTGCTGTACCTGTCCTGGGAGTGTTTGATGGGGGGACAGTGTAGAGGGAGCTTTACTCTGTATCTAACCCCGTGCTGTACCTGTCCTGGGAGTGTTTGATGGGGGGACAGTGTAGAGGGAGCTTTACTCTGTATCTAACCCCATGCTGTACCTGTCCTGAAATGAGTTCAATCGTCACACTAACTTGATGCCTTAAATAGAAAAATAAACACAGGGATTTTAAATTGTGTGAATCCCAGGGAATCTCAGCATTACTTATCCAGTGACATGACCTTGTCATCATGTGGCACAACGCCAGCCCCTAAGCATTCAGCCTGCATGTTTACAATTCTATGTTTTCAATATTTCTCCAGAATGGATAATTTTGTGAATGTATTCTACTATTGGCCTTGACTTTAATGTAAATATTTCCATTGTAAAAAAACAAAGCACACATTATTAGTGCAATCTTTGTGAATGACTGTAATAAAACTTTATACACACACTTGTCAAAAGGGTGGCATGTGTATTAATCTCTCAACCTTCTACATTCAGTATCAATCGGTTTCTCCCACCTTCCCCTGTTTGATCGGTAAGGCTGGGACCTGTACTGGGCTCTTGTACTCATACAGACCTGATTCAAGACAATCTTGAAGGATTTGACAACAAATCTATCTTATCCTCTGGTTAGTAACAAAAAACTTGGTTCTAGTTCCATCCTTCACTGCACTATATAGTTCAACACTCCATTTCTAATTGTTTTACAACTCCAGTTAAGGATATTTAAGGGGCTTTTCATCCATTTGGGATCTCCCACAGTATTTACAGCTCATGAGGTACTTCAGAAATGCAGTCAGTGTTATCATGTGGGAAATGTGGCAGCTCCCAGGAACAGCAATGACCAGATAATCTTTTTACTGATCACAGTTGATAGATGAACATTGACCCCAGGAGAATTCCTCTGCTGTCAAACAATGGCCGGTGCTCTGTTATCCAAGAGCAAACCCAGCCCACGATGACCATCTCAGCTGATAGACAAGAAACAAATACTGCACGTCTAGACCCATATTGTACCAGCCAGTATCTCTATTGGCTTTATCTGATCACTAACTGAAAAGAAGGCAAAGACCACAGCAAAGGAAACAGTACAACAGGCAAGCATTATATTTCCAATAAAATACAATTAGAACATTGATTGATGCACATTTCCTTTAAGTTAATTCCTTACAGAGACTTATTCAGCCAGCTTTACACAGTTTAAAACCACCAAATTCCAAACTGGACAACCACTTTCTCTTATCCCAGAGGCATAGGGGGATGTACAGTGGGTCCACCTACCTCTGGGTGAGAGTTTCAAGCAGATTGATTATTAAATAAATAAAAATCAGTTTGGATACCTGACCCACCTTAGTTATCAATATTCAGTTTTAAAAAAACACATCTAGTTTAGGAGAGAGGCCACAATTTCTGCTCATTTTGTGCCAATGAGGGATGTTAGTCACAGGGAATGGGATGGGTTTTCATGTTTATAGCCACCCAGCCCATACTCGAGCACTTCCAGCTGAGGTAACTTCAGTGCAAAGCAATGAACCTTTAACTCTCGTCCAACAATGTGCTTCGATCAGACTGGCTCAATGTGACACTTCCATTTCCCAACCCACCTGCTCAGAGACTGATCCCCTTTGGAGCTGATTCAGAGTAGGACGGGTTTAGATTCAGCTTTGACAGAGGGTCATCTGGATTCAATGTCAGCTTTTTTTCTCTCCTTACAGATGCTGCCAGATCTGCTGAGATTTTCCAGCATTTTCCTCTTTGGTTTCAGATTCCAGCATCTGCAGTAATTTGCTTTCCTCATTCTCTTTTTTACACATGAAAGTGAGCAGAGATTCACTCAAATCATAGATCTCAAAAGATTACCAATGGAAATTTACTGGAATGATGACAGGGATAAAAGCAATCACATGGAAAGAGAGATGAGAGAAGTTGTGATTGGTTTTAGAAGCAAGAAAGAGAAGATTTTATTCCTAAAGTTGTTTAAAATTATGAAGGATTTGGTCAAATTGATAGGAAGATCAGATTTATGGTATTTGGAAAAAGCATTAACAGAGATGAGATTTTGTTTTGAACACAGTAAATCGTTATCTAGAATGCACTGCCTGAAAGGGGGTTGGAAGAGATTTCAGAAGTGAATAGGATTAATAGTAACAGCCTTTACATGATTTCCCCTATGGGGAAATCAGTGGTGGGGCAGAATTAATGGGATAGCTTTCAAAGAACTAACACAGACACAATGAGCCAAATAGACTATAGGATTCTATGTCACCTGTCCCCTTTAATTGGAGCATTGTTGGCACAAATTAGAAGACTGCATTAGTCTGTGCCATTCCCTCAGCCAGAGACCCATTCTAACAAACCAGGTGGGTAAAAACTTACATTCATTAAATTCTTGCTCCACAACAGTTAAACAAATTTAGGTCTAACCCAGCATCCCCCCCCCTCCGGGGTAGAGGGTGAAAATGGAATAGTGGACTCATTGGAAAGGGCTGGTTATATTCTGCAGCAGTTTTAAACTGGTTCAGGGCAATCATAGAGATACCAGTCAGCTTCCACATCCACCCATTGCCCAACACCTTACCAGCTTGATTTAAAAGATTCATCAATGGCCTTTTGGCTTTAACTATTTCACTGCTCCAGTGAGCTGATCTTGCACAAGTTGGTACAGTGAGCTGTTTGGTTCAAGACTTGTGTGCAGATAGGTGAGATGCTCCTACCTCTTGCACGCACATGCACTGAGATGAAAAATAAATTAGCTTGCTGTAACGGATGCAAATTTTGGGTGGTCAAACCACTGCCACATACTTGTTTTGAAGTTCACATGTTGAAAAGTCAATGGCCTCAAGTCTGAACTGTGCAGTTGAGAAACAGGCACAAGGCTTTGGTTAACGTGTTACAGACACTGGTTGGACAGATGAGTGGCCAACAATGCCATACAGAATGGTTGGTGCCTGCTTCTTACCGTGCATGGGCAAACTGCTCTGGAGCTCTGCCCACACAGGCACCTCGTGATTCTGATACACTGGCCAGGATAATTCGAGTATTCATTGTTGGAAAGTATAGGTACAACGTTATGTGAGGTTCACCTGGGACTTAATCCTTTTGCATAACCTCTTCAGCATTGGACATCAAAGCAAATGGATAAAATAAATTTTAAAGACACACTTTTATATCTTCAATGTCCCATAGCACATTCCAGCCAATGAATGACCTCAGAAGGCAAATGGGGTCAGTGTTTAAGATCTGATCCCCTCAGTGTTTCACTGGTGATGTCAGCCTAGGTTTTATATTCAGGTCTCAAGGGGGATGCGAACGCACAACCTTCTGACTCGGAGTCATGAACACTACTCACGGGAGCCATCAACATTTGATAAAGGGATGCCTATTTGGGATAGGAGTTGGCAGCGCCTTCTGGAAAGAGACAGTCAGTGTGGAAGAGCCCAACAGCCTACTCCAGAGAGACAGAATAAATGCTGACTAGAACCCATGGCAAAACCAAAGTAAATTAAAAAGACCTCTGTTGCTCCTAAATGACTGCTTCATCCCTGGGTCTGTACACACGCACTCCCCAAAACCTCTGACATACATCCAGCATGGAACACTGACAGAACCATCATGGACACGAGAGAGAGAGATGATACAACCAGAGTCATTAACCTGTGACCTCCTTTGCAACCTCTGCCCCCCCACAACGTCGGAGATCAAAGTTTACAAATAGCTATAAACAGCATTAAAAGATACTGTGCACCATATAAGGCAATCACATTGTGAACACCACACTAACAGAATACAAGAAGCCAATCTACAAAACCGTGCTACAGCTAGAGGAAGCACTGTTCAAAATAGCCCTTCAATGTGTACCTGAATAGCAATTACTGTTAGATTTACATTTTTTTTTCCCTCAATTTAAACAAAGGAACATTTACAGAGATAGCAGACACATTCCTCACCAGGTGGTGTGAGGAACTGGTTTGGGAGCCAACCAGAACGATCACAGCTTTAAAAAAAAATCTGTCACATCAGACCAGGATAGATTTTACGGATTCTTTAATGAAAAGTCTGGTCGAGTTCCCTTTTATTCCCTCCATCTCCATGTCCTGCAACACTGCTCTGTGAACTGGCAGGGTTCAACACCACAATTCCGAATTCGTAAAACCTATCCAACAGTGTCCTGGATATTATTTGAAAGAGTTTGCCTGTGTTTAAATTAAACTTCATCCTGTACATTGTTGTATTTTTTTAAAAATAAAAAAGCTGCAATTGATTGGGCTGTGGCAAAAACAGAGTTTTAATAGTGATTCCACACCTATAAACACCGGAGCAAACTCCATGTGATACCAGCCAGGTTGTATAGGGTGGAACAGCACTGGGCCACCAGCCAGGCTGTATAGGGTGGAACAGCACTGGGCCACCAGCCAGGCTGTATAGGGTGGAACAGCACTGGGCCACCAGCCAGGCTGTATAGGGTGGAACAGCACTGGGCCACCAGCCAGGCTGTATAGGGTGGAACAGCACTGGGCCACCAGCCAGGCTGTATAGGGTGGAACAGCACTGGGCCACCAGCCAGGCTGTATAGGGTGGAACAGCACTGGGCCACCAGCCAGGCTGTATAGGGTGGAACAGCACTGTGCCACCAGCCAGGCTGTATAGGGTGGAATAGCACTGGGCCACCAGCCAGTACCAAGCCAGCAACAACCGTGACAGGGTTTAGAAAAGGCAGTAGAATGGCTTCAGCGTAGCCTCATTCCCATAAATACTCCACAACGACAGACACTTCACATAGAGAAACCACTCTGACGAGAGAAAGAGCAGGCTGAGCATCTAGCGGAAAGATGGGCCTCGGTCTGTGTTGTATTTGAGTGTTTTCTGTAACTCATTCCAGTTTTTCACTTATTCAATGAATAGATTTATGCAATGAAGCGGGTTGGAGCTGGGAATCCAATTTATAGACAGTCTTTCCATAAAGGAGACCGGTACTTTACAGAAAATAAACCAATTCAGTACCAGTTGGTATCAGACACCAGTGGTTATTTTGGGTAAAGCACTGGTCACCACCCTGTGCCCTGTCGACCTCTCCAACATCTACACAATTGTGGATGCATTTAAAATGATCCAGATTGTGTATTTTGGTGCGAGTGACAGCAATGACGTTGGTGCTATTATTTTTAAAATTCACAAGAACCACTAAACGCACAAAAGAAAAAGGTCAAGGGTTATTGACTGGAAACAGAAACTCCCGATCAGCAATGCCGGGACTATAGATATTTCAGAAACACTCAACCGATAACTAAATCTTCAACACACTAGCAGCACAAAGAGGTGCCTGATTATATTCGTAACTGCACATCTGACAGCTGCTTTCCTGAATTCAGAGGGTAAAGCTAAAAGGAAAAAGGTCATTGTCTCCAATCTATGGACACATGAGAGGATTTAGAGTTACATGCAATCAACGTCAGCAACATATTGTCATTCTGAAATAATAAATGGTGGATATGAGGGGCAGAGAGGCGAGAGCTAGTGAGAGAACGCAAGAGAGTGCGACTCGTACAGTAGTCAGTGTGAAAACAATGCCAAGACTAAAAATGACATTAAAAATTTGCATTACATCAAAACACACGCTGCCGCTGTCTGGGCAGTTTCTATTATTACAGTATTATTCCCCATTCCAATATCCATAGTGCTTCCCCTGAACACACTGACCCCTGACTGGGATATAGATGTCTGGTTCTTTTGCTACACAAATATTCTTTGTCGGACGGGCAGCAGCTGGCTATACAGCCATTGGTGGCACCACAAGAACCTTGTCCTCACCTGACAGTCACAGACACGTTTGACATTGGCAAGGGACATCAGCTTCAATTACCCCCCTTTTCCCTGTTTCCCACCCCCCCCCCCCCACCACCTCACCTAGTCCAAGGAGCTCATACTCAATCATTGCCCCATCTAATAGCAGCTGGCTCAGCATTGGACCCAAGACCCTCCTGGTCCCCTTTAGCTCAGGACCATTCCACTGGCTCCAATCCTTTACAAACATCCTCAGGCTGCTTTCACACATCTGACTTAATAACAACATCTTGGTTCAACGATTACAGCACAGAGTCAGTTTCTCATGATCACACGTGTGCAATCAGACAAACAGTCATTGGGGTTTTACTTACACACGTACCACTTCCACACCCTAAGTAATATAAAACTGAGATATTGACTAAAGATGGAGTTTAGTGTGAAATCTATGTACTTAAGCTTACTTATCAGCAAGCAGAGAAGCACCAATAAAAAATACAATATATATTAAAATAAATTAAAGAAAAACGGGAACACAATACTGCATATAGGTAGGGGAAAACTGCCTCTCTACACTAATTCTAAACAAAACCTTACAGTGACCCCTCCAAACAGCTTTGAGATTTCAAACTAAATCTTTTGCTGTGACTAGAACTCACCAACGTGGCAAATATAGCATCTGCTCCACAACAGGTCAGAGTTTAACAAGCAACCGATAAGCAGTCACACAAAGCCAGGACCTTGTACACATGGGGCAACTGGTATCCCTATACACTTCAAGCAGCTCCCCAGAACTGTATATAACCACCACGCCCCAAAACAGTTTCTGCTTCGTACAATTTCAGGCACCTTAATTTCCAAACATTTATTTAAAACAAGAAATATGTTACAAGAAAGCAAATCTCAAGTCAAAAAAAATCAAGAATTAGTTTCATAATCATGTTCCCAAATGTAAAAGAAAATAAAAATCATGATTGGGTCCAATTACAAGCAAATAAACCAACAATAATCTGTCTTGGAATCTTTTTAAAAAAGCATGACAACGGTCTGGAGATCAGATAATTTACCTGTAATTTCAGGCACTACCCAGTGCTGTAGGAATGCTCACAGTAGCACAGAGCCAATAACCAGTTTCAAAACAAACCTGCATCCTCTTTACACTAGTGGACCCCACAAGCTTAGGGAAACACAGCACAGTACGCTGCGGGGGTCCTTTAGAAGGGCCAGCTGCCCCACACTACCTCCCCCACCATTCAGCCTGGTTTATATCCTGCTCCGTGTGCGTACACTGCAATGATACCCCACTAAATTGAAAACTAAGTCAAAGCCCTGACATCCCCTCTGGGGTAAGACACAAAATAGGAGCACTTTCCCCGCTAGTTAAACTTGCTGAATTAACACTTCTGCTAAAACAAAAGGAAGAAATTTCAGGCTGAATGTTGAGTATTCACTCACACACACACACAACTAAATTCATTCAAGAGCCCACATTGTTACTTTGGCGTTATTAAAATAAACCCAGCAAGTAGTTTCACAACACCAGGTTTAAATCCAACAGGTTTATTTGGTAGCATGAGCTTTCGGAGCGTCATGTTACCAAATAAACTTGTCAGACTTTAACCCTGGTGTGACACTACTTACTGTGCCTACCCCAGTCCAACGCTGGCATCGCCACATCATAAAATAAACCCAGGTTAATTTGATGCTTTGTGCTAAACTCCTAATTTAAGTTTCAAGGGTTTTTAGTGGGCTTAATGGTTGGATCACATGCTGGCAGTTTGGGTCAGTGCGATTCCTGCCCTTGTTGCTCAAAAGCTGAATGGGATGATCGAAACATTCATTAAACTCACATGAACATATGTTCTGTTCATATCAGAAGAGACTCGCTTTGTTACACTGGGAACGCAGCAGAGCACAAGGGTGTTGATGTGTTGCCAGGTAAATTTATTTTGAGATGGCCACACATGCATTCCTACTGAAAAACCAACAACAAGTGCAGTAGGGAAAGAAAGCTTTCCATCCGGTGGGGGGAAGCTAGTACTGACTGCTGAATTAGTATATGTATAACACAAGTCGTTGCCATAACTCAATAGATTAAACACCGACATCAGGAAAAAAACGCCCCCCACCCCTCCTCTCCCCCCACAACCTCAATCAGAAAATAAATTCTTCCACTTCCAACAGCACCAGAAATACCAGTGTCCTATTCGAGGCCAGTTTTTGCACTGAACAGATGCCGAGGTGAGATCAGCCTACACTGCCCGAGACGTCCCATGACAAGGTCTCGGCTTCCTCAGCAACAACCCAGGCCCCAAATAAAACAACCTAAGTTCTAAATACACCTCATCACCTGACTGCATTTGTCAAAATAATGATGGCTGTTGCGCAAAGATCAAATCAGAGGGACCATATAAAAGATTCACAGAGCAATAGGCAAAGGGAGAGAGAGCGGGGGAGACAGAGTAGGGAAGAATGGAGGGGGGCAGGGGGTAAGGGGGGAGAGAGGCGGGGGGGGTAAGGGAGCAGAGGGGGTGAAGGGAGGGGGAGAGAGGCGGGAGGGGGAGGAAAAGAGAGAAAGACAAGACAGAGAGGAAGACAGACAGACAGAGAGAGAGGAAGAGAAGGGGCAAATCTCACTTGACAATCCTCACTTCTGTTTGGCCAACCTCACTGCTAGAATATGGAATGAATGGTTCCTTTGGGATGGGAGAATCCTAATAAATGCTCCGCTACAGAGAGTTTTAAACAAGCCACTAGCTAGATATAACTAACTGGCAAGAAAAATTTTTTAAAAAAGTTTTTCCACTCACATCACTAGTGTTTCTTTGTATATAAAAAGAACTAATTTATTTTTCTAAAGTGCAACATGATCCCTTATAGTTTTCTCTGGATGCTACAGATGTGACCCTAGCACGTCAGATACCTGATTGACAATACAAACTGCATCGCTATCCTCCTATCTAACTGTTCTTAAACAGTAAAAAATGCCACCTTTTTCTTGTAAAATAACACACCACTACCATGTGAAGGTTGGTCCTTTCCTCCCCCTATCATCCCTTCCAAAAATTAAACCAAGTTCCTGAATCAGATGCAATAATATCACATTTCACCGGCACTGTGCGAACGCGCTTGAAACGAGTCCAGTCCAGCACTCACACGAGTCTAACATGCAGTAGAAAGCTAACAGCAAGCTGCATCAACACTGACTGCTGTCACAGGGGGTGTCTCGGCTGCCGGCAAATGCCTCAGCTTGCCTTTGACTGTCTGCAAAATAAAAATTAAATTTTAAAAAATTGGTTTTTTTTGTGTGTCGGTTTCCTTTCCGTCTCCTTCCCGGCCGGGTCCACACCACAGTCCTGTCCCACCCCCAGCAAAAGGTGTCGACTTTGCCTCATTGCATCTTGGTGCCCAGTTTGCGTTGTCTGTTTCTGCGGAAAAAAAGCAGAGGAAAAAAAGGTTTAAATTCAACCCAAGGAAAGCAGGCAGTAAGCGGATTTCGTTAAAACTTATGAGGAGAGGGGAAACAGTGGCACAATGGTATTTTCACTAGATTAGTAATCCGGACACTCTACACACCCGGGTTCAAATCCCACCATGACAAATGGTGAAACATAGACATAAAAGATAGGAGCAGGAAGAAGCCATTTGGCCCTTCGAGCCTGCTCCATCATTCATCACAATCATGGCTGACTGTCCAACTCAACAGCCTAATCCTCCTTTCTCCCCATAACCTTTGGTCCCATTCGCCCCAAGTGCTATATCCAGCCACCTCTGGAATACATTCAATGTTTTGGCATCAACTCCTTCCTGTGGTAATGAAATCTAAATTCAATAAAAATCTGGAATTAAAAGTCTAATGATGACCATGAAACTTTATCAATTAAAAAAACCCATCTGGGTTACTAATGTCCTTTAGGGAAGGGAATCTGCCATTCTTACCCAGTCTGGCCTACACGTGACTCTACAGCAACGTAGCTGACTCTTTAATGCCTTCTACAATCTGTGCAATCCACTCAGTTCCAGGACAATTAGGAATGGGAAACAAAGGCTGGACACCCACATTTAATGACTAAAAGAAGCTGAAGAGGATATACTAACTAATACGCTAATGGAACATGTAATTCTTCTCCTCACCACCACCCCCACCAATTCTAGCGGAAAGGCCCCGGATAACAACAATAACACTAACTTTATACATCACCGACAACATAGCACACTTACTGAATTAACCAAAATAGTAACATCATGTCACATCAAGAGAGACGAGGACAGAAGATCAAAAGCTTTGAGGAATATCTTTTTTGGAGAGAGTTTAAAAGAAAATGAGGATTCTGAAGCCATTGGTGGATGATGAAAATTGAGGAAAGCCACATTATCACACAAACTGAGTTTCAGCATGGTTTATAAATGAATCACAGCCTGGTTCCGGCACAAAAATGTTTCTCTCCTTTTTAGACACTCCACCATTTACTGGGAGACAACAGAAAATGCATGTCTGGTTTTGGGAGTCCAGGCTCACAACGGCAATGATAAATAGGTCAGAGTGAACAGCTTAGTGGAGAGGGGACCAAACACCCGACAACACAACAGACAACACAGTACCTACCAAATAGTGAGGATAGTCAAAATAACTAATGTGAGAAGGAAAATCTCCCTCCACATTGTCCCCATCAAACACTCCCAGGACAGGTACAGCACGGGGTTTGATACAGAGTAAAGCTCCCTCTACACTGTCCCCCCATCAAACACTCCCAGGACAGGTACAGCACGGGGTTAGATACAGAGTAAAGCTCCCTCTACACTGTCCCCCCATCAAACACTCCCAGGACAGGTACAGCACGGGGTTAGATACAGAGTAAAGCTCCCTCTACACTGTCCCCCATCAAACACTCCCAGGACAGGTACAGCACGGGGTTAGATACAGTGTAAAGCTCCCTCTACACTGTCCCCCCATCAAACACTCCCAGGACAGGTACAGCACGGGGTTAGATACAGAGTAAAGCTCCCTCTACACTATCCCCTATCAAACACTCCCAGGACAGGTACAGCACGGGGTTAGATACAGAGTAAAGCTCCCTCTACACTGTCCCCATCAAACACTCCCGGGACAGGTACAGCATGGGGTTGGATACAGAGTAAAGCTCCCTCTACACTGTCCCCATCAAACACTCCCAGGACTGGTACAGCACGGGGTTAGATACAGAGTAAAGCTCCCTCTACACTGTCCCCCATCAAACACTCCCAGGACAGGTACAGCACGGGGTTAGATACAGAGTAAAGCTCCCTCTACACTGTCCCCATCAAACACTCCCAGGATAGGTACAGCACGGGGTTAGATACAGAGTAAAGCTCCCTCTACACTGTCCCCATCAAACACTCCCAGGATAGGTACAGCACGGGGTTAGATACAGAGTAAAGCTCCCTCTACACTGTCCCCATCAAACACTCCCAGGACAGGTTCTCTCCAATGTGCCTAAAGAAGAAATCGTGAAGAGTGTTTATTCAGATCAGCAAGAAGACCGATGAGGAATTGACCATCTTACCGTGCTTCTGACCTTGTAACCGTGTACTCAAACCACAGGATGTTTGGAATCAGACTTGTGTCCCGTATCAGGAAGAACTCCGAGACTGGCCTGAATCATGGAACGACATGGAAAGTATATTAATCATAGTGTCCAAAGTTAATGCAAAACCCAGCAAAGAACCAACATGAAAATTTACACCCAAAATATGACCCCACTGTTTGTTTTAGTGTGCGAGGCCTGTACAGCTTTTTGAAACAAGCCCCATCAATGTATTTTACACAGGAGCAGTAACTACAGGGGGTCGAGGGCTGGAGTTTCTGCAGGTCAGTCCCTTGACATGCAGCTCATACCAAGTCCCTATAAAGGACGGCTAAATAAACACATTCTGGGAATTGAAGGGAAACTTTTTTATATTTTCTTGTGCCAATTTAATCAGGACTTCATATAAAACAGGAGCAGAACATGTAGAATATACCAAAGTCTTTACAATGCAAATTAAAATTTTCTATTTACCATGAAGCTATCCTGGGGAATAGCGGCGTTAGTACCTCTTGTGTAAAGATAAACCAGACTGCTCCCATTACCCCACCTGCTATAACTCCATATATCACTTGGCTCCAGGAATGGTACATCAAATAGACTCTGCAAGAATAAACACAACATTCCTTAAAGGCTGAATCATAGAATCATACAGCACAAAGGAAGGCCACTCAGCCCATCGTGCCTACGCTCCCTCTTTGATAGATCTTTTCTATTGCTCGTACACCCCTTTCCCTGTAGCCCTGCAAATTTTCCTTTTCAAGCATTTGTCCAATTCCTTTTCCAAGGTTACTACTGAATCCACCAGTCTTCCAAGCAAATCACAACGGGTCACCCAAAAACAACCCTCATTTCCCCGTGTTTCTTTTATCAGTCACCTTAAACCTGTGTCTCTGCTTATCAATCTCACTGTGTTATAAAGCAGGGGCTCCCCCTCTGAGAACTAATACCCAAACATCCTAAGAGGAGTACCTCGTCCTGTAGTCTGTAAGAAGTGTGTGTGTGAAGTGATGTGACCTGCTCTTCAGTAGCTTCTAGTGGTTAAATAAAAATAAATCCCTGACACGCTCTCTAAAATCAACACACAACAATTTATTTTTCTAACTGTCAGTGAACAAATTAACTGAACTATTAACAAACCGAATAAATCCCTTTAAACTATTAACTATTCCCAAAACAAACAAAATTCTAATGGAATGCTTTTCCAATAAATACAATTTCCATTCACTAACAAAATAGAATTTAGTCACTCTGAGATTTTGTGTCTTGCAGAATATTCTGGGCTTTCTCTGTTGATTCTGCTGGCTGGAACTTCTTTCTTCTTTGGTACCTTTGTTATCTAGATAGTGCTTTCTCTAAGATGAAGCTTTGAGAGCCAGTGATTTTCTCTCGAGAGCGATGTTAGTTCTGGCTGATGGCAGTTGCTCTATTTCTCTGTTCCACTGCCCTCTTCTTTTATATCCACGACAACAATTTCCCACAATAGGATTGGTGCAAGATTGTCAAAACCATCACATTTCAATTTAATAGGTTTTTGGTATCCAAGTGCCTGATTCAAATTGATTGGCTAAATTCAAAGCCTGTTGTCTTAGTAAAACTGTTGCTTGGCCTTCCATGTTTCAATCTGGGCTCTCTGTGTACTTACATTTTCTGAATCTCTAAGCACAGGAAACACACCACCTTTGAAAGGGTCTACGCAATGCTTCACCCACCCCCCCCCACCCCAAACATTTTACAATTTTATCATTTTTACAAACTCCAAATTCTAACTTCCAACCTCCCAATCTACAAAAGCTCCATCCAACTTCACAGCAATTACAAGTGAAAAAAATACTGTTCCATGTTGTACAAAGAAAATGTTGATCTCTTTTGTCTGGAAGGCATCAGCAACCCTCTCGGACCGTGGTCAAATATTCTTCACATACAACAAAAGCTCAAAATAAAAACAAACTGTGCTGTTGCCTAACAACAGAGGTTCAGACAAGTCAGTGATAACCAGAAAAGTAGTTCTGCTTCAGTTGGAAGAAATTGGCAGAATGGACAGGACATGAAGACAGATAGAGAGCAAGTCCCAAATTAAAGAAGGTTTAAAAAAACTAGGGAGGAACAAAAAAAAGTCCCAAGATAACAGCTATGTCAAGGAACAAGGACAGGGATCATGAACAGATCCTGTTCAGTGAAGTTAAGAGTGAGGAGGCAGAGGAAGCTCCAAGCTTAAGTGAGAAAGCTGCAGGAAGCAAACTTAAAGCAAAATAAGCCTGCGAAGCAGTGGTGTGCTGGTGGTATGGGCGGATGTGTGTGTGGAAGGCCATGTTCAAATGCATGCAACAACCCAAGGGAGAGAAACCTCAGAAGGAGAGATCAAAGCCCTGGAGGTGGACCAATGTGAAAGGTGTCTGAGAGAGAGCACTGTTTGGGAGAAGATTCCACAAAGCAAGTACTTTGAGCATTGAGATTGGAAACCCACATGTCAAAGACAAGCTTTGGTGAGACCAGACAGTCTCTCAGGGTGACAAAGTTTTAGGGAGTTGATGAGAGATCCATTGCATATGTCAGGGGTGGACTATCACTTGGTTAGTCCACCCCCAACATAAGGTCAGTGTGCCTAACCGTACGTTGCTTATTAGTTTACTGGACTGGGTACTTGCTGTAAATTTTAGTCTACAAGATAGGTTTTCAAACTTGTATTATCCTTACGAATTTGTAAAGTTATAGTTGTGGGTGATGGAATAGTGTAATATGGTTTATATTTTCTTGTTTAACAAATGTTTTATTATTTGGTATAAACTTCTAAGCTGACTTTGTGACTCTGTTCATTGGTCACTCTCCCATGTTTCTAAATAAAGAGAGTTAGGATCCAGCAGGCCTGGTTCCACCCTAGGATTTAACCTGACCAGCAGGAACACCAGGCAATTAAACTCTGAATGACCCGCTGTTGTCATCGGGATTTTATTTTATTCATTCATGGGATGCAGCTATTGCTGGCTGGGCCAGCATTTATTGCCCCGCCCAGAGGGCATTTTTAAGAGTCAACCACATTGCTGTGGGTCTGGAATCACATGTAGGCCAGATGGCAAATTTCCTTCTTTTATGGACATTAGTGAATTTGATGGGATTTTACATCAATAATGGTTTTATTATCTTTTAATTCCAGTCTTTTATTGAATTCAAATTTCACCATCCGTCGTGGTGGGATTCGAACCCAGGTCCCCAGAACATAACCCTATGTCTCTGGATTACTAATCTAGTGACAACACCACCGCAACGCTGCCTCCCCCTGGACAATAAGGCTTTGTGGCTTGCAAGGGACATCCACTGCATCTTAACCACAGACTAGCACATTGACCATCACATTGTATAAAACCCTTCCCTCATAAAACAGTGCATCATTCACATTACTGTGAGAATCAGTTCATACAAGAAATGTTACCTACCTACTATATGAGACAAGGAAGGCCACAGCCAGCAAGCATATGGATAAAACATGCCTCCATAACAGGTCTAAACATCTAGCGTTGTTTGTTTGGTGCATTCTGAGGAAAGAAACAAATAGGTTTTTTTGCACCCCATGGTTTACAACAGCTCAGATTTATATAGTGCCTCTAACATGGTAAAACATCCCAAGGTGATTCACAGTAGTGTCATCAAACATGGTTTAATACTTAGCCTCATACAGGGACATTAGAACAGGTGATAAAAGCTTGATTAAAGAGGTAGGTTTTAAGGAGCGATTTAGGAGGGAGAGGGATCAAGGAAGAAAATCTCAGAGCTCAGACAGTAGAAGACATAGCAACCAGTGGTGAAGTAATTAAGATTGGGGTGCTCAAGTAGCCAGAATTGAAGGAGTGATTGTAGGGCTGGAGGAGGTTGCATAGATAGGGAGGACAAGGTCATGTAAGCATTTAAAAACAAGGATGAGAATTTTAAGATCCCTAGGCAAGCAAGCACAGGGAATGTTCAAATAATCTGCATTTACTTGGCACATTTCACTGTGCTTAGATCCCAGTTCACTGCTGTGCCTCAAACTCATGTCAGGTAAGTAGTGTCAGCAAACCTACTACCACTACAGCGCACCCCAATTCTGGCTAACTAAATCAACCAGTTCTGTATCTTACCCAGTGGTAGTCACTCAGTGGTTAACACGTGTGTGCCCACTCCCCTATTTCTAGCAGGGAGATGTTGTTTTTTATTCAACATCTCTGCTGAGATCAGTTAAGATGTGGGTATGCCGGCGTTGGACTGGCGTAAACACAGTAAAAAGTCTGACAACACCAGGTTTTAGTCCAACCAATTTATTTGATAATATTCTCACAAGCAAGCTTTCGAGGTTACCCTCTTCGTCAGGTCACTCTTCACCTGACGAAGAGGGTAACCTCGAAAGCTTGCTTGCTTGTGAGAATATTATCAAATAAATCGGTTGGACTAAAACCTGGTGTTGTCAGACTTTTTACTGAGATCAGTTAACACAGCAGAAACCAAGCCCGCGACTCACTCTGCAGCACTCATTACTGCAACTGCCGGTATTTACCTGCGAAGCAGTGTGCCACCATGTCGCTCACTCAGGCACTAGGGTCCAATCATCTTCCATCCTCTGGCCTGAACAGTACACTTGGTCTTAATTCCCTTTTTACGTGTCTGCAGTAGTTTCCTCCCAGTCCAAAGATGTGTGGATTAGGTGGACTGGCCATCTAAATTGAGATCTCATTGAGACGTATAAGATGATGAATGGGATGGATAGGATAGAGGTGGAGAGACTCTTCCCACTCAAAAAAGACAGTAGGACTAGGGGGCACAGCCTCAAGATAAAGGGGGGGCAGTTTAGAACAGAGTTGAGGAGGAACTTCTTCACTCAAAGGGTGGTGAATCTCTGGAATTCTCTGCCCGTTGAAGTGGTGGAGGTTGCCTCGCTAAATATTTTTAAGAAGCGGGTTGATGGGTTTTTGATAAGAGAGGGGATTAAGGGTTATGGGGAGAGGGCGGGAAGGTGGAACTGAGCCACGACAGATCAGCCATGATCTTATTGAATGGCAGGGCAGGCTCGAAGGGCTAGATGGCCTACTCCTGCTCCTATTTCTTATGTTCTTAATTGCTCCTTCGTGTTCCAAAATGTGTAGGTTGGGGGAAGTAGTGGGGTAAATACGTGGATTACGGGGCTGGGTCTGGGTGCGATGCTCCGTTGGAAAGTTGGTACAGACTCAACGGGCTGAATGGCCTGCTTTTGCACTGTAGGGTTTCTATGAATAGCAGGGTCCCCAGTAATGTTTATAAAAATCATGATGTGGGTATGCCGGCGTTGGACTGGCGTAAACACAGTAAAAAGTCTGACAACACCAGGTTTTAGTTGGACTAAAACCTGGTGTTGTCAGACTTTTTACTATAAAAATCAGTACAGACGAGGAAGACAATCAGCACATTCCGCTCACCTATCCATAGAAATTTATGGATTCCCATCATGACAACGAATTGCTTTGCATGATTCCAGAGCTTTTGACTTCATTATCAGCCCAGAGCTCACTCCAATGTAGGGCAGCATGGTGGCACAGTGGTTAGCACTGCTGTTTTACAGCACCAGGGACACAGGTTCGATTCCTGGCTTGGGTCACTGTCTGTGTGACGTCTGTACTGGTTTCCTCCGGGTGCTCTGGTTTCCTCCCACAGTCCGAAAGATGTACTGGTTGGAGTGCATTGGCCATACTAAATTCTCCCTGAACCTGAACAGGTGCCAGAGTGTGGCAACTAAGGGATTTTCACAGTAACTTTAAGTCTGTCCATGTTTCTGACAACACAGATCTTGCCTAGCACTTATTTGTATCCAAGCCCACCTGAACAGCTGCAGTGATTTAATTTGAAATACAGCTGAGGATTAAATTTTTCTTAGAATCTTACATCACAGAAACAAGCCATTCAGCCCATCATGTCTGTGCCAGCTCTTTGAAAGGGCTAACTATTAGTCTGACTCCTCCTGTTTCCTTCCCCATGGACATATTTCCCCCCTCCACTCCACAAAGTATTTATCCAATTCTCTTTGAAAGTTGCTATTGAATACACTTGGCACCTTTCATTCAGGCTGCACATTCCACATCATCAGAATTCTTGTTAAAATAATTCTGACCATCCCTCTAGCTTCCCTGCCGATTGTCTCATGTCCCCTGGTTATAGACCTTTCTGATGTGGGTATGCCGGCGTCGGACTGGTGTAAACACAGTAAAAACCCTCGAAAGCTTGTGAGAATATTATCAAATAAATCGGTTGGACTAAAACCTGGTGTTGTCAGACTTTTTACTGTGTACAGACCTTTCTGCCAGTGGAAGCAGTTCCTCCTCATTTACTCAATCCTGCTCTCATCTAATTAGTATCTTGTACTGCTCAGCAGAGTTTCCCAGTATTTAATTTTCATGGTTGGAGAGTTCAAGTTTTTCTCACCTTCATAGTGAATCATAAAACAAGAGCCATACATACCTTAAATAAAGGAAAAGGAGGGAGTAGATGGAAAAGAACCATATGAACTGGGAATGACTGGACGGCATTCCATACTCTGTAAACAAGGTACTGTGGCCACCTGTGGACAGAAGTAATTAAGAAACATTACAAACTGTGAAGTAATATAACCTTGTATAGAAGCTGAAGGATCCTCCAGATTAGCACAATTAGGATACCGTGTTCCTCAGGTTAGACATGTTCATCCATAGGATCATAATTCTTTCATGGGATATGGACTTTACTGGCTGGGGAGCATTTATTGCCCATCCCTAATTGACCTAACTGCACCTTCTTGAACCGCAGCACTATAAGTGGTGTAGATACACCCACAATGTTGTTAGGGAGGGAGTTCCAGGATTTTGATCCAGCAACAGTGAAGGAACAATGATATATTTCCAAGTCAGGACGGTGAGTGACTTGGAGGAGGACCTCCAGGTGATAGTGGTCCCAGGTATCCACCACTCTTGTTTTCCTATTCAGTGGTGGTCGAGTGTTTGGAAGGCACTATCTAAGGAGGTTCTGCAGAGTATCGTTTAGATGGTACACATAGTTGCTACCATGGAGGGATTGTGGAAGGAATAGCAATCAAGCAGGGCTGCTTTGTTGTGGACGATATCAAGCTTCTCAAATGCTGCTGGATCTGCACTCATCCAGGCAAGTGGGGAGTATTCCAAAATATTCCTGACTTGTGTCCTGTAGATGGTGGACAGGCTTTGGGGAGTCAGGAAACAAGCTACTCACAACAGAATCCCTAGTCTCTGACCTGCTCTAGTAGCCACAGTAATTTTATGGGCAGTCTAGTTCAGTTTCTGGTCACCGATAACCCCCAGAATGTTAACTGGTTCTAGGCAGCTGAACGAATAGCAATGTAACACCAGAGGTGTTATTCCCTCAGGTTATTCCCACGCCAGCATCATCAGTATCGCAGTGACTTCTCTGATCCAATTAATATTCTATTCTTTAAATAAAATTAGAAAGTGAAAACTCTAAGCAACTTAAATACAGATTGGTACTATGATCTCATATTTACAGTACATTCAAATATTAAGGTGGTGTGACCTGTGAATGAGAAACTACAGTCGGTTTTCAATGAGACCTCAATAAGCCTTATTCAAAAGGAACGGAAACATTTATTACAAAGTGTTGCTCTCACCTTGGCATGGTCTGGGTTCTTTGATAATATTCTTAATTACCCAGTTGAAGCTTTCATTTAGTACCAAACCGCAGAGAAATGAAATCTGAAACAAATAACAGAGTGTAATCACCATTCATGTGGCTGCACTTTGCAAAACTGCCATTCACCAACATCAGATTGGGGTTCACTGCAATTCTTATCATCTGTAAAAAAACGGGAGGGAATTGCTAAAGTTGTCTACTGGCTACAGGCAAAGTAGTACAACACAAGATATTTCACAAAGGGATTTACAAACTATACAGAGTATTGAAAACTGAGTGCTGAAATTACTAGTCAGCTTTACGGTATTACAGAAACAGTCCCTTTATACTTCAGTACTACTCCAAAAGCTTGAACAAGGGACCCAGAGAGGGGCAGGGGGGGCTGATAGGGAAGTAGCGCCCAACAGTAAGAGACGTAAATACCACCAGCCACTCTTTTCTTCCTGGCTAAACATTTTGGGGTTCACCTCTGCTCTTTGCAAATCATCTCAGCCATTCAGGGAATGTCTAAAGGCCAGAAAATTAATTTGGTGAGTTGTAATTTTCAAACCTTGCCTTCAATCTCACATATAATTGTTTTTTTTCACCTCTTTACACAACTGCTGGAGCAGCAGCTCTACAATGTAAAGAGGATACAGTTCAACAGCATCAGAAGTTCCCAAGATTATAAACAACATCTATATGGAATGGTTCTGCAGAGTGGGTTTCGCACAGAATACTCTTCAGACTCCAATGCAAAACAACTTCAAAGTTTCAAAAGCTCACTTCTTTTCCCCCAGAAAAAGTACAGTGTATGTACATTTAGAGTACACCAAACAAATATTTCCATAGCTACCTTCAATCCACTCATATATTCTACAGACACTGGACTGGGAAAAATCTCCACATAGTTTACTTTGGACAAGAGCACTATGAAGTAGTGCGCATGAAGTATGCTGGACCCACTGCTCTGAATAAGAGATCAGAGACCCACATACCACATCCTTTTCTCGCAGTTTTCCCCTCACATCCCCTCATATATTCCACTCATAGAGAACATGCACAAATGATCCTGTCAGGAAGGGCTGTTCATTGAGGTTTACTAGGCTGATACCGGAGTTGAGGGGATTGAGCTATGAGGAGAGGCTGAATAAACTAGGCTTGTACTCGTTAGAGTTTAGAAGAATGAGGGGAGATCTCATTGAGACGTATAAGATGATGAATGGGATGGATAGGATAGAGGTGGAGAGACTCTTCCCGCTCAAAAAAGACAGTAGGACTAGGGGGCACAGCCTCAAGATAAAGGGGAGGCGGTTTAGAACAGAGTTGAGGAGGAACTTCTTCACTCAAAGGGTGGTGAATCTCTGGAATTCTCTGCCCGTTGAAGTGGTGGAGGCTGCCTCGCTAAATATTTTTAAGAAACGGGTTGATGGGTTTTTGATAATAGAGGGGATTAAGGGTTATGGGGAGAGGGCGGGAAGGTGGAGCTGAGTCACGACAGATCAGCCATGATCTTATTGAATGGCGGGGCAGGCTCGAAGGGCCAGATGGCCTACTCCTGCTCCTATTTCTTATGTTCTTATGTTCTTAAAGAGTCATAAAGGTTTACAGCTTGGAAACAGGCCCTTCGGCCCAACTTGTCCATGCCGCCCCTTCTTTTTAATCACTAAGCTAGTCCCAATTCCCCACATTTGGCCCACATCCCTCTATATACCCATTTTACCTCGCAACTGTCTAAACGCTTTTAAAAAGACAAAATTGTACGCGCCTCTACTATTACCTCAGGCAGCTCATTCCAGACACTCACCACCCTGAGTGAAAAAATTGCCCCTCTGGACCCTTTTGTATCTCTCCCCTCTCACCTTAAACCTATGCCCTCTAGTTTTACACTCCTCTACCTTTGGGAAAAGATGTTGACTGTCTAGCTGATCTGTGCCCCTCATTATTTTATGGAAGGACAATTTATAACATCTATTTTACAGGAGGAGAAAATGGTTCCCACTAATTTAAGCTGAGGAACTCACTATGTCCAGATGTGAAGCAAATACACAACAGCTATCTTCCAGTCTATTTGGGCGACTGATGTCCATTTCTTTTTGTTTTAATTTATTCTTGGGATGCGATTCACTGGCAAGGCCAGTTTATTGCCTATTCCTTACTGGCTCTGAGAAGGTGAGACACCTTTGTGAACTCCTCCAAATGGCTCGCTAGGTCATTCTAGAAGGCAGTTAAGAATCAAACATGTTGCTGTGGGTTTAAAGTCACATATAGGTCTGGACTGGGTTGGGGTGGTAGACTTCTTTCTCTAAAGGGCATTTTCACAACAATCCAATAATTTCTTAGTCACCATTACTGAGTCTAGAGTTTTATTCTTCATTTAATTAATTTCTCCAGCTGCCATGGTGGGACGTAGCTTTGTCTCTTTCTCTAACTCATTAATCTCGATCTCTGCATAGTCCAAGAACAAATCCATTATGTTACCAAATTCCAAATGAACTACAACATTTGAAAGATCAAATTAAGTAAATATATTTTACACACTGATCAAATATTTATAATGAGCAGTTTAGATTTAACATTGCATTCATTCCATCATGTCTATAAACACAATCACATTTAAGCAATGTTTGGGTAAACCAACTATGAGGTACATAGGTTGCATGATGCCACTACCACGGTGCATCTGCCCGCACTGCAACAGAATCCAAGACATTTCCTGCCCAATAGTGTCAAGCGGGGAAGTCCCTCAGCTGGCTTCCCCACTCATCGCATCATCCAGAAAAGAGGGGAGAGAGACTGGTCATGGGGAACATACTAGAACAGTGACCATCCCATTGAAACTTTCAGAGCCAATAATTCCCAGAGATCAAGATAAGAAACATTTGCAAGACTTACAGAGTGCAGCTCTCTTTTGAACACGATGAGTGTGATGAAACCAAAAAGGATAAATACTGGTACAAGACTTAAATATGCAAGAACCTTCCCTGTGAGGTCACCTAGAGAGCAAAAAAAATTAGACTACAATTAGGGACACATTAGCAACACAGGTTTAAAAAAAATTGATGCAAATTTTAAAATATTGTTTAAACTTTTTATTTCTTCCCTAATGTGGCTCAGATGTCTCACACTGAGAGAGTAAAGGATCATCTCCCAGGGATCTGCCACTGCAGCTCTGGGCCAGATCCTAGAAGTTAAATTAAATACAGGGAGGGCCAAAGCACTGTTTTCAGTCCCCATCATAAAATGCGTTCCCTGACCACCAACTCCAACATCCTCCTTGGCAACTATCTGAGGCTGAGTTAGATCATTCTCAACCTCAACACCATATTTGATCAAACTCCAGCATCAAAAACATCCACTCTGCTGTCAAAGTCCTCATTCATGTTTCTCTCGCTTCTACATTTGAGTATTCCATGCTCTCCAGTCTCCCACCTAAACCTGGGCTCCTCCAAAACTCTGCTGTGTGCATCCTAATTTGCAGTCCCATTCACCCAACACCATTTTCACTGGCTGGCACTAGCACTTCAATTTTAAAATTCTCATCCTAGTTTTCAAATCTCTCCATAGTCTTTCCACTTCCTATCTCTGTAACCGCCTCCAGTCACAGAAACCTCACACATCTCCGTGCTTCTCCAATTCTGGTCTCTTGTACATCGTTTCTTTTGAACACTCCATCATTGGTGACTGTGCTTTCATCCAACTGAGCTCTAAACTCCTGAATCCCCTCCCGAAATCTCTCTGCCTCTCTCGTCCCTTCCTTAAGGTGATCCTTAAAAGCTGCCTCTTTAACCAAACTTGATATCTGATACCTCATGTGACCTGATGTCCAATTTTGTTTGTTAATGCTGCTGTGAAGCAGTGAGTTTAGACTATGTTAAACGTGCTTTAGAAATGCAAGTTGTTATCAAACACTGGTTGCTCGCTTCTCCACACTCTAGCGTCTGCTATGACTCAGTGGGCAACCCCAATCCTCTCATCTGAGTCAGAAGGTTGTGAATTCAAGCAAACTTGACAGACTCGAGCACAAAACTCAGACCAATACTCCAGCGCAGTACCAAAGATAAAACTGCATTGTCAGAAGTGCCATCTTTCTGACCAGATATGAACCCAAGGCCCTGTCTGCCCTCTCAGGTGGATATAAAAGATCCCATGACACTATTGTGAAGAAGAGCAGGGTAGTTCTCCCCAGTGACCAGCCAAATACTTTCTCCTTGACCAATATCACCACACAAAAAAACTGGTTGTGAATACACTGCTGTTTGTGGGAGTTTGCTGTATACATATTTACTGCTGCTTTTCCTACATTATAACACTTCAAAAAGTACTTCATCGGCTGTAAAGCACAAGATTTTCTTTTGCTGTTACAACTTTGAACAAGTTATGGGTTTTCACCACATCAGCGGAACTGAGATAGAGAATTCTGCTACAAGTGATTGGATGGGCAGGGAAGGGTAATCAAATATCTTTTCACTCTGGTGCACAGTCTACGCTAAAACATTAAATTCATACCACAATCCTCTTAAATAGTTTTTCCAAAGTGAGGAAAGTTACTGCAGGTTAGATATCTGATCACAGTGCAATTTTTCTCATGGCCTTTTCCCTTTCTCAAATAATTGAGATGAGGGCTCGACAGAGTAAATACTGGGAGACTCTTTTCCCAGACTGGAGAGTCTTAAACTAGGGGGTCATAGTCTCAGGATAAAGTGTTAGCCACTTGGGACAGAGCTGAGGAGAAACGTCTTCACTCAGAACTTCAAACCCTCAGAATTATCTACGTGTTCATGGCTAAGGGGTTAGAGTAGAGGAATTGGACTGACTGGAGTTCTCTACAAAGAATCAATAAACCAAATCACTCCTCCTACGCAGTAATGACTCATGACCCTAGAAGCTGCGGATGTTTAGTTTTGAGTATATTCAAGGATGAGAGATTAATGGTTTTTGCATACTGTAAAATACAGGAGATCAGTCGTGATCTTAGTGAATGGTGGAGAAAATTGAAAGGGTTGTATGGCCTATTCCTACTCATAGAATCCCTATTGTGCAGGAGACAGGCATTCAGCCCATTGAGTCTGCACCAACCCACCATTTTGTCTTAGCGAGGCCCTATCCCCGTAACCCACACCACACCAATCCCCCCTAACCTACACATCTTAGGATGTAAGGGGCAATTTAGCATGGCCAATGCATTTAACCTGCACATCTTTAGAGTGTGAGGAAACCGGAGCACCCAGAGGAAACACATGTAGTCACGGGGAGAACGTGCAAGCTCCACACAGCCATATTGTCCATATTATTTTCCTAACTCAATCTTATATTTCAAAAACATCAACCTTAACAGCTGAATTATATTGCCATATAAAATGAAATTTGACGGTTGGTAAACATACAGCAAGGATGGAATTGAACCAGTCATCCAAGGAAGACTCCAGGTTTGATCAATATGGAGTCAGAAAGCAACAGGGATGCCGCAATCATGTTAGGTTCAATAAAGGAAAACTAGAATTAACTAATGTTTCCACTCCCAGCCACTATCTGATTAAGATAGAAGCAAGCTTGGCAACATGCCTTGCTGTCAACTTCCCTCTAATCCTTTCATGCAGTTTGACAGAGCACTGGATGACACCCCATATTATTTATCAAGAGGCACAAGCACAATGAGTCAAGTGGTTGCTTTTGTGCTACCCCTGCTGGTCATGCCTCCAGCTACCTTGGCCCAATGCTCTAAAATTACCTCCCTAAACCTCTCTGTCCCTCAACTTCCTTTAAGAGATTCCAAAAAACAAAATCTCTCTTTGACCAAACTTCCAGTAAAACATTTATCCGCAAGAAGCAGGGCAGGATTCGAACAGAATTTCTTGATAGAATGACCTGGACAGAGTGAACAGCCTGAGAGAGTGATGGAAGCAGATTTAATGGCAAACAGAGGGAAAAAAACAGCATAGCTATGGGCTAAGAGAAATGGTGTGGGTATGCCGGCGTTGGACTGGCGTAAACACAGTAAAAAGTCTGACAACACCAGGGTTTAGTCCAACCGATTTATTTGATAATATTCTCACAAGCTTTCGAGGTTACCCTCTTCGTCAGGTGAATGGAGAGTTCTGGCCTCAGACAGAGCATATAAAGCACAGACAGTTTAGAGATTGCTGATTAGAATGCGAATCCTTTCACCTAACCTGCTGTTCAAGTCTTAAAGTGGCTGATAATGTGAGTGGAAGGAGCACTGATCACAGGTCTCAACAGGGATCTTGGGTTCATGTCGCACTATCTGTAACCCCCGTGACTTGCCTGGGTTTGCAAAACCTCACTTACTGTACTGTCTGGAGACAATACACATCTCTTTAACCTGTGATCAGTGCTCTTTCCACTCACATTATCAGCCACTTTAAGACTTGAACAGCAGGTTAGGTGTAAGGATTCGCATTCTAATCAGCAATCTCTAAACTGTCTGTGCTTTATATGCTCTGTCTGAGGCCAGAACTCTCCATTCACCTGACGAAGAGGCAGTCCCCTCGAAAGCTTGTGAGAATATTATCAAATAAATTGGTTGGACTAAAACCTGGTGTTGTCAGACTTTTTACTAAGAGAAATGGGCCAGGGCCTACTGCATATATACAAACCTACGAATTAAAAGCAGGAGAAGGCCCCTCAAGTCTGCTCTGCCATTCAATCAGATCATAGTTGATCTGATTGTAACCTCAACCCAACAATCCTGCCTTTCAACCCTTATTAAATCAAGAGGACACAACCCTGACACAGTGATTAGTTAGCACTGCTGCCTCACAGCAAAAAGTCTGACAACACCAGGTTTTAGTCCAACCTATTTATTTGATAATATACTCAAGTTTTCAGGGTTAGCCCCTTCGTCAGGTGAATGGAGAGTTCTGGCCTCAGACAGAGCATATAAAGCACAGACAGTTTAGAGATTACTGATTAGAATGCGAATCCTTACACCTAACCTGCTGTTCAAGACCTGAAGTGGCTGATAATGTGAGTGGAAGAAGAACTGTTCACAGTTTAAAGAGATGTGTATTGTCTCCAGACAGTACAGTAAGTGAGGTTTTGCAAACCCAGGCAAGTCACGGGGGTTACAGATAGTGCGACATGAACCCAAGATCCCTGTTGAGACCGTCCACATGTGTGCGGAACTTGGCTATCAGTCTCTGTTCAGCGACTCTGCGCTGTCGTGAAGGCCGCCTTGGAGAATGCTTACCCGAAGGTCAGAGACTGAATGCCTGTGACCACTGAAGTGTTCGCCAACAGGAAGGGAACAGTCTTGTCTGGTGACTGTCGAGCGATGTTCATTCATCCGTTGTCGTAGCGTCTGCATGGTCTCCCCAATGTACCATGCTTCGGGACATCCTTTCTTGCAACATATCAGGTAGACAATGTTGGCCGAGTTGCAAGAGTATTTACCATGTACCTGGTGGATGGTATTCTCACGTGTGATGCTGGTATCCATGTCAATGATCCGGCATGTCTTGCAGAGGTTGCTGTGGCAGGGTTGTGTGGTATTGTGGTCACTGTTCTCCTGAAGGCTGGGTAGTTTGCTGCGAACAATGGTCTGTGTGGTTGTCTGAAAGCAAGAAGTGGGGGTGTGGGGATAGCCCTGGCGAGATGTTCGTCTTCATCAATGATATGTTGAAGACTCCGGAGAAGATGTCGTAGCTTCTCCGCTCCGGGGAAGTACTGGACGACGAAGGGTACTCTGTCCACTGTGTCCTGTGTTTGCCTTGAGGAGATCGGTGCGGTTTTTCGCTGTGATGCACTGGAACTGCCGATCTATGAGTCGAGCACCATATCCTGTTCTTATGAGGAGCATTTCTCCACTTCTCCAGTTTCCACCCTAAACATGTTAAAGAAGCCATTCCCTATGGACAAGCCCTCGACTCGATATGGTGAAGACGAACATCTCGCCAGGGCTATCCCCACACCCCCACTTCTTGCTTTCAGACAACCACACAACCTCAAACAGACCATTGTTCGCAGCAAACTACCCAGCCTTCAGGAGAACAGTGATCACAATACCACACAACCCTGCCATAGCAACCTCTGCAAGACATGCCGGATCATCGACATGGATACCATCATCACACGTGAGAATACCATCCACCAGGTACATGGTAAATACTTTTGCAACTCGGCCAACATTGTCTACCTGATACGTTGCAAGAAAGGATGTCCCAAAGCATGGTACATTGGGGAGACCATGCAGACGCTACGACAACGGATGAATGAACATCGCTCGACAGTCACCAGGCAAGACTGTTCCCTTCCTGTTGGCGAACACTTCAGTGGTCACGGGCATTCAGCCTCTGACCTTCGGGTAAGCATTCTCCAAGGTGGCCTTCACGACACACGACAGCGCAGAGTCGCTGAACAGAGACTGATAGCCAAGTTCCGCACACATGAGGACAGTCTCAACAGGGATCTTGGGTTCTTGTCGCACTATCTGTAACCCCCGTGACTTGCCTGGGTTTGCAAAACCTCATTTACTGTACTGTCTGGAGACAATACACATCTCTTTAAACTGTGATCAGTGCTCCTTCCACTCACATTATCAGCCACTTCAGGTCTTGAACAGCAGGTTAGGTGTAAGGATTCGCATTCTAATCAGTAATCTCTAAACTGTCTGTGCTTTATATGCTCTGTCTGAGGCCAGAACTCTCCATTCACCTGACGAAGGGGCTAGCCCCGAAAGCTTGTGAGTATATTATCAAATAAATAGGTTGGACTAAAACCTGGTGTTGTCAGACTTTTTACTGTGTTTACGCCAGTCCAACGCTGGCATACCCACATCATGACTACTATCGACGCCTCACAGCGCCTGGGACTTGAGTTCAATTCCGGCCTTGGGCAAATGTATGAACAAAGAACAGCACAGCACGGGAACAGGCCCTTCAACCCACCAAGCCTGCGCCGATCATGTTATCCTGCTTAGACCAACCGCCTGTATCCCTCAGACCCTGCTTGTTCATGTGCCTACCCAGATAATTCTTAAATGTTGCTAATGCATCTGTCTCAACCACTTCGCTTGGCAGTGCATTCCAGATCTCCACTGCCCTGCATAAAAAAACTTGCCCCACACATTTCTATTTAACCTTTCCCCCCCCTTATCTTGAACTTGTGCCCTCTTGTGATTGTCATTTCTGCCCTGGGAAAAAGCTTCCAACTGTTCACCTTATCTACGCCCTCATAATGTCATAAACTTCTATCAAGTCACCCCTCCGACTCTGTCTTTCCAGGGAGAACAATCCCAGTTTATTCAATTTCTCCTCATACCTAATACTGTGGTTTGTACATTCTCCCTGTGTCAGAGTGGGTTTCCTCTGGGTGCTCCGGTTTCCTACCAATGTCCAAAGATGTGCAAGTTAGGTGGATTAGCCGTGGTAAATGCGCAGGGTTATGAGGATGAGACAGCGAGGGTGGTCTGGGGTGGGATGCTCTTTCAGAATCGGTGCAGACATGATGGGCCAAATGGCATTTTTCTGCACTGTAAGGATTCTGTGGTTCTGTCCTAAAAATATTCAAACACACTGTTCCGCTGCTTTAAGATAAAAATTCAACCTTCAACACGTGCCATGCACAGATTTGGATTATCGAGTGTGCTGGTCCTTAAATTAACAACTATTGCCCAACTACTGTTTGGGGCAACTCTTAACCATGAGGAGTGCCAAACTGGTGGCTGATTGGCTGGCTGCCAGATACCTCCCATTGATAATCATTAACTAACTGTCGGACTTGGGCAGTTTCAGAGATTACCCAGGCTGCGCAAGTGAGGAGCCAGGAAGCTCTCTCTCGGAACAGCCCTTTTGCACATTTATACAGAGAATGACTGCCAGCAGGCAAATGATTATTCTGTGCAGGTGAATCTAAAGCCCAAATAATATCAGTAAAATCACGGCTGAACAGCAGATAATTTACCCACTGCTCCAATTTAAACTCCAACACACTGATATGGATTCAAGCCAGCAATTCCACACAACACAATTCCCAACATTACAACTTGCATTTGTATCACACCGTTAACATTGAAAAATACACATGACACTTCATAAAAATATCGGGTCTCTAGGAGGGTCAGTATTTATTGCTCATTGCTAGGCGATGCTAAGCTGCCTTCTGGAATAGCTGCAGTTTGTGTGGTGAAGGCACTTCCAACACTTGTGGAGGGAGTTCCTGGATTTTGACCCAGCGACAATGAGTGAATGCTGATTGTATGAGTTGAATTGGGATGGTGTGCATCATGAATAGGAAGTTGGAAGCGATGATGTTCTCATGTGCTTGCTGCCCTTGTTCTTACAGATAATGGTGGTCAGGGGTTTGGAAGGAGTGTTGAAGAGGGGCGACCAGGAGCTTGGTGATGGGGTTAAGGTCAAAGGGTTTTAGGAAGGGAAATCCAAAGTGTGGAGCTGACATTGACAAATGCACAATTGCCAACGATAGAGTGAAAGGAGGAGGGGAGGATTTGCTAAGGGGCAAGAGTGACATTAGTGGGTAGTCAACCACAAGCTAATAATATTAAAGATGGTTACAGTTCTGGAGAAGAGTGATGCCATATGGTGATTCAAAGGCTTGAGCTAAGCTGGAGTAGGGAAACAACTCATGAAAATTAGACAATTTGCCACACAGAGGAGGAAGGTAAGGTTTGATACACCTACCCTAGGCCAATTATAGAATGGCAGGTCTTGGGCCCAGAAACTAGGTGTTCAAATTGGTTTTCAAATAACCAAAGATAGAAAAAGAGGAAAAAAATGGCTTAAAAAAGGTATGACTTAAATCAATTGAAAGCAAGAACATTCACAAAACGTGCAACTTGTTGAGATAATTTTTTCTCTCAGAGAGCTGAGTATCTCTGGAACCCTCTTCCTCAGAAGACTATGGAAGCAGAATCTTTGAATAATTTTAAGACAGATTTATTTAGATTCTTGATTAACAAGGGGGTGAAAGGTTATCGGGGGTGGGCAGGAAAGTGGGGTTGAGGTTATAATCAGGTCGACCATGATCTTACTGAATGGCGGAGTAGGCTCGAGGATCCTACCCTGCTTCTTATTCGCTCGTTATAGTCTTGTCTCAATAGGCATGTGGTTAGTTACCCCCAGTTTGAATGCTATGAGAAATATTCTTCCAAATTCCATCTTTAATCTGCTACTTTTATAAACGGTTTTGAATAGGTATTTTATGCAGTGTTTTATTTTGCTTTCTTTCCTATATCAGACCCCTGCTCCACTATGCACCAAGCCACAGCTGTGAAAGTCGGCGGCAGCCTACTCCCAAAATACTGGTTCTCTGTGGCTGATGTGCCAACCCTCTCTGTTCCAAATATCCAAATTTTCCAAGACTTGCCTCAAAATCATAGTCCCTCATTTAATTGAGTTTCACTGTAACCTTGCAATGACTTAAATATTCTTCCTACAAGTGATGTCCAGTTCACCAAGCAATACTCCAAACAAATCTAAAACTTTGTCCAGCCCAAATTTTCTATAGATTCAAATCACTTCCATGTTTGAAGTGATTTGAATCTACTTCTAATACTCCCAGAGATATACCCAATTGTTTCAAATAGACTAAAATATGTAACGCTTTACCCTTTACCTTGTACATTAACATGTATCTATATATCTTTAGACTTACTCTTACCAAAAAACCAAACTGAAAATACATTTGGAGGAAAGTTGCATACAATCTTTTTCCTTCTCAAGATGCGTATAGGGAAGCCTAGACAAGGAGACATCAACTAGAAGAAAGACTTGCATTTATACAGCGCCTTTCGTAACATTCCTAAGCATTTTACAGCTAATGAAGCCATTTTGAAGAGTTAGAATATCATAATGCCAGAAACAAGGCAACTAATTTGTACACAGCGATCCCCCAGAAACATCAATGTGATATGACCAGATAATATATATCTGTAATTATGGTTGAGAGATAACTGCTCTGTTCTTCTAAATAATATCTCAGAATCTTTTCCAATCATTTAAGAAACTCAGTTTAAATGATTCACCCAATACGAGCCCTTCAACAGTGCAGCATCTCCTCAGTATAAGAACATAAGAAATAGGAGCAGGAGTAGGCCATCTGGCCCTTCGAGCCTGCCCCGCCATTCAGTAAGATCATGGCTGATCTGTCGCTGCTCAGTTCCACTTTCCCGCTTTCTCCCCATAACCCTTAATCCCCTCTCTTATCAAAAACCCATCAACCCGGTCTTAAAAATATTTAGCGAGGCAGCCTCCACCACTTCAACGGGCAGAGAATTCCAGAGATTCACCATCCTTTGAGTGAAGAAGTTCCTCCTCAACTCCGTTCTAAACCGCCCCCCTTTTATCTTGAGGCTGTGCCCCCTAGTCCTACTGTCTTTTTTGAGCGGGAAGAGTCTCTCCACCTCTATCCTATCCATCCCATTCATCATCTTATACGTCTCAATGAGATCTCCCCTCATTCTTCTAAACTCTAACGAGTACAAGCCCAGTTTATTCAGCCTCTCCTCATAGCTCAACCCCCTCAACTCCGGTATCAGCCAAGTAAACCTCCTCTGCACTCCCTCCAAGGCCAAAATATCTTTGCGCAGGTGCGGCGCCCAAAACGGCACACAGTACTCCAGCTGCGGTCTCACCAATGCCCTATACAGCTGCAGCAAGACCTCCCTACTTTTATATTCAATCCCCCTCGCTATGAAGGCCAGCATCCCATTTGCCTTCCTGACCACCTGCTAGCTGGGTTTTTGCGACTCATGCACAAGGACCCCGAGGTCCCTCTGCACCGTCGCCTGCTGCAGTTTTTCGCCCCGTAAGTAATAGTCCTTCCTACCATTCTTCCTACCAAAGTGGACCACCTCACACTTGCCAACATTAAATTCCATTTGCCATTTCCTGGCCCATTCGCCCAGCCTATCTAGATCCTTCTGCAGACTCTCCACACCCTCCGCACAATTTGCCGTTCCCCCAATCTTGGTGTCATCCGCAACTTTCGACACCCTACACTCGGTTCCCTCCTCCAGATCATCTGTATAAATGGTAAAAAGCTGAGGCCCCAGCACCGACCCCTGGGGCACTCCACTAGTCACCATCCGCCAATCCGAATAGCACCCGTTGACCCCCACTCTCTGCCAATGGAATGTCAGCCTAGACTGTTTTACTGTTCCACTTTAGAGTGGAACTTGAATCCTCAACCTCTGACTCAAAGGTGAGCATGTTACAACTGGTTCTTCCTTCCCATTCTTAAGTACTTTTATTTGCTTCATTTCAAAGGTTCATCCATGTTTCCTGGAGATGGGGTGGTGGAGATGAAATAGGAAATAGCAAAATGACTTTACAATTTAGAATTACACCATTTTCCTTGCAAACTAACAATTAATCGTATACACTAGTATGGGAATTTGAAAGCTACATAGAAAAGCAAACTAAACACAGGACTCCTTTAGAGGGGAAGCAAGCAGGGAGGATATGTTAAACATGAACTGAACTTCAGTTAGACCACACACAGAGTACTGTGCACAGCTCTGGTCTTCACAATATACAAAGGCTATAGGGCACTGGTAAAGGAGCAAAAAACAATTCACAAGGCTATATAAGAACTGAGATGCCATAACCCATAAGGAAAAGCTGAAAAGATGGTGACAGTTTTGTCCAGGTGATGAGCTGATCCGATAGGAGTCCTAAAAAGGATAGGGGTAGAGAAAATGTTATCACTTGTGGGGAAGCCCAAAATTACAGGCCATAAATGCAGGATAGACATTAATAAATCCAATGGGGAATTCAGAAGAATCTTCTGTACCCAGACATTGCTGGGATTAAATAAAAGTTGCCACAAAGGCAAACAGCATCAATGTATTTAACAGGAAGTTGGATAAGTACAAGGTGGAGCAGGGTGAAGAGGTGGAGGAGACTTGTGTGGAATGTAAACACCTGCAGAGATAAATTGAGCTGAATGGTCATTATTCATGCTGTAGATATAGTGATTACAAACTGGCTATTATAGTGTATTTTTGAAGTCAAGTGCCATTCACTGTGGTTTAACAGCCTAGATTAAGGTAAATTCAAGCAATTTGACTTCGACAGCAAACTGACAGAAATAATGGATGCACTGGTATACCTGGAAATATTTATCCCAAAGGGGCACATGAATGAGATGATCGGATACATCATCTGCCTGGAATTGTTTATGATCAACTATTGATGCCAAAACGTTGGATGACTGTGGAACATGTTGTACAAGCAACAGGTTAGGCATCAGCTGGGACCACAGCGTAAACAATGAAGTCACGATAAAAGTGGCCTGCATCCAAAAAAGCAAGTTACAGCAAGGCATTGTGACTGACAGGTCGGGCTCACGCTACATAGTTGATTATCATACACCGGGGAGTTAATGGAATCAGTTCCATTGGGAGTCTAAAAGCAAACCCGTCTATGAGAAGCTAGCAAAGGACATGCATCTACCCTACAGCTTTTAAAACTCTGGAAGTCCCATCATGCCTTACAGCCAATGAAATGCACCTTCCAAACCCATGGCCTCCATCACATACAAGGACAAGGTCAGCAGACACATCGGAACACCACCACTTTACAAGCTCCCGTCCAAGCCACACATGATCCTAACTTGAACTACATTGCTGTGCCTTCACTGTTGCTGGAATCCTGGAACTCCCTCCCCAAAGCTTTTGGAATTACAAAGAACAAAGAAAATTACAGCACTGGAACAGGCCCTTCGGCCCTCCAAGCCTGCACCAACCATGCTGCCCGAGTGAACTAAATCCCCCTACCCTGCAGGGACCATATCCCTCTCTTCCCATCCTATTCATGTATTTGTACAGATGCCCCTTAAAACTCATTATCGTATCTGCTTCCACTACCTTCCCCAGCAACAAGTTCCAGGTACCCAATTTCTTCTGTGTAAGAGACAAGAACTTGTCTCGTACATCTCCTTTAAATCTTGCTCCTTGCATCTAAAACCTATGCCCCCTAGTAATTAACTCTTCTTCCACCCTGAGAAAAATCTTCTGACTATCCACTCTGTCCATGCCCCTCATAATCTTGTAGACTTCTATCATGTCGCCCCTCAACCTCCAGTGAGAACAAACCAAGTTTCTCCAACCTCTTCTCATAGCTAATGCCTTCCATATTAGGCAACATGCTGGTAAAGCTGAAAAGTAGCTTGCCAATTTTTAAACTCAATGCCCCAGAACGGTTCCAACAGTTCACGAAGGCAGCTCACCACCACTTTCTCAAAAGTAAATACGGAGAGGAAACCAATGCTGACTTCGACAGCAATGCCCACATTTCAAGAGAGGAATAAAAAAAATATTTTTTGAAAGGTGGTCACTTGTAACGTGCTGACATGCAGCAAGTAATTTGTACACAGCAAGCTCCCACACACAATGTAATAATGATCAGATAATCTGATTTACTGTTGTTGGTTGGAGGATAAATATTTTTAAATTTTGCCATAAGATCTTCACCATGCACTTGAGAAGGCCTCACACAGGGGCACACTCCCTCAATATGTTCAGCTTTCTGGAATGGGTTAAACCCATGTCAACTGGACTCGGAGATTGAAAGCGTTACTCCAGAACCAAGAACGAAATCTAGATTTGATTTCCAGACTGAATAGCCGGGTGTCGTTTTGGCCTTGGAGGGAGTGCAGAGGAGGTTTACTAGGCTGATACCGGAGTTGAGGGGGTTGAGCTATGAGGAGAGGCTGAATGAACGAGGCTTGTACTCGTTGGAGTTTAGAAGAATGAGGGGAGATCTCATTGACACGTATAAGATGATGAATGGGATGGATAGGATAGAGGTGGAGAGACTCTTCCCGCTCAAAAAAGACAGTAGGACTAGGGGGCACAGCCTCAAGATAAAGGGGGAGCGTTTTAGAACGGAGTTGAGGAGGAACTTCTTCACTCAAAGGGTGGTGAATCTCTGGAATTCTCTACCCGTTGAAGTGGTGGAGGCTGCCTCGCTAAATATTTTCAAGAAGCGGGTTGATGGGTTTTTGATAAGAGAGGGGATTAAGGGTTATGGGGAGAGGGCCGGAAAGTGGAACTGAGCCACGACAGATCAGCCATGATCTTATTGAATGGCGGGGCAGGCTCGAAGGGCCTGATGGCCTACTCCTGCTCCTATTTCTTATGTTATGTTCTTATGTCATGTCTATGTTCAACCAGGTTACAATTCACTGACCAGGTCAGTTGATTTTATGCTGTTTTATTTTGCTTTCTTTCCTTTATCAGACTTCAGGGATGGCAGTTCAGGCAGTGTGCTGCATCTCCTGTGGGATGTATGTGGTGAGGGACTCCAGTAGTGTTACAGGGGATTTTACTTGTAGGAAGTGCGTTAGAATGCAGCTTCTGGAGGAGCGTGTAAAGGAGTTGGAGGTGGAAGTAGAGGAGCTCCGCAAAATTCGGGATGCAGAGGTGGACATTGATAGGAGTTATAGGGAGTTAGTCACTCCTAGAAACCAGTCTTGGGTCACTGCCAAGAGGAGGGGAAAGAAGCAAGTGGGGGGAAAATCCCCTGGGGCTGTTCCCCTCCAAAATAGGTTTTCGGTCCTGGAGGCTACAGTTGAGGAGGGATCAACTGGGGATAGCCAAAGGGAGCAGGTCTCTGGGGATGAGCCTACTGTAAAAGCTCAGGTGGTTAGGGGTAGCCAAAGATTAGGTCTTGTCATTGGGGACTCCACCGTTAAAGGGACAGATAGGAGAGTCGGTAATAATGATAGGAACTCAGGGCTGGTGTGTTGCCTACCAGGGGCTGGGGTCCAGGATGTCTCAGAGAGGATATTCAAGACTCTCAGGGGAGAGGGAGATCAACCCCAAGTTATTATTCATGTGGGGACGCATGATATAGGAAGGCTAAGGGAAGGGGACATTAAGCAGAGATTCATGGAGTTGGGGTGGAAGCTAAAGGCCAAGACAGACAGAGTGGTTATCTCTGGACTCTTGCCTGTGCCACGGGATAGTTTAGAGAGGAATAGAGGGAGGGAAAGCTTGAACTCGTGGCTGAGGGGATGGTGCAGGAGGGTGGGGTTTAAGTACTTGAACAATTGGGGCTCGTTCTGGGGAAGGTGGGACCTTTATCAGAGGGATGGGATTCACCTGAACCAAAGGGGAACAAATATCCTGGGAGGTAAATTTGTTAAGGTTATGCGGAGTGGTTTAAACTGATTCAGAGGGGGGGTGGGATCCTGAGTAGAGGGGGTGAAAGTGAGGGGGGCGTAGATGGGGACTGCAATGCACGGCATTGCGGGGGAGGGGCGGAACAGGGTTTGGAATGTGGTTTGAAATGTGTATACTTTAATGCGAGGAGTATTCGCAATAAGGTGGATGAACTTGCAGCGTGGACCAGTACCTGGGACTTCGATGTTGTGGCCATTTCAGAGACTTGGATAGAGCAGGGTCAGGAATGGATGTTGCAGGTCCCGGGGTACAAATGCTTTAATCGGAGTAGACAAGGAGGTAGAAGGGGGGGTGGGGTAGCATTATTGGTCAAGGACTGTATCTCAGTGTCAGAGAGGAACTTTGATGAGGACTTGTCTGTTGAGGTAGTATGGGCGGAGATTAGAAATAGGAGAGGAGAGGTCACCCTGTTGGGAGTCTTTTATAGACCTCCAAAAAGTTCTAGAGAGGTTGAGGAAAGGATTGCAGAGACGATCCTTGTTAGGAGTGAAAGTAATAGGGTAATTGTTATGGGGGACTTTAACTTTACTCATGTAGATTGGAATTGCTACAGCTCTGGCTCGTTAGAGGGGTCAGTTTTTGTTCAAAGTGTGCAAGAAGGTTTTTTGACTCAGTATGTAGATAGGCCGACGAGAGGTGAGGCTATATTGGATTTGGTGCTCAGTAATGAGCCAGACCAGGTGCTAGACTTGGAAGTTGGTGTACAGTTTGGGGATAGTGATCACAATTCGATTACGTTCACCTTAGTGATGGAAAGGGATAGGCATGAACCTCGGGTCAGTAGTTTCAGCTGGGGGAAGGGTAATTATGAGGCTATTAGGAGAGAATTAGGAAGCATTGGTTGGAATGGGAGATTACAGGGACTGGGAACATCCGAGATGTGGAGATTTTTCAAGGAGCAGCTATTGCGGGTCTGTGATAAGTATATCCCTGTCAGGCAAGGAGGATTTGGTAGGCCCAGGGAACCGTGGTGCACCAAAAAAGTTGATTCGTTGGTTAGGAAGAAAAAGGAGGCTTATGTTCGGATGAGGCTTGAGGGCTCAGGTAGTGCATTAGAAAGTTTTAGATTGGCTAGGAGGGAGTTGAAGAGGGAGTTAAGAAGGGCTAAAAGAGGACATGAGATGATTTTGGCTGATAGGATTAAGGAGAACCCTAAGGCGTTTTACAGGTATGTCAAGAACAGACGGTTGGTTAGGACAAGATTAGGGCCAGTTACAGACAGTAGAGGGAAGTTGTGTGTGGAACCGGAGGAGATTGGAGAGGCGTTGAACCAATATTTCTCTTCGGTGTTCACGCAAGGGGACAGGAATGTAGCTGAGGAGGACACTGGGGTGCAGGGGTGTGTAATAGATAGTATTGCAGTTGATACGGGGGATGTGCTGGATATTTTAGAGGGATTGAAAATAGATAAGTCCCCTGGTCCAGATGGGATTTACCCTAGGATTCTTTGGGAGGCAAGAGGGGTGATTGCGGAGCCTCTGGCTCTGATCTTCAGGTCGTCGTTAGTCTCTGGTATAGTACCAGAAGATTGGAGGACAGCAAATGTTGTCCCATTGTTTAAGAAGGGGAGAAGGGACTTCCCTGGGAATTATAGACCGGTGAGTCTTACTTCTGTGGGGGTAAGGTTTTGGAAAGGATTATTAGAGACAGGATTTATAGTTATTTGGAAAGTAATGAGTTGATTAGAGACAGTCAGCATAGTTTTGTAGCGGGTAGGTCATGCCTTACTAACCTTATCGAGTTCTTTGAGAAAGTGACCAAAGAGGTGGATAGGGGTAAGGCAGTTGATGTGGTGTATATGGATTTTAGCAAGGCGTTTGATAAGGTTCACCATGGTAGGCTTCTGCAGAAAATGCAGATGTATGGGATTGGGGGTGATCTAGGTAATTGGATCAGGAATTGGCTAGCAGATAGGAGACAGAGAGTGGTAGTTGATGGGAAATATTCGTCATGGAGTTCGGTTACAAGTGGTGTGCCTCAGGGATCTGTTTTGGGGCCACTGCTGTTTGTAATTTTTATTAATGATCTGGATGAGGGTATAGTTGGGTGGATTAGTAAGTTTGCTGATGACACCAAAGTCGGAGGTGTGGTAGATTGTGAGGAAGGGTGTCATAGTTTGCAGGATGACTTAGAAAGGTTGCAGAGCTGGGCTGAGAGGTGGCGGATGGAGTTTAATGTGGAGAAGTGTGAGGTAATTCATTTCGGTAGGAATAACAGATGTGTTGAGTATAGGGCTAACGGGAGGACTTTGAATAGTGTGGAGGAGCAGAGGGATCGAGGTGTATGTGTACATAGATCCCTGAAAGTTGGGAATCAAGTAGATAAGGTTGTTAAGAAGGCATACGGAGTTTTGGCGTTTATTGGTAGGGGGATTGAATTTAGGAGTCGCAGCAAAGAACAAAGAACAAAACAGCACGGGAAACAGGCCCTTCGGCCCAACGAGCCCGCGCCGCCGTCCCATGGTCAGTGACCTATTCATGACTCTAGTCTATGCCTAATGTGTGAGGATCAGGGAGTTCCAATATAGGGACAATTTGTTACCCAATCAATCAGCCTAAAAGCACATTTTTGGGATGTGGGAGGAAACCGGAGCACCCGGAGGAAACCCACGCAACCACGGGGAGAATGTGCAAACTCCCACGGACACAGGCCCAACTCCATGTGTCCGCACAGCAACAGAGATAGCCTCTGTGCTGCCATGATGCCCTCGAGATGGTAAGTGCCTGTGGATAAAAATTTCATTATTAAAGACTCTATATCCCTGAGACTAAAACTGACCCCAAGCCTACAATGCTTAATAAGGCCTGCTATATCCCCCTATATGTAAACTGCTCATGTGGCTGTCCAAGTGACTCTTGAACAACCCTAGCGTGCCTGCTTCCACCACCTTACTCGGCAGTGCATTCCACATCCCCACTACCCTTTGTGTGAAAAACTGCCCTCTAACATTAGTCTTATATCTAGCCCCCCTCACCCTAAGCCCGTGATCCCTCGTTCTATCCATTTCTAATAGCGGAAAAAGCTTATCACCATCTACTCTATCTGTCCCCTTCATAATCTTATAAACCTCTATCAAATCCCCCCTCAGCCGACGTCTCTCAAGGGAAAACAGCCCAAGTGCGTTCAATCTTTCCTCGTAAGACAGCCCTTCCATACCAGGCAACATCCTGGTAAATCTCCTCTGCACTCTCTCCAGGATCTCTACATCCTTCCGGTAGTACGGCGACCAGAACTGGACGCAGTACTCCAGGTGAGGCCTAACCAACGTTCTATACAACTGCAACATCAGACTCCTACTCTTATATTCTATACCCCTTCCTATGAAGGCTAACATGCCATACGCTTTCCTCATCACATTCTACACCTGCACCGACACCTTCAGGGACTTATGTACCTGCACCCCCAGGTCTCTCTGTGTATCTATACTCCGGATAGTTCTTCCTTTTATCATATAACTCCCTTCCACATTATTCCGGCCAAAGTGCATCACCTCGCATTTTTCCGGATTAAATTCCATTTGCCATCTATCTGCCCAATCTACCAGCCTGTCTATGTCCTGTTGCATTGCCAGGCACTGCTCCTCAGTACCCGCCAATCCAACCATCTTAGTGTCATCAGCAAATTTGCTGATCACACCACCTACCCCCTCTTCCAAGTCATTAATATATACTACAAATAGTAGAGGTCCTAGTACCGAGCCCTGCGGCACCCCACTGGTGACAGACCTCCAATTGGAAAAGGAGCCCTCCACTACTACCCGCTGTCTTCTCCTCCCAAGCCAGTTCTTCACCCATCTACATACCTGGCCTTGTATCCCATGAGCCTTCACCTTTTCTATCAGCCTACCGTGAGAGACCTTGTCAAACGCCTTACTGAAATCCATATAGACAACATCAACGGCTTGTCCTTCGTCAACCGTTTTTGTCACCTCTTCAAAAAATTCCAATAGATTCGTAAGGCACGACCTCCCTGTAACGAAGCCATGCTGCGTATCCCTGATCAGATTGCAGCGCTCCAGATGCTCATACATCCTATCCTTGAGGATCCTCTCCATTATCTTGCCTATAACTGAAGTCAAGCTCACTGGCCTATAGTTCCCTGGGTTATCCCTCTGACCCTTCTTAAACAACGGTACAACATTTGCAATCCGCCAATCCTCTGGGACCTCACCTGTGTCCAAAGAAGAGACAAAGATTTGCGTCAGAGGCCCAGCAATTTCATCCCTCACCTCCCTTAGCAGCCTAGGATAGATGCCATCAGGCCCCGGAGATTTGTCCGTCTTTATATTGTCTAAAAGTCCCAACACCTCTTCCCTCGTGATGACTATTTCCCTCAACGGATCCTCAAACTTCTCAAGCACAGCAGCAGAGGACTGACCCCTCTCCTGAGTGAATACCGACGCAAAGTATTCATTCAAGATCTCCCCCATTACCCCAGGCTCCAAGCATAGTTCCCCTCCTCTGTCCCTGAGAGGACCAATGTTCCCTCTAACCATCCTTTTGTTTCTAATATAAGAGTAAAATGCCTTAGGATTTTCCTTAATCCTACCCGCCAAAGCCATTTCGTGGCCCCTTTTTGCCTTTCTAATGCCCCTTTTAAGTTCTCTCCTACATTCTCTGTATTCTTCTAACGCTATCTCTGTCCTCAAATGCCTCGATCTAGTGTACGCTTCCCTCTTTCTCCTGACCAGGTCCTCAATATCCCTAGTTACCCACGGCTCTCTAATCCTACCTTTCCCATCCTTCCTCTTGACCGGCACATGTCTTTCCTGTAAAGATTGTAGTTTTCCCTTGAGAGACTCCCACATACCCAGCGTCGACCTACCGTTAAATAGCGTACCCCAGTCCGTATCTTTAAGATCCTGCCTAATCCGGCTGTATCTAGCCCTCCCCCAATTTAACACCCTCCCCTTAGGACAGGCTTCATCTTTATCCATTAATATCTTGAACCAGACAGAGTTGTGGTCACTGTTAGCCACATGCTCTCCTACCTCAACGTCAACCACCTGCCCAGGCTCATTCCCCAGAACCAAGTCAAGTATAGCCCGCTCCCTGGTCGGTCTATCCACGTACTGCTCCAGGGATCCTTCCATTACACACTGTACAAATTCCTCCCTGTCAGCACCCTCTGATCTCAGTACATTCCAATCTACCCTGGGGAGATTAAAATCTCCCACTACCACCACCCTATTCTTCCTGCACTTATCTAGAATGTCCCTGCTTATCTCTTCTTCCACAGCCCTCGGGCTGTTGGGCGGTCTGTAGTAAACACCCAGCATAGTAACATCACCCTTCCTATTCCTCAACTCCACCCATAGCGACTCGATTCCTATATCCTCCGTACCTCCCTCCCTCTGCACTACTACGATGCAATCCTTAACTAACAACGCCACTCCCCCACCTCTCAGCGACCCACCCCTATCTCGCCTGAAACACTTGTACCCAGGAACATTCAACTGCCAATCCTGCCCTTCCTTTAACCAAGTCTCTGTCACCGCCACCACTTCCAACTTCCTTTCAAACATTAATGCCTTCAGTTCATCTGTTTTGCCAGTCACACTCCTAGCATTGAAACACATGCACCGAAGACCCTCCGAAACAACCCGATCCTTCTTCCTACCCTCCGGGCCTACCCTATCCCCAATCCCAGTTCCGTCTACCTCCCCACCCCCCCTCCATATTAGTTTAAACCCTGCCGATACACACCAGCTAACCTTCCAGCTAAGATATGTGTGCCCTTCCCAGTTAACTGTACCCCATCCCTCTTGTATATTTGCCGTTCTTTCATAAAGACTTCCCAGTGGTCTATGAATATAAATCCCTCTGCCCTACACCAATCTTTCAACCAAGCATTTAATTGGATTAGTTCATTATTTCTAGCCCTGCTAGCCCCAGGCACCGGCAGCAGCCCAGAGAACGCCACCCTGGAGGCCCTACATTTCAGCCTGGCCCCCAACTCCCTGAACTGCCTGCGTATGTCCCCCCTGCACTTTGTTCCTACATCCTTCTCTCCTACATGTACTATCACATTCGACTCAGTCCCTCCACCCTTTAAGATTCCCTCTACCCTTTCTGAGATGTCCTGTACCCCTGCTCCAGGGAGGCAGACTACCATCCTGGAGTCCCGCTTTTGCCCACAGAATCGCCTGTCAATCCCCTTGACATTCCCATCCCCCACCACTATCTCACACCCTGCACTCTTCACTTTCTGATCTCCCTCCCTTACCTTCTCTACCCCAACTGTCACCCCACCCTTGACATTCCGGGGTAATTCATCTGGGGCATTCCTAGTACTTTTCTTTTTGCTCTTCCTAACTGTAACCCAACCATCTATACTTGTAGGTTCTGGTATTAGCTCAGTGTTGCCGTTCTTCTCCATTACCTCCTCATTTTCCCTAACTAAAAACATATCCTCCAGTCTCTGCAGCGTCATGATGCAACTGTACACATCTCTGGTGCGGCCGCACTTGGAGTTTTGTGTGCAGTTCTGGTCCCCACATTACAGGAAGGATGTAGAGGCTTTGGAGAGGGTGCAGAGGAGGTTTACCAGGATGTTGCCTGGTATGGAAGGGAGATCCTATGAGGAGAGATTGAGAGATTTGGGGTTGTTTTCGCTGGAAAGAAGGCGGCTAAGAGGGGATCTCATTGAAACATATAAGATGATTAGAGGTTTAGACAGGGTAGATAGTGATAGCCTTTTTCCTAGGATGGAGAAAGCTAGCACGAGGGGGCACGATTTTAAATTAAGGGGGGGTAGTTATAGGACAGATGTCAGGGGTAGGTTCTTTACCCAGAGGGTGGTGAGGGACTGGAATGCCCTGCCAGCTGCAGTTGTAAATGCACCTAGTTTGGGGGCGTTTAAAAGATCTGTGGATAGGTTTATGGATGAAAAGGGATTGGTTTAGGCTAGTGGGTCATTGTTTTGTAACTGGTCGGCGCAACATCGTGGGCCGAAGGGCCTGTTCTGCGCTGTAATGTTCTATGTTCTGCTCCACTATGCACCAAGCCACAGCTGTAAAAGTCAATAGCAACCTATCCCAAAACACAGGCAGTGTGCAAATGATTTCTTACTTGGCATCTTTCCCACCCCCTCCATACACCTGGGAGACATTCAATGTTCATGAGGGACAGCAGAAACCAAGCACTGAGCAACAGCTAACATCCTTAAACACATCACAGAGACCTGCCGTGAGCTAATCACAGCACAAGAGTTCTTCCACCCCACCTGGCTGGTCACAACTATCTATTAGGCAATGTGCCTGCAGGAGTGCTCAATCATGAATATGGTGAGCCTAGGACCCTGAGGAACTCCGGCAGTGATGTCCTAGGGCTGAGATGACTGACCTCCAAAAACCATCTTCCTTAGTATTACTTAAATCATGGGAGCGTTTTCCTCCTGGTTCCCGTTGACTCCAGTTTTGCTAGGGCTCCTAGACGCCACACTCAAGCAAATGTGGCCTTGATGTTAAGGGCAGTCTCTTTCACTTCGCCTCACCTCTGGAATTCACCCCGTTTGTCCATGTTTGAACCAAGGCTGTGGTGAGGTCAGGAGCAGAGTGGCCCCAGCGGAACCCAAACTGAGTGTCAGTGAGCAGGTTACCGCTAAGCAAGTGTTGCTTGATAGCACTGTTGATGACCCCTTCCATCACTTCACTGATAGTTGAGATTAGACTAAGGGGGTGGTCACTGGCCAGGTTGAATTTGTCCTGCTTTGAACAGGACATACCTGGTTAAGTTCCACATTGCCGGATAAATGCCAGCATTGTGGCTATACAATATTTCAATTGTTTGTCAGTGTATCATTGTTAATGGGAGCTTGCTGTGCACAAATTGGCCACCATATTTCACAATAGTGACTACACTCCAAGAAGTCCTCCACTGACTGTAAAGTACTTTGAAATGGCCTGCTGCCTTGAAAAGCTGCACAGAACGGCAATACTTCTTTTTCTCATAGGCCCTTAAAATGTCTTATAACACAGAAACAGATCAGTTATATTTTGTTCTCCATTTGATCTAACTTGGCTAACCCCACCATTCTGTTCATGCCCTCATATCCTTCACATTTTATCAAATTTCATTTCAATTGCATTTTATCAAATTTCCTTTATTAAAAATACCAATTATAATGAGAATTAGCCTTCAGTATTTTCATAACAAGATTCCATCCTCTCAATTTTTTTTTAAGATGTTATAAAAGCCAATAAACGACTTGGAAAGATGCAACAGTGCAGTTAGTATAATCTCTCATTAGTCACTGCTATAAATATTTTCACCATGACAGCTCTTCGCTGCCTGGGCGCTGCGGCACAATGCGCATGCGCTGCAAAACCAACCCATCAGTCTACGCACGCGTCCAAGGGCGGGCTACCGGTCAAGCATGCGTAGTTATGTCTCAGATGCGGACACAATTTAGCAGCAAATGGGATGGTGTAACTACGCATGCGCAGCTCCAGGCCGGACATGTACTAGCTGAATAGCGCATTATTTTGCAGCTGCGGCCGAGTGGAGGAGCTCCTTCCCTCCCCCCCCACCCCCCGCAACCCCCCGTTAAGGCCTGCAAACAAGGCTGCGAATCTTCCCTGCACCCACCACTCGCTTTTTATTTCCTCCGCCCATAAGAACAATTTCTAAAGGCAGCCGAGAATCATTCCTGCAAAGCCCTGACGGGAGAAGTTGTACCTGGTGGATATTCGACGTACGTGAGGGACAGCGGCTGCCACCGCTCCTTCTCCACAGCAACCGAGCACTGTCCAACCGCCGCCATCTTTACCGCATCACGGCCGCTTGTCGGCAGCCAATCACAGCCACAGCATTCCAGCCAATAGAGGCTCGGCCTCTGCGGCTGACTGAGCCAATCACAGCGCGAGACGGGGGTTCCTTCCGCCTCCTGGCCGTTCGCAGCCCTCTGTTGGCTGATTGACAGCAGCAGTGTCCAATCAAAAGAGCGACGCTCCACCAATCACAGGACAGACAACTTCCAGGCAAAGTGGTGGAGGCAATTTCAGAGTTGGCTGGAATGAATGGAGATGAACCCAATTCTTCTCTATTTCCAACTATCTTACTATAAATGCCCAATTTGGAGTCATGATGTGGGTATGCCGGCGTTGGACTGGCGTAAACACAGTAAAAAGTCTGACACCACCAGGTTTTAGTCCAACCGATTTATATATATAGAACCCTACAGTGCAGAAACAGGCCCTTCGGCCCATCGAGTCTGCACCGAACACAATCCCACCCAGACACTATCCCCATATCTCTACACATTTACCTGCTAATCCCTCTAACCCTCACATCCCAGGACACTAAGGAGCAATTTTAGCATAGCCAATGAACCTAACCCGCACATCTTTGGACTGTGGGAGGAAACCGGAGCACCCGGAGAAAACCCACGGAGACACGAGGAGAATGTGCAAACTCCACACAGGCAGTGACCCGAGCCGGGAATCGAACCCAGGACCCTGGAGCTGTGAAGCAGCAGTGCTAACCACTGTGCTACCGTGCCGCCCCAAATATTTATTTGATAATATTCTCACAAGCAAGCAAGCTTTCGAGGGGGCAGCCTCTTCGTCAGGTGAATGGAGAGTTCTGGCCTCAGACAGACAGAGCATATAAAGCACAGACAGTTGCTGATTAGAATGCGAATCCTTACACCTAACCTGCTGTTCAAGTCTTAAAGTGGCTGATAATGTGAGTGGAAGGAGCACTGATCACAGGTTAAAGAGATGTGTATTGTCTCCAGACAGTACAGTAAGTGAGGTTTTGCAAACCCAGGCAAGTCACAGGGGTTACAGAGAGTGCGACATGAACCCAAGATCCCTGTTGAGACCGTCCTCATGTGTGCGGAACTTGGCTATCAGTCTCTGTTCAGCGACTCTGCGCTGTCGTGTGTCATGAAGGCCGCCTTGGAGAATGCTTACCCGAAGGTCAGAGGCTGAATTCAGCATTCTCCAAGGCGGCCTTCACGACACACGACAGCGCAGAGTCGCTGAACAGAGACTGATAGCCAAGTTCCGCACACATGAGGACGGTCTCAACAGGGATCTTGGGTTCATGTCGCACTATCTGTAACCCCCGTGACTTGCCTGGGTTTGCAAAACCTCACTTACTGTACTGTCTGGAGACAATACACATCTCTTTAAACTGTGATCAGTGCTCCTTCCACTCACATTATCAGCCACTTTAAGACTTGAACAGCAGGTTAGGTGTAAGGATTCGCATTCTAATCAGCAACTGTCTGTGCTTTATATGCTCTGTCTGTCTGAGGCCAGAACTCTCCATTCACCTGACGAAGAGGCTGCCCCCTCGAAAGCTTGCTTGCTTGTGAGAATATTATCAAATAAATCGGTTGGACTAAAACCTGGTGTTGTCAGACTTTTTACCCAATTTGGAGTCAGCAGACAAGTGGAGCAAAACTAAGCTTGCATTAACATAATTTATGGCACAGTGGGGAGTATTCTCACCCTGGAGTCAAAGATTGTGGGTTTAAACCCAACTTCAGAGACCCAGAACACAAAATCTCGGCTGACACACTGTGAAATACTGCACTGGCAGAGGGAGCTTTGCAGAGGATATGCTGCACTGGCAAAGGGCACACACAGAGGGAGCACTGCACTAGCAGAAGGAGCGCTGCACTGGCAGAGGAGCCATGCAAAGAGAGCACTACACTGGCAGAAGGGCCATGCAGAGGGAGTGCTGCAATAGAACATAGAACATTACAGCGCAGAACAGGCCCTTCGGCCCACGATGTTGCGCCGATCAGTTAAAAAAACAATGACCCTCTAACCTAAACCAATCCCTTTCCATCCATAAACCTATCCACGGATCTCTTAAACACCCCCAAACTAGGCGCATCTACAACTGCAGCAGGCAGGGCATTCCAATCCCTCACCACCCTCTGGGTAAAGAACCTACCCCTGACATCCGTCCTATATCTACCACCCCTTAATTTAAAGCTATGCCCCCTCGTGCTAGCTATCTCCATCCGAGGAAAAAGGCTATCACTGTCCACCCTATCTAACCTCTAATCATTTTATATGTTTCAATGAGGTCCCCTCTTAGCCGCCTTCTTTCTAACAAAAACAACCCCAAATCCCTCAGTCTCTCCTCATAGGACCTTCCCTCCATACCAGGCAACATCCTGGTAAACCCCCTCTGCACCCTCTCCAATGCCTCCACATCCTTCCTATAATGTGGGGACCAGAACTGCACACGATACTCCAAGTGCGGACGCACCAGAGTTGTGTACAGTTGCAACATGATGCTGCGGCTCCTAAATTCAATCCCCCTACCAATAAACGCCAAGACACCGTATGCCTTCCTAACTACCTTATCTACTTGATGACATTACTGTTACTAGAGAAGCGGTGCTCGACAGACTGGAGGGGCTGATTGTGGACAAGTCCCCAGGACCGGATGGAATGCATCCGAGGGTTCTGAAAGAAATGGCGGAGGTTATAGTGGATGCATTGGTGGTTATTTTCCAGACGTCGCTGGATTCTGGGGAAGTGCCGGAAGATTGGAAAACGGCTAATGTTACGCCGTTGTTTAAGAAGAGTGCAAGGCAAAAGGCAGGGAATTATAGGCCGGTCAGTTTAACGTCTGTGGTAGGTAAAATGTTAGAATCCGTCATTAAAGAGGAAATTGCATGGCATCTTGAAGGGAATTGCTTGATAGAGCAGACGCAGCACGGTTTCATTAAAGGGAAGTCATGTCTGACAAATTTACTGGAGTTCTATGAGGATGTGTCTAGGGCAGTGGATAGAGGAGAGCCGGTGGATGTGGTCTTTCTGGATTTTCAGAAGGCGTTTGACAAAGTACCTCATAAGAGGTTATTGCAGAAGGTCAGGGAACTTGGAGTTGGGGGTAGGGTGTTAGCGTGGATAGAGGATTGGTTGTCAAATAGGAGTGGGGGTCAACGGGTGCTATTCGGATTGGCGGATGGTGACTAGTGGAGTGCCCCAGGGGTCGGTGCTGGGGCCTCAGCTTTTTACCATTTATATTGATGATCTGGAGGAGGGAACCGAGTATAGGGTGTCGAAATTTGCGGATGACACCAAGATTGGGGGAATGGCAAATTGTGCGGAGGGTGTGGAGAGTCTGCGGAAGGATCTAGATAGGCTGGGCGAATGGGCCAGGAAATGGCAAATGGAATTTAATGTTGGCAAGTGTGAAGTGGTCCACTTTGGAAGGAAGAATGGTAGGAAGGACTATTACTTACGTGGCGAAAAACTGCAGCAGGCGACGGTGCAGAGGGACCTCGGGGTCCTTGTGCATGAGTCGCAAAAACCCAGCTTGCAGGTGCAGCAGGTGGTCAGGAAGGCGAATGGGATGCTGGCCTTCATAGCGAAGGGGATTGAATATAAAAGTAGGGAGGTCTTGCTGCAGCTGTATAGGGCATTGGTGAGGCCGCGGCTGGAGTACTGTGTGCAGTTTTGGGCGCCGCACCTGCGCAAAGATATTTTGGCCTTGGAGGGAGTGCAGAGGAGGTTTACTAGGCTGATACCGGAGTTGAGGGGGTTGAGCTGTGAGGAGAGGCTTGTACTCGTTGGAGTTTAGAAGAATGAGGGGAGATCTCATTGAGACGTATAAGATGATGAATGGGATGGATAGGATAGAGGTGGAGAGACTCTTCCCGCTCAAAAAAGATAGTAGGACTAGGGGGCACAGCCTCAAGATAAAGGGGGGGGGCGTTTTAGAACGGAGTTGAGGAGGAACTTCTTCACTCAAAGGGTGGTGAATCTCTGGAATTCTCTACCCGTTGAAGTGGTGGAGGCTGCCTCGCTAAATATTTTCAAGAAGCGGGTTGATGGGTTTTTGATAAGAGAGGGGATTAAGGGTTATGGGGAGAGGGCCGGAATGTGGAACTGAGCCACGACAGATCAGCCATGATCTTATTGAATGGCGGGGCAAGCTCGAAGGGCCAGATGGCCTACTCCTGCTCCTATTTCTTATGTTCTTATTCCCAACTTTCAGGGATCTATGTACACATACACCTAGATCCCTCTGTTCATCCACACTATTCAGAGTCCTACCGTTAGCCCTATACTCTACACATCTGTTATTCCTGCCAAAGTGAATTACCTCACACTTTTCTGCATTAAACGCCATCTGCCACCTCTCGGCCCTGCTCTGCAACTTGTCCAAGTCTCTCTGTAAACTATGACACCCCTCTTCACTATCTACCACTCCTCCGACTTTGGTGTCATCAGCAAATTTACTGATCCACCCAACTATACCCTCATCCAGATCATTTATAAAAATTACAAACAGCAGTGGCCCCAAAACAGATCCCTGAGGCACACCACTTGTAACCGAACTCCATGACGAATACTTTCCATCAACCACCACCTCTGTCTCCTATCTGCTAGCCAATTCCTGATCCAATTAACTAAATCACCCCCAATCCCATACATCTGCATTTTCTGCAGAAACCTTCCATGGTGAACCTTATCAAACGCCTTACTAAAGTCCATACATACCACGTCAACTGCCTTACCCCCATCCACCTCATTGAGTTTTTTGAGAAACTGACCAATCAGGTTAGTAAGGCACGACCTACTCTTCACAAAACCGTGCTGACTATCTCCAATCAATACATTACTCTCTAAATAACTATAAATCCTATCCCTAATAATTTCTTCTAAAACTTTGCCCACAACAGAAGTAAGACTCACCGGTCTATAATTCCCGGAGAAGTCTCTGTTCCCCTTCTTAAACAATGGGACAACATTCGCTATCCTCCAATCCTCTGGCACTATACCTGTGACCAACAACAACCTGAAGATCAGAGCCAGAGGCTCTGCAATCGCCTCTCTTGCCTCCCAGAGAATCCTAGGATAAATCCCGTCTGGCCCAGGGGACTTATCTATTTTCAAACCCTCAAGAATATCTAGCACATCCTCCTTATCAACTGCAATACTATCCAGTTTACAACCCTGTAACCCAGTGTTCTCCATAGCTACATTTATGTCTCCCTGCGTGAATACCGAAGAGAAATACTGGTTCAATGCCTCTCCAATCTCTTCTGGTTCCACACCTAACTTCCCACTGCTGTCTCTAACTGGCCCTAACCAATCTTCTGTTCTTAACATATCTGTAGAACGCCTTAGGATTCTCCTTAACCAATCTTCTGTTCTTAACATATCTATAGAACGCCTTAGGATTCTCCTTAATCCTATCAGCCAAAGTCTTCTCGTGTCCTCTTTTAGCTCTTCTTAACTCACTCTTTAACTCCCTCCCAGCCAATCTAAAGCTTTCCAGTGCACTACCTGAGCCCTCAAGTCTCATCCTGACATAAGCCTCCTTTTCCCTTTTAACCAGCAAAACAACTTTTTTAGTGCACCACGGTTCCCTTGCTTAACCATTACCTCCTTGTCTGACAGGGACATACATATCAAGGACTCGCAGTAGCTGCTCCTTGAAAAAACTCCACATTTCGGACGTTCCTAGCCCCTGTAGTCTCCTAGTCCAACCTATGCTTCCTAATTCTCTCCTAATAGCCTCATAATTACCCTTCCCCCAGCTAAAACTACTGACCCGAGGTTCCAGTCTATCCCTTTCCATCACTAAGGTGAATGTAACCGAATTGTGGTCACTATCACCAAAATGCACACCAACTTCCAAGTCTAACACCTGGTCTGGCTCATTTCCCAGCACCAAATCCAATATAGCTTCACCTCTAGTTGATCTATCTACATACTGAGTCAAAAAACCTTCCTGCACGCTTTGTGCAAAAACTGACCCCTCTAATGAGCTAGAGCTACAGGCACAGGAAGTGCTGCACTGGCAGAGGGAGCGTTGCACTGGCAGAGAAGTATACAGTGGAAGTGTTGCACTGGCAAAGGGCAGATAAAGGATGGTTGCACCAGCTACCTTTTGGATGAATTGTTAACCTAAGGCACCATCTGCCCTCTTAGGTAGTTGTAAATATCCCACAGCAATATTTGAAGAGTAGCAGTAGGACTGATGTCTGGCAACAATGATCACTCAACCAACCTCACTGGAACAGTTTATCACCGCACTACATATGAGACTTTGCTGCATGCAAATTGACTACACTTCCTACATTGTAATAGTGATTAAATTTTAAAAAGTGCTTGGGGCACCCTGAAGTTGTGAATGGTACTATAAATGCAAATTATTTCACCTTACTTTATCAAGCTCTCAAATGACTAAGCCGCCCAATGCATTATTAGTGCCTTGTTCTAAGATGGAGCAGCTAAGAGAAAGCAAGAATTTGTGCTTAATGCAGTGTCAGCCTGGATTAGGTTTGAACTACATTGATGGTCACTCAGTTGCTTGAGACTTTAAAACCCTCAATACTTCCCTAAACTTTCGTGGACTCTCGATTTCCTTTTTTTTTTTAAAAGACGCTCTTTAAACCCTACTTCTTTAAGTCAAGCTTTCGGTCACTTGTTCTAATATTTCCTCATGTGGCTCAATGTCAAATTTTGTCTGATGACATGCTTTGAAGCATCTTGGGAAATGTTACACAATCGCACCAGGGCGGCACAGTGTCACAGTGGTTAGCACTGCTGCCTCACAGCACCAGGGACCTGGGTTTGATTCCCAGCTTGGGTCACTGTCTGTGTGGAGCTTGCACATTCTCCCTGTTTCTGCGTGGATTTCCTCTGGATGCTCCAGTTTCCTCCCACAGTCCAAAAGACGTGCTGGTTAGGTGAATTGGCTGTACTAAATTCTCCTTCAGTGTACCGAACAAGTGCTGGAGTGTGGCAACTAGGAGATTTTCACAGTAATTTCATTGCAGTGAAATCAATAAACTTTAAACTTTTCATAAATACAAGTTTTTGTTTCTGTCTCTAGCATTTGAATATATATAGTGCCTCTAAATTAGGAAAATGCTAAGAGATATTTGTGTGGATCATAGTCAAAGTAAGAACGTAAGAACACGGGGTTGTTGTTTGCCATTCAATTAGTCCATGACTGATGTATCTATTTACCTGTCTTTGCTCTATAACCCTCAATATGCAATATAAATGAATCCATTTACAGACATTTTTGTTCTGTGATTTTTTTTTAATTGCAATGAATTGAAGGATACAGGACAGCAGCGATGATTTTAAAAATAAAAAAAACCTCAATTCTCAAGATGAAAAGTTTTACATCAAAAGCAATAATTCACACAATAAACAGAAATAGGCACACATTTATATAATGAAAGAATGACCATTTCAGACACTTTCCCTCCCCATTCCCTTTTCTTCTTAGGCCCCCAACTTATTACAAACCTCTGAATCTTTGAGAAATCTCAATAGCAGCTTCAAAAGACTGAACCCACAGCTCAGTTCAAAATGGACTCAGCTCAAGTCTCAGTACAAGACAAACTTAATTCAAATTCTGGACAGTGCAGCAATTTTGCCATATACCATTACCAAAATTAACCAGTAACCTCATAATAATCAGTAACAACCAAATTCATTGTCAATTTAGGAAATTGTGGCAAGGAACATCTTGGAATATCCAGATCAGAATATAGTGTTTCTGTGCAAGAACGAGCTGGGACTTTTCAGTTGCTGGTGCTAGTTTGGTACCAGTTGAGATATTCCTTTGCTTATTTGCTGGTAAAGAATGAGCTGGTATTGATAAGGTAATTGCTCTGGTCTATCATATAACACTTGCACTGATATTAGTTACTTGTCCAATGAGTTAATTCCGCTCCAGTTTAGTTAAGACCTCCCAATCCGCTTTTGAAGCAGCACCTTAAAGGCAGTATGTGGGCTGAACTGTTTCTTTAGGTCTTCATCACTTCCCAACATTCTCTCAATGGGTGACATTCTTTACAGGAACTGATTTGATTAAGGGGAAACTCAAAGTGCGCACAGAAATTATTTTTATAATTAAAATAAGAACAGAAATAAGGTCCAATATGTCCACATCATCAGATTGTCACTTACAGATTCTTTGTCCCTTCCCTCTTATCGATATAAACCGCCTCCCACATTCATATCCTCACAAACAGGCAAGTAACTTGCTCCAAACCAACTCCAATGCTAGTCAAAAGCTGCATGAACATAGCCAGAGGACTGTTCTTCCCATTAATTTGATTTTACAGCTCTCCTCCTTCACTCTCCCGGACACCATACTCATACCAACTCCACTTAAAGTTCTATAACTTGGCTCCAAACTTGAAGGTTGCATTTTTTCTGTTGCATTTTCAAAATATACCACCATTACAAAACCCAATCTGCTGTCCTCCTACCGGGTGGTGCACACATCCCACAAAATTAAATGTCTAATGATCTTTCTCTTAATTATCTTGCACAACTGGTATCCGGGCTAACTGACAGAACAGCAGGTAAGATTATATATACACCTTTCTAAGCACACAACTTGCGCACATGGTGCCCAAGTGTGGATCAATGAGGCTCTTTAGTTTCAAACAAAAAGTTAGAAAAAGATGAAAAGAAACTTTCGGCCGTTCAGTGACCCTCACCTTGAGGTGACCTGGTCAATAAAGTAAAATATGAGTAAAGAAGTAAACATTTCTAAAGCTGATTTACATTTCAATTCTCTTTTAAGTAAAAAATCATTTGGAATTAACAGAAATAAATCCAAATGACATCTTGCTAATTTTGTAAACAATATAAAAAAAAGGTTTTGCTACCAGTGGGCTGAAATGTGGAGGCCTGCCCACAGTTTGGGAACTTCAGTAGCACCAGGCTAACAGAATGGGGCCAATACCAGAGAGGTCACTGTCATCTGTTTATTCCACTGTCAGCATGCGGGCACTTTGCTTTTTAAAACTAACTTTTCATTGATGGCTGAAGATTAAAGCAACACCTGGCTCAAAGGCAACTCACGGAATGCTCCAAGCTATTGCACTAGTTAGTGACAGAATACAGGTCTACACTTACAGTTCTCCACACAAACATCAAGACACTCAATTCATGGATGGTACTCAAATAGCTACGATGAGGGGGAAGAGGCCTCGGAATCTCAGTAGACTGGCTGCTTAAAACATCAATCCAAAATGGGACAGCAATCATAAAGTAAAGTTTATCTGTCACAAGTAGGCTTACGTTCACACTACAAAGAAGTTACTGTGAAAATCCCCTAGTTGCTATACTCCAGCACCAGTTCGGGTACATTGAGGGAGGATTTAGAATGGTCAACGCACCTAACCCAGCACATCTTTGGACTGTGGGAGGAACTGGAGCACCCAGAGTAAACCCACACAGACACAGGGAGAATGTGCAGACTCCACACAGACAGTGACTCAAGCAGGGAATCGAACCCGGGTCCCTGGCGCTGTGAGACAGCAGTGCTAACCCACTGTACCATCATAAGAACGTTAAATCACCAAAAACAGTTCAATGCAAATCAGAGGATGTTGTACTCAAACTGTACAGAGCTACAGTTAGATCACTGCTCGAGCACAACATCCAGTTCTGGTCACTGAAACACAGTTAAGAAGCCCAAGGCTGGAAAGGCTGTGCAGAGAAGCATCCGGTGGCAAATCTCTATTGTCAGCAGTTTAAACAGAAAAAAAAAACATGAAGTGACCCAGGCTTCTCAGCCGTAAAAGGAAATGAACTTCTAGACGTACCCAAATAGTAAACAGTAAATGGTATGGAAAAGGATAAATCTAGAATATTATTTTAAATTATGGTAGGAGTGGGAAACAGGATCAAACTGGTAAAAGATAACTGCAGGACTGATTTCACCAATGTGTTCATGCAGAGTGGCTGACACTTGGTAAGCTCATCCCAGTAAGGAATTGGAGGCAAAAAACACTAAAACATTTCAAGAAATTATGCAGTGCTGGAGGCTATATTTAGTTGAATAATGGGCCTCTGTATCCACAATTACTTTACGATTTGAAACATGCCACCACCGATGGTTGCTAATTAGAGACCACAGGGAGTGGGGGGCAAAAACTTGAGGCCTGTGGGCTTTACGGTTGAGTGCACACTTCTTCCTAAAGGAATTCTCTCAGTTTCTCCAGCTTAGGCGAGGAATCAGCATTGAATGTCACTTATGATGCTAGCTTGTAACAAGGCAATTCACAGATGTAAATTCAGAGACGCTCCCTAACCTTCACCAGCTACCAGGGTGCAATTCTGCTGCCCCACTCCAGAGCTTTGAGAATAATTTCTCAGCTCTCTCACACACACACACACAGCTGCACTGTTTTTTGGATGAGCTGTTAAACAATGTCACCAACCTGAATATTCAGATGGACATAAAAGATCATGTGATACGACTTGGAAGAGGAGCAGGGGAGTTATCCCAGGGTCCCTGGCCAATAATTATTCCTCAAATAACATCATAGAATGCCTGCAGTGCAGAAGGAGGCCACTCAGCCCATTAAGTCTGCATCAACTCTCCAATAGAACAACATCCCCGTCCTATCCCTGTAACCCCATGCATTTATCCCATTAATCCCAACCTACACATCTTGGGTCACTAAGCGGCAATTTAGCATGGCCGATCCACCTAACCAACACATCATATGCAAAAAATAGATGATTCCATCACAACTGCTGTTTGTGGGATCTTGCTGTGTGTGCCACATGACTGCACTACAACAGTGCGTGCACTAAAAAATCTTCCATTGGCTATAAAACACTTTGAGACTTCTGAGGTCGCTATAAAAATGCAATTTTTTTTTCTTTAATATAGATACAGTTCAGGAAAGATGGCAACTCGGGTCTGGGCTAGGATGAATTTTTTAAAAACAAATAAAGTGCATTAATAAATCTGGTCTCCACACAGCCAAACTGGCTAACATAAAAAGAAAACACAGGCAATTGGACTTTTATTGGGTATGAGCGCTTTCTGACACACTGGCTGGAATTTTACCGGCCTGCCGTCCCGATTCCGGGAATGGGTGAGGCTCAAGAAACGGCATTCTCCACTGACCTCGGGTGGGATCATACGAACCTCGGGCGGGATCATACGAACCTCGGGCAGACATGCAAGTAAAGAAGTCTCAGCGCACAAGCTGGTTCAAACGTGGTGACACACAGCCTTGGACTCAAAATGCCCCAAACTCCCCCTTTCCTATCAAATACTCTCAGATCAGGTATGCCCTGTATGAAGAAGCAATGTTTGAAAAAAGCTCCCTCCCTTAAAATTATGCACTTTAGCTCCCAACTGTAGGATAGAACACCTGGCTGAGTTACTTTAACTCCAGCCTCCCTTGTATCCTCTCCAGCTCAGGTCTTTAGATATCATGCTGAGCACCCTCATCGACTTAAGGCTGCCCCAAACTCATCCCACCAAGACCCTTCACGCCAATCAGCCAGCCAGAACGGAACTCCATCTCCATCTGAGCTGAGATTTCAATCCAGGAACTGGTTGTGAAGGGACCAGTGTCCTCACTGAGCGCAACACCCAGCCTCTCAGGACAATCTGTCTCATTTAAAAATGAGTACGCTTCCTCATCCTCTTCTAAAGGAAAACTCCTCTAGATTGCAACTCCTTTCTGTCGACTTTCTTTCACAGGCCATTTTATTTTCAGAACACTGTCACAAGCATGTTTGTGATCTCCATATCTCCCAACATCACCATGTCTTCCCACAAGTCTCAATCATAATTCAGAAAGAAAACCAAGGGATCAACACAATAGAAACCACTGCTTAATATCCTAATACATTCAGTAGTCTGATTATAAATTCTTCAATGACCAACAAGATGTCATTGCAGAAAAACATACTGACTAATTTATAAGTAGTCTTTATGTCACACTGTTGGAGAAAATAAGAAATCTATTAATTGTGAGCTTTATAGAGCAGTAGTCAGTAAATATCTCAGAATCTGATTGCATCAGGAAGCCTGGCCTGGTGTGAACCTTCGAAGCTCCAACAGAAGGTCACAACGCCCAACTTGGAGCCCCCATCCTCCCCCTCAAGAACAAGTCAAATCTCCACACCTTTCCATCTTAGCGTTAAGTACTCTCACCTTGTTTTGGTTGTTGGTGTAGGACACTTCCAATTACTCCAAAAGGCAAGAATGGGCTTTTTCAAGGCTGATTCTGTTGATGGCAAACAGATTTGTTTCAAGGCTGTCTAATATAGTAATTCAAGAACAAAAGAAACCTGCTTCAGGTTGGCATCATCTATTAAGGATAAAACATTGATATCAGATATTGATATATCAGGCCTCTTTATATGCGGTGGGGTGGGGGGGGGTTGAGGGTTACCCAAACCTGAGTGTTAAGGCAGATGGAATTTTGATCCACATTAATCAAACTCTCCTTTAATCCCCACCTCCCACACCACATCTGCATTCCCACATCACGCAGTCAGACATCACTTTTTGGGCCAAACTCAATGGTTCCAAACCCAAACCATTCATAGAGAGTGTGCACGAGACAGGCAGACAAACAGAGAGACCAGAATACTAAAAACAAACCTCCCTCCAGAATGAGGAGTAGCTTCAGAGAATGCAGATCAGTGGGGAAGAGAGAATGCGTGATTGTAATTTTTTTAATAGTGCAAATTCACTTAAAAATTTGATTTTCAACCTTTGAATTCACAGAGGAAATAGCTTCAGAAGTATTGATCAACTAAGTCGACTCTATGCCTGACAATATTAAAATAATTACCCCCTTACAATTTCAAATTGAACTTCAAGAGCTGATGGTGAGCCATTTCGTTACAAGTTATGCCAGGAATGTTTTAAAGCTTTGAACTGGTGAGTGGGTTTAGGGACACAAAACATCCTAGCAGTGGGAGTAATGTTCCTTCTTATTTTTCTTCGTAAAGCACTACCTGTTTATTGCAGAGCAAGACTGGATCATTGTTAGAGGGAAGAGTGATTGCATGAGGCCTGTTTATGGCACTATGCAGTACTTTCCAGGTTGTGCACCCACAGAGAATAGCAAGTGGAAGTGAATGAGTCTGTTTGAGCTGCACAGCAGCACAAAACCCCTCCTAACGATGGTTTGGGTGAAAAATGAGAACCTTGGTTTATGACTGTCTGGGCTACATGGAACCACTCCCTTATGTTTGACCCAATCCATTTCACCTACATTTTGCTACTAGACAGAATACTGCTGGCTGACAGGAATTATTGGCAGAAAACAAAGTTGATGTAACAGCAAATAGAATCTATTCAATGGCACCCCTACAAACTACCTCAAACCAAACTCTCCCAATAAAAACAGGATTATTTCCCCAGCAAAACACAACAAGTGTAGGATAGCTAAAGAGCAGAAATCAAGTGAATCAAACCATTGCTATTAACTAGAGGCAGTGCAGTCTCCATGTGTGACTGACAGGAGAATTAATCCATCACCACCATTCTGGCTGGGTTTCTGGCGTCACTACACGCAGCCTTTCACTGAAACCTATCAACTTCCTGAAGGCAAGGATTATGAAGAGAATTACTTTAGTTAATTTCTCTCCCTCCAGTGTCCTGCAGGATTGTTTACTCAAGGAGGTGGAGGGGGCAGGGCAGGAAAAATAATCTACATTTAGCCCCCAGCCATTCTGGACACTGACCTCTACACAATGTGAAAATATCTCCCAACTGCCAAGTGATACGTATTCATGGGAGGGGTATTGTATTTAAAAAGTGTGGGGAGGTGGTTTAACTACGGAATTATACATCAAACACCAACAATGGAATATCAGGAAGCATCCAGCCCTACTTCACTCAGTTTTATCCTGTTTAAAATATCAAAACGTGCAGGAACCAGCAGAGCCCACAATCCGCTGGTATTGACTCAGTGACAGCACAGAACCGCCCTGCAGAACTGGAGAACGAATGACAGATTGTGTAACAACATCAAGAATCATATTGATTGACAAGAGTAATAACGCATTAAAAGTCAAATTACTCTTTTTTAGAAAAAAACTTAAACAAACTAATTGCCTGATTTCTTGGCTCAAATGCTGGTCTTGGATTAAAAAAAGTGGTCTGAATTTTCATAAATGCAATCCTTTTTGTGTCAAAGAATGGGTTACTCCAGTGCTGTATCATTTAATGATTTGGGGTAGTACTGGGCTGGGTGATGAGACAAAAGTGCAGGCGTAGAAACATTAGATAAGGAGGAATGTGCAGGTTATGGGGAGAAGGCAGGGAAATGACATCGGGTGAACTGCTCATGAGGGGAGCCAGCACAGGCACAATGGGCCAACTGGCCTCCCTCTGTGCTGTAACAATTCTGTGTTGTTTCTTCCCTAAGCAAGGGATGCTAAGGCCAAATGTGGTGTGCTCTTTATAACCCTGGACATCTACCAATCACAATGACATTTTCTCATCATGTTTTAAAGCTTTGAACTGTTGAGTGGGTTTAGGGACACAACACATCCGGGCAGTGGGCGTAATGTTCCTTCTTATTTTTCTTCGTAAAGCACTGCCTGTTGTATGGCTCAGTAACAGACCAGGCAATATATTCATCCACTACACCACTGAGAGGGGCAGTTGCGCCTGAGTTTAAAGAGCAAGGCTGATTCTATGTCCCTCCCCATCAAGTGTGAAAGTGAAGGGCAGCACATTTCAAGTCCTGTAATTCATGAGTTATCAGGGTGGCTTATCTCACCATCCAATAAATAGAAGATGCATTAGATTCTGGAAGAATAACCTCCCATTCTTCCTGTCCCCGACAATGTCATATCAAAATGCTGATATCCAACAGAACGAGCCAACCTTAACGTGTGTGGGGTACTCGAATCAAGACTCTTACGAGTCTCCTCAAAATGGGGGCCATCCAGGAATCAGTTATCAACCCACTGATTCTCAGTGCAAAGTGGTTTGATTAGTTTCTTCCCAAAATTAATTTTCTTTTCCTTTTAGTCTTTTTTTAAAAAAAACCTTAATGCCAGGGTTTCATACAAGACTGGCCTCTTCCAAAGGTCCATTTTCAGTGGGAACAGTCCCATTCATTTCTGCTATTGCATCAGCGCCCAGGTAGCCCAGGAGAATCTCGCTGCGTCTCCGTGACAACTGCACAATGTCGTCTGCCAGCAAATTCACTGTAGTGTATCGCACTTTATCCAGATCAAACATATCCTTCAGATATTGGAGAATTTGTTGCTGCAAGACAAAGGGACAATTGCGTGTAAAAACTATCAATAAACAACAAATATATTACAGACAATATTCAAGACATCCCTCCCCTCCCCCGTCTTTCCTCTAAATTATGGGAACATCTTTTATCTACCTCTGCAGTTTGAAACTTTAAAAAACTCACTGCAAGATTGCTGCAGTAACACTAGGTGCCAGTGGGTGGCAGCATCAAGGACAATTCTCACTTTACAGAAGGGACAATTGAATCTCTAACAGGGAAACAGTTGCAGGACCATCGGGAAAGAGCAAAAAGTTAAGTTTATTTATTAGTCACAAGTAAGGCTTATATTAACACTGCAATGAAGTTACTGTGAAACTCCTCTAGTCGTGCACACTCTGATGCCTGTTCGGGCCAATGCACCCTAACCAGCACATCTTTCAGACTGTGGGAAGAAACCTGAGCATCCGGAGGAAACCCACACAGACACGGGGAGAATGTGCAAACTCCACACAGACACCCAAGCCGGTAATCGAACCTGGGTCCCTGGTGCTGCGAGGCAGCAGTGCTAACCACTGTGCCACCGTGACACCAGGGAAATAAGATTCATTAATTGCTCTCTCAGGCATGAGGAAGGCATGATGGGCTGAGCGGCCTCCTCCTGTGCTGTACTATTCCACAATTTCTATGAATTGTCAGCGCCACACATTTATCCACCAAACTGTCTGAGAAATTCCCAAAAGTGGTGCGTTAAATATTATGGAATTAATCTTAATTATTGTAATTAATTCAGAAACACCACACTGGGCCATTAATACGGTTCCTTTGTATATTCAAGGCTCAATATCATTTCTATCAGTTAAATATCAATATATTCATACCAAACAGCTCCCAAATTTCCACTGACAAGAAGCACTGATTTGGAGGAGCCAGCATTGGACTAGGGTGGGCACAGTAAGAAATCTCACAACACCAGGTTAAAGTCCAACAGGTTTATTGAGAATCACGAGCTTTTGGAGCGCTGCCCCTTCATCAGGTGACAACACTTACCTGATGAAGGTGCAGAGCTCCTGATTCCAAATAAACTTGTTAGACTTCAACCTGGTCATAGAATCATAGAGGTTTACAGCATGAAAACAGGCCCTTTGGCTCAAATTGTCCATGCTGCCTTTTTTTTTTAAAACCCCTAAGCTAATTCCAGTTGCCCGCATTTGGCCCATAACCTCGATACCCACCTTACCCATGTAACTATCTAAATGCTTTCTAAAAGACAAAATTATACCTGCCTCTGCTATTACCTCTGGCAGTTTGTTCCAGACACTCACCACCCTTAGTGAAAAAATTGCCCCTCTGGACACTTGTGTTGTGAGACTTCTTACTGTGACTAGTAGTACAATAGCAGTAAATACACAGGAATGCCACCTCCAAGTCACACACACAGTCCCAACTAGAATGGCCCGGCATCCAATTTTGTACCAGTTGTGTTTTTTGTAGCCAGCCTGACCATTGTCCGGTAGTGGACGGCTTTACATCCAGTATTTTGATGCAGCAGGACATAGGCAAAGAGAAGGGGAAAAGGAACGTAGTAGTGATTGGGGATAGTGGGGTGAAGGGTATTGACACTGTCCTTTGTCACAATGACAAAGTGCACAGAAGGGTGTGTTGTCTGCCTGGTGCTCGGGTACAGGATGTCGCAGCTGGGCTGCAGAGGAATCTGGAGTGGGAGGGTGAGAACCCGGTCGTTGTGGTACATGTGGGTGCCTGCGACGTAAGCAAAGTGCGGACTGAGGATCTGGGGAGGGAGTATGAGAAGCTGGGAATGGAATTAAAAAGTAGAACTGACAAGGTGGTCGTCTCTGAGCTACTGCCTGAACCGAGTGCAGACGGGCGTCGGGTTGACAGGATAAAGGAAGTGAATGGGTGGCTCAGGGATTGGTGTGGGAGGAACGGGTTTGAATTTATGGGGAATTGGCAGCAGTATTGGGGTAGGTGGGACTAGTTCGGGCGGGATGGGGTTGGTCTGAACCGTGCTGGGACCAGAGTGCTGGCGAATTGAGTAAAGAGGACTGTAGACAGCGCTTTAAACTAATTGGGGGGGGGGAGGGTAGGTGACATTACGGGGTCTAAAGTTAAGGATAGGGTACAGGTAAGGGAAGAGGCCGAGGATGTCCCAATTGGTGGCGTTACGGCAAATAGGGTCCAGGTGAAGGCTGGGATGAAAGTGCTTTATCTGAATGCACGAAGCATTCGGAATAAAGTGGATGAGCTGGTGGCGCAGATCGACACAAATGGATACGATCTGGTGGCCATTACAGAGACATGGCTGCAAGGTGACAGGGACTGGGAGCTGAATGTCCAGGGGTATCAAGTGTTTAGGAAGGATAGGCAGGAGGAAAAAGGGGGGGGGGCGTAGCTCTGCTGATTAAGGATAGTATCAAGGTGGTAGCAAGGGATGATATCGGAGCCAAAGAGCAGAAAGTGGAATCGTTGTGGGTGGAGATTAGGAACAGCAAAGGGAGGAAGACGCTGGTGGGTGTCGTCTATAGGCCCCCGAATAATGATCTGGAGGTGGGGCGGGCTGTTAACGCGCAAATAAGTGCGGCGTGCAGGAATGGGACGGCAGTAGTTATGGGGGATTTCAATCTGCATATTGATTGGTCGACCCATGTTGGACGAGGTGGGCTCGAGGAGGAGTTCTTGGAATGCTGCCGGGATAATTTCCTTGAACAGTGTGTGTTGGAGCCGACAAGGGAGCGAGCTATCTTGGATCTGGTGCTATGTAATGAGGCAGGTAGAATTAGGGACCTTGCGGTGAAGGATCCTCTTGGAGAGAGTGATCATTGTATGGTGGAGTTTCTGTTGCAGATGGAGGAGGAGAAAGTGGGTTCCCGGACACGGAACCCACTTTGTTTGAATAGAGGGGAGTATGGTAGGATGAGAGAAGAATTGGCGAATGTGGACTGGGGGAGCGCGTTGGAAGGTAGGTCTGCTGAGGAGCAGTGGAGGATCTTTAAGGAGATCTTTCTTGGTGCGCAGCAGAAATTTATTCCGATGGTCAAAAAGGACCGTAGGAGGAGAGGTAATAAGCCGTGGATAACGAAGGAGGTGAAGGAAAGTGTTAAATTAAAAGCAGAGGAATTTAGAGTAGCTAAGAGTAGTGGGCGAGAAGAGGATTGGGAAAGGTTTAAATGTCAACAAAGATTGACAAAGAAGTTGATAAAGGAGGGTAGGAGAAGCTATGAAGCTGGACTAGCACTTAATATAAAAAAGGATAGCAAGAGTTTTTATAAATATATAAAAAGGAAGAGGCTGGCTAGGGTGAACGTTGGTCCTTTAGAGGATGAGAAAGGGGACCTAGTGGTAGGGGATGGGGATATGGCTAAGATCTTGAATAACTTTTTTGTTTCTGTCTTCATGGAGGAGGACGTGAATAATTTGCCAGGTGTTAGCGATGGAAAGGTGGTAGGACTGGAGGGTCTTAATGACATTACTGTTACTAGAGAGGTGGTGCTTGACAGACTGGAGGGGCTGATTGTGGACAAGTCCCCAGGACCGGATGGAATGCATCCGAGGGTTCTGAAAGAAATGGCAGAGGTTATAGTGGATGCCTTGGTGGTTATTTTCCAGACGTCGCTGGATTCCGGGGAAGTGCCGGAAGATTGGAAAATAGCTAATGTTACGCCGTTGTTTAAGAAGGGTGCCAGGCAAAAGGCGGGAAATTATAGGCCGGTTAGTTTAACGTCTGTGGTAGGTAAAATGTTAGAATCCGTCATTAAGGAGGAAATAGCGAGGCATCTTGAAGGGAATTGCTTGATTGAGCAGACACAACACGGTTTCATTAAAGGGAAGTCGTGTCTGACAAATTTACTGGAGTTCTATGAGGATGTGTCTAGGGCGGTGGATAGAGGAGAGCCGGTGGATGTGGTCTTTCTAGATTTTCAGAAGGCGTTTGACAAGGTACCTCACAAGAGGTTATTGCAGAAGGTCAGGGGACATGGAGTTGGGGGTAGGGTGTTAGCGTGGATAGAGGATTGGTTGTCAAATAGGAGGCAGAGAGTGGGGGTCAATGGGTGCTATTCGGATTGGTGGTTGGTGACTAGTGGAGTGCTCCAGGGGTCGGTGCTGGGGCCTCAGCTATTTACCATTTATATAGATGATCTGGAGGAGGGAACCGAGTGTAGAGTGTCGAAATTTGCTGATGACACCAAGATTGGGGGAAAGGCAAATTGTGCGGAGGGTGTGGAGAGTCTGCAGAAGGATCTAGATAGGCTGGGCGAATGGGCCAGGAAATGGCAAATGGAATTTAATGTTGGCAAGTGTGAGGTGGTCCACTTTGGTAGGAAGAATGGTAGGAAGGACTATTACTTACGTGGCGAAAAACTGCAGCAGGCGACGGTGCAGAGGGACCTCGGGGTCCTTGTGCATGAGTCGCAAAAACCCAGCTTGCAGGTGCAGCAGGTGGTCAGGAAGGCGAATGGGATGCTGGCCTTCATAACCAGGGGGATTGAATATAAAAGTAGGGAGGTCTTGCTGCAGCTGTATAGGGCATTGGTGAGGCCGCAGCTGGAGTACTGTGTGCAGTTTTGGACGCCGCATCTGCGCAAGGATATTTTGGCCCTGGAGGGAGTGCAGAGGAGGTTTACTAGGCTGATACCGGAGTTGAGGGGGTTGAGCTATGAGGAGAGGCTGAATAAACTAGGCTTGTACTCGTTAGAGTTTAGAAGAATGAGGAGAGATCTCATTGAGACATATAAGATGATGAATGGGATGGATAGGATAGAGGTGGAGAGACTCTTCCCGCTCAAAAAAGACAGTAGGACTAGGGGGCACAGCCTCAAGATAAAGGGGAGGCGGTTTATAACGGAGTTGAGGAGGAACTTCTTCACTCAAAGGGTGGTGAATCTCTGGAATTCTCTGCCCGTTGAAGTGGTGGAGGCTGCCTCGCTAAATATTTTTAAGAAGCGGGTTGATGGGTTCTTGATAAGAGAGGGGATTAAGGATTATGGGGAGAGGGCGGGAAGGTGGAGCTGAGCCACGACAGATCAGCCATGATCTTATTGAATGGCGGGGCAGGCTCGAAGGGCTAGATGACCTACTCCTGCTCCTATTTCTTATGTTCTTAAGAGCAGTGTGTGTGCTCCCTCAGCATCCTAAGTGTAAATAGTTTTGTTTTTACTATTTGAAGCTGACAAGAGTTCTATTTATATATATATGATTAAGGATTTTATAACTGGTTGTGAAATATTCAGCGTGTATTCAATCTCATTCATAGGGTCACAGGTAATGAACAATCTTACAGCCCACTAAGATGAAGGAGGGTCACTCACTCGCTTGCCAGGCTAGGTTGCCTGTCATGGATTTGAAGAGTTGGGCATATGAGGTGTTTGGAGGTTTGTGTATTCCCTCGGACACTTCAACTTCACCTTTACATGTTCCGGAGTCTCTCAAAGCATTCCTGAATAAACTTCAATATGGTCAGCTACAAGAAAGGGATTCCCATAAGCCAGCAGTGATCGCCTTAGGGTGCTTTGAGAACATCCCTAAAGGATTTCCACTGTCCTGGGATTTTCCTGCCATGACTAAGACCCAAGCTGAGCTCAGGAATCTGGTGTAAAACATATGAGCAATGTGTCTTGCCAAATGGAGCTAGTTTAGAGTGATTAGCACCTCCATGCTGGGCAATCTGGAGATGGCACTGCTGTCAGACTGCCCTAATGGCCACCAGGATCTTGAGAAGGCACCACTGGCGATACATTTCCAGTACTCTGGGTTTCCTGCTGTAGGTTGTCCAAGTCTCTAAAGCATATGGGAGTGCAGAGATCACCGGCAATGGGTATAGGGTCTGGGCAGGATTACTGTCAATGCAGATTCAATGGGCTGAATGGCCTCATTCTGCACTCTAGGGATTCTATGGTTTCTAAACCAAGACTGCAGTCTCGGATTTGAGATCCTGATCTTCAAATACTCTTTTCCTCAGCTGACCGGAGGCTAGATAGAACATTGGAGGAGATGGTGAAGCTTGTCTTTTACTTCCACCTTCATTGAAAGGAGGCTCCCAAGATATGGAAAATGGTCCACAATGGCCCACCTTTGATCTTATTCAACAGGTGGGAGGAGTTTTGCTGTGGGAGCTGGCTGGAAAAACACCTTCATTTTCCAGGTTTTTAGTGAAAGACCCATTTTCACATTTGCTTCAGAGATGGAGTTGGCACTGACCTGTGGCACAGTTTCTGAGCGAGCACACACAAGCATCATTCTGCATCCTGAAGCTCAACATCTGACGCTGGAGTGATGTCGGTTTTGAGTCAAAGGCAGTGTGAGTTGAAGTTTCCTATCTGTTCTTCATGCCTGTGGGTAATTTGCTGGAGGTGAGGGGCAGTATTGCAGCCAGGAAAATGGAGAAGAGGCAATGGATACAACCTTATCTGGTCAGGGTCTTCACAGAAGAGGCCTTGTGGTGATTCCATTCAAATCATTTTGCACCTTAGAACCAGAGAATCCTTACAGTGCAGAAGGAGGCCATTCAGCTCAAGATCAACCTAACTCGCTTTGGAGTGTGGGAGTAAACCAAAGCACTCAGAGGAAATCCAAGCAAACAGTGGAGAAAAGTGTGCAAATTCCGCACAAACATTGATCCAAGGCCAGAAGCGAACCCGACTCCTTGGCGCTGAGGGACAGCAGTGCTAACCACTGTGCCACCATGCCACCCCTTCTGAACGAGATGATGCCATCTCCACACATCACAATGCTGTGTGGCATTAGTGACCTCCGGCAGTGGCCACCCTAATCCTGACTTGGAACAATACAGTCCTTCATCATCACTGGATCAAAATCCTGGCATTCCTTCTACATTGGCACTGCCCCTTTCAACATTGCAGCGATTCCAGATTGCAGGCCAGCATCACTTTCTCAAGAGACAACCAGAGATGAGTAATAAATAAATGCCGGTTCTGCCAGTCACATCCTTATCCCCAGAACAATGCTTATCTTTCAGGAAACAAAATCATAAGAACATAAGAAATAGGAGCAGGAGTAGGCCATCTAGCCCTTCGAGCCTGCCCCGCCATTCAATAAGATCATGGCCGATCTGTCGCTGCTCAGTTCCACTTTCCCGCCCTCTCCCCATAACCCTTAATCCCCTCTCTTATCAAAAACCCATCAACCCGCTTCTTAAAAATATTATCATAATCAACACCCGAGAAGGAGCAAGCCACCTTGCCCTCAGCTGCAATACAACAGCAGACCAAAGAGATTTTAAAAGGAGTGTCTCACCTTAAAGACAGTGCAAACTTCACAGAGGTGTTGCTTTGGTCCAAGAAAACCCCAGGCGAGGACAGGACTGACGTGCTCCGAAATGGAGTAAAAATGAGAAATGAAACCATCAGGGACCTACAGTCACAGGACAACAACATAACTAACACTTAACCAATGTTTAAACTGAACTCCAGAATATTATTTAATTTAAAAATTACTTTGTTTTTTCAATCTGTTTCAGCCAAGCAGGCAGTGTTCTCTACACTCTGCCTATGAAGGTCTTCAAATCATTGAATCGTCCACCACCCTTGCCCCTTTTGTTTACTGACCTGTAGCAATCGTCTTTTTGCTTTCAACACCGACCAACAAGCTGTGGCGAGCGCCTGTGGGGTTCAAGGGAAACAAGAGTCAAAACACAGAAAAAAATGCACCCCCAATCACAAAACAGAGTGCATGTGATGGCTGCCAGTGAATTATATATGTACTGTTTGCCACTAGTTAAAGATAGACACTGAGACCCACAAAATTCAGAACAAATAGGCTCAATAGAAATTAATCTTACACATCACAAATAGTTCTTCTGGCCTATCAAACTGTCTAAAATCGCAACTCAGCCTTTTGGTTAAAGGCAAGCATCAAATCTAGCCCACGATGGGTGCAATGCCATTTCTTGTCAGCTTAGATCTTGCATGTGACCATGAATTGCATTAAATTTGAATTGTTTATTTTAAAGAGTGTGATGACTTCAGGCAGGCAAACGAGGTTGGCGTGTGAACTCGATTGAGCCTGACTGAGTACTCCAGAAAGCCTCTCCCCATTGCTCTGGCTAAAAATCCGGAAGGGAGTATCCAGGCAGACTAGGTCCGGGATAGTCTCCCCCTTCCCCCCTCTGGCCGAACATCCATAAGGTATAACCCCCGGACAAAAGAACATAAGAAATAGGAGCAGGAGTAGGCCATCTAGCCCTTCAAGCCTTCTCTAGCATTCAATTAGATCATGGCTGATCTGAAATGGATCAGTTCCACTTTCCTGCTTTCTCCCCATAACCCTTAATTCCCTTGTCTGTCAAAAACCTATTTACCCGTGACTTAAATATATTTAGCAAGGTAGCCTCCACCACTTCAACGGGCAGAGAATTCCAGAGATTCACCACCCTTTGAGTGAAGAAGTTCCTCCTCAACTCCAATCTAAACTGCGTCCCCTCCCCTTATCTTGAGGCTGTGCCCTCTAGTCCTGCTATCATTTCTAAGCGGGAAAAATCTCTCTACCTCTACCCTATCCATCCCCTTCATTATCTTGTACGTCTCTATAAGATCCCCGCTCATCCTTCTAAACTCCAACAAGTACAGACCCAGTCTATTTAGTCTCTCTTCATAGTCCAACCCCCTCATCTCCGGTATCAGCCTAGTGAACCTCCTCTGCACTCCCTCCAAGGCCAATATATCCTTGCACAAGTGCAGCGACCAAAACTGCACAGAGTACTCCAGCTGCGGCCTCACCAGTACCCTGTACAGTTGCAGCAAGACCTCCCTGCTTTTATATTCTATCCCCCTCGCTATAAAGGCCAATGTTCCATTTGCCTTCTTGATCACCTGTTGCATCTGCAGACTGGGATTTTGCGACTCATGCACAAGGACCCCAGGTCCCTCTGCACTGTAGCATGCGTCAGCTTTTCGCCCTTTAAATAGTGGTCCCTCCTACTATTATTCCTGCCAAAGTGGATAACTTCACACTTGCTAACATCATACTCCATACCTCTGGAGAGTTGAACTCCCCCGGCAGGGGAAAAACCCAGGAGGCAGTGCCCTGGAGGGCAACGGATATGCTTCAAGTTTAGTTTTGTTGTGTACAGTTTGGTGTGTTGTACTAATGTTGGTAGAGTTGTAAATTATGATTTGTAAATTGATTTAGAGGGCAATACCCTGGATAACTGTAACGAACAATGAATCCTTCCTAAATAGAAGGTAGTAACTGTAGGTTATTGATAAATGGATGGTGATAGCCATAGGTAATGTATATTTCATATTCATTCTTTGAATATTTGTAATTGTTTTGTAATAATGTATTTGTAATAAATAAAGTAAATCCCTGATCGAGTCCTAACTGATGGCCCAATCAGGGAGCCTCATATTCCCTATTTAAAGCCGGTATGTCAGTCTCTCTGCGTGAAGCAAGGAGCACACACAAAGCACTCTGTTGTATAGTGCATCTTCTAAATAAAGGAACCTTTGGTGACGTGACGTTCGCCTCCGTGGAATTACTACAGGAGCAAGCAAGGAGATGGATTAAGGGGCTTGCTCAGTTCGCTCTGAGCATTGGCACTGCAACTTGAGAAATGAAATAAAATATTTTTCAAGTGTCTTAAAGATATTAAAAATCTTGCATTTACACGTACTTCCTGTCAACTTTTACCATTATAAATTGGTGTCCATATTTAATATTGCAACTTAGCGTGTAAGCACGTCACATTGTAAATTATAGCCTCTGGCCACTGAAGGCACCTCAACATTCCCACAGGCTTAGGTTGGGCAGGAGAGGGGCTGAAAGTAGTAGGAATGTAATTACAGCATAGTGAATTTACATACAGTTTTCATCATAAATGCAGACACAGCAATTTCTAACAAAGGTGAAGCTAAGAAGAAGAAACGATGGCTCACTTTGAAATGAAGACTGAATCCTGTCTGTGCACCCTGATTAATCCTTGCTCCAACCCCATTTCACCTGAAGACTACACTAAATCACAATGGAGAGAAAGGCAAACAAGGCATGTAACACACGCAACAAAAAGCGCAGGCAAGAGACGAAAGGCATGAAACAGAGTGGTTAAAGTTAGTCCTTGATCCTTAGTACCTTCAGTGACCCAGAAAAAGTAGCACTGACAGCCTCAGGCCTTGGAGAGCTGTCTAATGGGTATGGAGATTAATGGGAATGGTTTTAATTAATTTGCTTGCAGCATAGGTAGCTTGTGAATCACCATTCCTGTAGCACACTAACGCAAATCAGCCTAACTCACCGTCTCTTTAAAACTATCTGAGAGCCAGCGGTTCCGTAAAACAGCAACCACAGATGACGGGGGGCTTTCCAAGTCTTCAAAGGCGTCCATCAGAATAAAATCCAACACAATATCAAAGAAGCTCATGCACACAACCTGTGAACACAAGGCATCATCTCCCATTAATAAAAGAAAGATCTTGCATTTATTTTAAGACAGAGATACATAGGTTCTTAAGATAAATGCAAAATACTGCAGACGCTGGAATCTGAAACAAAAACAGAAAATTGCTGGAAAATCTCAGCAGGTCTGACAGCATCTGTGGAGAGTGAATAGAGCCAACGTTTCAGGTCTAGATGACCCTCCGTCATCTGAGGGGCTGAGGGGATAGGCGCTTGATTGGTGTGGGGATCAAAGGTTATGAGGAAAAGGCAGGAGAATGGGGTTGAGAAAGATATCAGCCATGATTGAATGGTGGAGCAGACTTGATGGGCCGAATGCCTTATTTCTGCTCCTATGTCTCATACAGCACCAGTCCCAACCTCAGGATGTCACAAATTGCTTTACAATCAATTTTGAAATGTGGTCGCTATTGTAATGTAGGGAAGGAACCAGTCAATCCATGTGCAACCAAGATCCCACAAACAGCAATGAGATAAATAAGCAGGTAACCCATTACTGGTGATGTCAATGATGGAGTAAATATTGGCTAGGACACCAGGGAGACTTTCCCTGCTCTTCATCAAAATACCTCCATGGCAATCTTTTACATTCACCTGAGGGGGCTGGCAGGACCTTGGTTTCACACTTCACCTGAAAGACAGCCCCTCTGACATGGTAACACTCCCTCTGTACTGCACTGGGGATGTCAATATGTACTCCAGCGGTGCTGGAACCCATCATTTACTCACCAGAGGATGAGTCAACATCAGAGAAATGCAGCAAAATAATAAAAAAAACAAGGTTTCCTAGAGTGTTGTGATCTGGATCACTGCACCAATTAAATGCTTGGTTGAAAGATTGGTGTAGGGCAGAGGGATTTATATTCATAGACCACTGGGAAGTCTTTATGAAAGAACGGCAAATATACAAGAGGGATGGGGTACAGTTAACTGGGAAGGGCACACATATCTTAGCTGGAAGGTTAGCTGGTGTGTATCGGCAGGGTTTAAACTAATATGGAGGGGGGGTGGGGAGGTAGACGGAACTGGGATTGGGGATAGGGTAGGCCCGGAGGGTAGGAAGAAGGATCGGGTTGTTTCGGAGGGTCTTCGGTGCATGTGTTTCAATGCTAGGAGTGTGACTGGCAAAACAGATGAACTGAAGGCATTAATGTTTGAAAGGAAGTTGGAAGTGGTGGCGGTGACAGAGACTTGGTTAAAGGAAGGGCAGGATTGGCAGTTGAATGTTCCTGGGTACAAGTGTTTCAGGCGAGATAGGGGTGGGTCGCTGAGAGGTGGGGGAGTGGCGTTGTTAGTTAAGGATTGCATCGTAGTAGTGCAGAGGGAGGGAGGTACGGAGGATATAGGAATCGAGTCGCTATGGGTGGAGTTGAGGAATAGGAAGGGTGATGTTACTATGCTGGGTGTTTACTACAGACCGCCCAACAGCCCGAGGGCTGTGGAAGAAGAGATAAGCAGGGACATTCTAGATAAGTGCAGGAAGAATAGGGTGGTGGTAGTGGGAGATTTTAATCTCCCCAGGGTAGATTGGAATGTACTGAGATCAGAGGGTGCTGACAGGGAGGAATTTGTACAGTGTGTAATGGAAGGATCCCTGGAGCAGTACGTGGATAGACCGACCAGGGAGGGGGCTATACTTGACTTGGTTCTGGGGAATGAGCCTGGGCAGGTGGTTGACGTTGAGGTAGGAGAGCATGTGGCTAACAGTGACCACAACTCTGTCTGGTTCAAGATATTAATGGATAAAGATGAAGCCTGTCCTAAGGGGAGGGTGTTAAATTGGGGGAGGGCTAGATACAGCCGGATTAGGCAGGATCTTAAAGATACGGACTGGGGTACGCTATTTAACGGTAGGTCGACGCTGGGTATGTGGGAGTCTCTCAAGGGAAAACTACAATCTTTACAGGAAAGACATGTGCCGGTCAAGAGGAAGGATGGGAAAGGTAGGATTAGAGAGCCGTGGGTAACTAGGGATATTGAGGACCTGGTCAGGAGAAAGAGGGAAGCGTACACTAGATCGAGGCATTTGAGGACAGAGATAGCGTTAGAAGAATACAGAGAATGTAGGAGAGAACTTAAAAGGGGCATTAGAAAGGCAGAAAGGGGCCACGAAATGGCTTTGGCGGGTAGGATTAAGGAAAATCCTAAGGCATTTTACTCTTATATTAGAAACAAAAGGATGGTTAGAGGGAACATTGGTCCTCTCAGGGACAGAGGAGGGGAACTATGCTTGGAGCCTGGGGTAATGGGGGAGATCTTGAATGAATACTTTGCGTCGGTATTCACTCAGGAGAGGGGTCAGTCCTCTGCTGCTGTGCTTGAGAAGTTTGAGGATCCGTTGAGGGAAATAGTCATCACGAGGGAAGAGGTGTTGGGACTTTTAGACAATATAAAGACGGACAAATCTCCGGGGCCTGATGGCATCTATCCTAGGCTGCTAAGGGAGGTGAGGGATGAAATTGCTGGGCCTCTGACGCAAATCTTTGTCTCTTCTTTGGACACAGGTGAGGTCCCAGAGGATTGGCGGATTGCAAATGTTGTACCGTTGTTTAAGAAGGGTCAGAGGGATAACCCAGGGAACTATAGGCCAGTGAGCTTGACTTCAGTTATAGGCAAGATAATGGAGAGGATCCTCAAGGATAGGTTGTATGAGCATCTGGAGCGCTGCAATCTGATCAGGGATACGCAGCATGGCTTCGTTACAGGGAGGTCGTGCCTTACAAATCTATTGGAATTTTTTGAAGAGGTGACAAAAACGGTTGACGAAGGACAAGCCGTTGATGTTGTCTATATGGATTTCAGTAAGGCGTTTGACAAGGTCCCTCACGGTAGGCTGATAGAAAAGGTGAAGGCTCATGGGATACAAGGCCAGGTATGTAGATGGGTGAAGAACTGGCTTGGGAGGAGAAGACAGCGGGTAGTAGTGGAGGGCTCCTTTTCCAATTGGAGGTCTGTCACCAGTGGGGTGCCGCAGGGCTCGGTACTAGGACCTCTACTATTTGTAGTATATATTAATGACTTGGAAGAGGGGGTAGGTGGTGTGATCAGCAAATTTGCTGATGACACTAAGATGGTTGGATTGGCGGGTACTGAGGAGCAGTGCCTGGCAATGCAACAGGACATAGATAGGCTAGTAGATTGGGCAGATAGATGGCAAATGGAATTTAATCCAGAGAAATGCGAGGTGATGCACTTTGGCCGGAATAATGTGGAAGGGAGTTATATGATAAAAGGAAGAACTATCCGGAGTATAGATACGCAGAGAGACCTGGGGGTGCAGGTACATAAGTCCCTGAAGGGGTCGGTGCAGGTGCAGAATGTGATGAGGAAAGCGTATGGCATGTTAGCCTTCATAGGAAGGGGTATAGAATATAAGAGTAGGAGTCTGATGTTGCAGTTGTATAGAACGTTGGTTAGGCCTCACCTGGAGTACTGCGTCCAGTTCTGGTCGCCGTACTACCGGAAGGATGTAGAGATCCTGGAGAGAGTGCAGAGGAGATTTACCAGGATGTTGCCTGGTATGGAAGGGCTGTCTTACGAGGAAAGATTGAACGCACTTGGGCTGTTTTCCCTTGAGAGACGTCGGCTGAGGGGGGATTTGATAGAGGTTTATAAGATTATGAAGGGGACAGATAGAGTAGATGGTGATAAGCTTTTTCCGCTATTAGAAATGGATAGAACGAGGGGTCACGGGCTTAGGGTGAGGGGGGCTAGATATAAGACTAATGTTAGAGGGCAGTTTTTCACACAAAGGGTAGTGGGGATGTGGAATGCACTGCCGAGTAAGGTGGTGGAAGCAGGCACGCTAGGGTTGTTCAAGAGTCACTTGGACAGCCACATGAGCAGTTTACATATAGGGGGATATAGCAGGCCTTATTAAGCATTGTAGGCTTGGGGTCAGTTTTAGTCTCAGGGATATAGAGTCTTTAATAATGAAATTTTTATCCACAGGCACTTACCATCTCGAGCTCATCATGGCAGCACAGAGGCTATCTCTGTTGCTGTGCGGACACATGGAGTTGGGCCTGTGTCCGTGGGAGTTTGCGCGTTCTCCCCGTGGTTGCGTGGGTTTCCTCCGGGTGCTCCGGTTTCCTCCCACATCCCAAAAATGTGCTTTTAGGCTGATTGATTGGGTAACAAATTGTCCCTATATTGGAACTCCCTGATCCTCACACATTAGGCATAGACTAGAGTCATGAATAGGTCACTGACCATGGGACGGCGGCGCGGGCTCGTTGGGCCGAAGGGCCTGTTTCCCGTGCTGTTTTGTTCTTTGTTCTTTGTTCACACAAAGCTGCTACTCTATGCTGTTCTACCCCGTTGGGGGTATACCTTCACCACATAGACTGCAACTGTTCAAGAAGGCAGCACATCACCACATTCTCAAGGGCAATTAGGGACGGACAATAAATGCTCATCTAGCCAATGATGCCCACATTTCATGAACAAATAAAAATTACCCTTCGTAGTCAGAATGAATGTTTGGTACTGCCCACAGCAATAGATGCTGATGTACTTAAAACATTACATGGTTCCACCTCAAGTTCACCAGAACGCAGTGGACATTGCAATATCTCTCTGTTGACTGGTATTAATATGTTGTAAAATGTAAAGCTCTGGTAATTCACACCAGCAAAATACTGAATGGAAGTTCAATTCTCACGCTACCCAGACAGCAGCTAAAAGGTTTCAGGACCTACCCCTCGTCCCTCCAGTTCCCTCTTTGTCGTTGCCCAAGTTTCTTCCCTTGCTGCATACTGCAGCATTTCGTCGTAGGTCTCGTGGAATCTATTTACATTCTGCAAAGTGAGACAAGGAAAGGAAGATCAGATTCTTTTTAATGACGTTACAGTAACGGGAAGATTAGATTTTGTCACTGTTTATGCCTAGATTCGCCTCTTTCTTCAACCAGTCTAACTCTGACCAGCACTGCTGACCTCAACAGAAGAAATGAACAGCGGTGACCTCTGATTTCAGAAAGTCACTCAGTTATCAGACTGGCATTTCCCTCTCTGCAACAGGAGGGATTCTCCCTTGAGCTGAGGAATTAAGGCTGCCAGGCAGTCATGTAAATCAGCTGAGCATCTGGCACAGTGTTCCAGCATTTACAGAATGTTCGGGGAGAGGTTTTACAGGACATTTTGGGTAGGGGAGGGTGGTTTACAGGAAGGGGGGTGGGGTTACAGCATATTTGAGGGAGGGGTGGTGTTGAGGGTGACTCAGTGACACAGTGGTTAGCACTGCTGCCCCTCAGCGCCAAGCTGGGAATCGAACTCGGAACCCGAGTTCGATTCCCAGCTTGGATCAACTGTCTGTGTGGAGTCTGCATATTCTTCTCAAGTCTGCACGGGCTTCTTTCAGGTGCTTCGGCTTCTTCCCACAGTCCAAAGATGTGCGGATCACGTTGATTGGCCATGCAGAACTGCCCCTTAGTGACAGGGGAACTAGCTAGGGTAAATACATGGGGCTACGAGGGATTGTGGTCAGTGCCGACTTGATGGGCCAAATGGCCTCCTTCTGCACTGTAGGGATTCTTACCTTTCCTGCAGTGGACATCAGTCCTGTGATCATCTGCTTCCCAATTTCACTGAAGTACAGCCGGTTTGACTCATCCTGCAACAACACCTGTGACAACAATAAACTTTTATTAGAAATGGAAGCAATGCACAATGAATAAAGATCCAGCTTCCACCCTGCCGACATCACCAACTAATATAATAAAAACAGACAATTCTAGGAATACTCAACAGGTCTGGCAGTGTCTGTGGAGTGAGAAACTTCACATTTCAGGATCTTTCACACAGACTGGAATCATTAACTCTGTTTCTCTGTCCACAAATGATGTTTCTGATCAGTGTGAAAGATCCTGAAATATGCCTGTTCTCTCTCCAAGTATGCTGCCTGACTTGCTGAAGGTTTTTAGCATCTTCAGTTTTAATTTTAGATTGAATTTTTGCTGTTGTACCACTATCTGATACACTAACAGAACAGCAACTACAGACAATGGCTGGACTCAGAGGGAAATATCAGATTGCCTTATGAACACATTTTTCTCCAATCTTCAACGAATTACAGAGGGAAATTTACTCTTTAACCAAAGCTGCTTCCCTCCCTGAGGATCAGCTCCCTCATTATAATGGAACATGTTTATATCAATAACCATCTTCCTTTCTTCAGCTGAAACCACCGATTCAGAATGGGGTTTAGCTCCCCCCAGCATCCTTTGGTAAATCATGTGCGAATTTTTGAATAGGAGCTGGCCATTCCACCACAGAGGCATCACAGGGAAACCCAACTGCTGTCCCGCTTCTTTTGAAAACTGCAAACTTCCAACAGAGTTAACTGGACAGAGACGAGGGGCAGGAGAGATGGATTATCATCTCCGCAACCCTTTGTTATTATCACAGAACTACACTGCAGAAGACGTCCTTTGGTCCAACAAGTCTGCACCTATGCATGAAAGGCCCTGACCTACCCACCTAATCCCACTTGCCAGCACCTGGCCCGTAGCCTTGAATGTTATGGCATGCCAAGCACTCATCCAGGTACTTTTTAAAGGATGTGAGGCATCCCGCCTCCACTACCCTCCCAGGCAGCGTACTCCAGTACATCACCATCCTCTGGGTAAAAAGGTTCTCCTCAAATCCCCCCTAAACCGTCCACCCTTCACTTTTAGCGTGTCTCTTCGTAATTGACCTTTAATGAAGAGGAACAGCTGCTCCTTATTCCCTATGTCCATGCCCCTTATAAACTTGAGCACCTCAATCAGGTCACCCCTCAGTCTGCTCGAACAATAACAATCCAAGCCTATCCAACCTCTCTTCATAACTTAAATATTCCAACTCAGGCAGCATCCTGGTGTATCTTCTCTGCATCCCCTCCAGTGTGTTCACGTCCCTCCTATAACGTGGCAACCAGAACTGCACACAGTACTCTGGCCGTGGCTAATAATAGATTAGGGGGAGTAATGGTGATAATATCACTGGACTAGTAATTCAGAGACCCAGGCTATTGCTCTGGGGACATGGCTTTAAATCCTGCCAAGGCAGATGGTGGATTTTTTTCTTGTAGCAACTTATCTGGTTCACTAATGTCCTTTAGGGAAGGAAATTTGCCGTCCTTACCTGGTCTGGCCTACATGTGACTCCAGACCCACAGCAATGTGGTCGACTCTTAACTGCCCTATGAAATGGCCTAGTAAGTCACTCAGTGAAGGGCAACTGGGCAACAAATGCTTGTTGTGCCAATGACACCCACATCACATGAAAGAATAAATTAAAAAATGACACAGTGATACACTCAGGTCTTGGGCAAAAGTAGAGCTTTGGCCCAGCTAACCTAGCCTTCCAAACCTCTCATCAGGCTGCACCACAACCCTGGAACTAATAAATTTATGTTCCTTTTACCAAATGGAATGCACCTACTCCTTTCAAAACCCTGTCTTGACAGTCTGTTTCACCATCATTGCTAATAATAAACTAATAATAAACTTTTAGGCTGATTGATTGGGTAACAAATTGTCCCTATATTGGACCTCCCTGATCCTCACACATTAGGCATAGACTAGAGTCATGAATAGGTCACTGACCATGGGACGGCGGCGCGGGCTCGTTGGGCCGAAGGGCCTGTTTCCCATGCTGTGTTGTTCTTTGTTCTTTGTAATCTAAGTACATCTGGACTCAAATCGTCAGCTCTTTTCTCTCCTTATAGATACTGCCAAACCTGAGATTTTTTTAGCATTTTCTTTTTCATTTTCAGATTCCAGTAGTAATTTGCTTCCATCTACTGCCTTTTTAGAAAATATAAAGTTGCATGAATTTCCCATTTACTTTCGACTCCCTGAGGCACGACGGCAGTAGTTAGCACTGCTGCCTCACAGCGTCAGTGACCCGGGTTCGATTCCCGGTTTGGGTTACCGTCTGTGCAGAGTCAGCACATTCTCCCCCTGTCTGCGTGAGTTTCTTCTGGTTGCTCCGGTTTCCTCCCACATTCTGGAAGATGTGCTGTTTAGGTGCACTGATCCGAACAGGCAACTAGAGGAATTTCATAGTAATTTCATTGCAGTGTTAATGTAAATCTTAAGAACATAAGAATGTAAGAAATAGGAGCAGGGGTAGGCCAGCTAGCCCTTCAAGCCTGCCCCGCCATTCAATAAGATCATGGCTGATTTGAAATGGATCAGTTCCACTTTCCCGTTTTTTCCCCATAACCCTTAATTCCCTTGTCTGTCAAAAACCTATCTACCCGTGACTTAAAAATATTTAGCGAGGCAGCCTCCACCACTTCAACAGGCAGAGAATTCCAGAGATTCACCACCTTTTGAGTGAAGAAGTTCCTCCTCAACTCTGTTCTAAACTGCTCCCCCCCTTATAAGAACATAAGAACATAAGAACATAAGAAATAGGAGCAGGAGTAGGCCATCTGGCCCTTCGAGCCTGCCCCGCCACTCAATAAGATCATGGCTGATCTGTCGTGACTCAGCTCCACCTTCCCGCCCTCTCCCCATAACCCTTAATCCCTTCTCTTATCAAAAACCCATCAACCCGTTTCTTAAAAATATTTAGCGAGGCAGCCTCCACCACTTCAACGGGCAGAGAATTCCAGAGATTCACCACCCTTTGAGTGAAGAAGTTCCTCCTCAACTCCGTTATAAACCGCCCCCCCTTTATCTTGAGGCTGTGCCCCCTAGTCCTACTGTCTTTTTTGAGCGGGAAGAGTCTCTCCACCTCTATCCTATCCATCCCATTCATCATCTTATACGTCTCAATGAGATCTCCCCTCATTCTTCTCAACTCTAACGAGTACAAGCCTAGTTTATTCAGCCTCTCCTCATAGCTCAATCCCCTCAACTCCGGTATCAGCCGAGTAAACCTCCTCTGCACTCCCTCCAGGGCCAAAATATCCTTGCGCAGGTGCGGCGCCCAAAACTGCACACAGTACTCCAGCTGCGGCCTCACCAATGCCCTATACAGCTGCAGCAAGACCTCCCTACTTTTATATTCAATCCCCTTCGCTATGAAGGCCAGCATCCCATTCGCCTTCCTGACCACCTGCTGCACCTGCAAGCTGGGTTTTTGCGACTCATCTTGAGGCTGTGCCCTCTAGTCCTGCTGTCCTTTCTGAGCGGGAAGAATCTCTCTACCTCTACCCTATCCATCCCTTTCATTATCTTATCCATCTCTATAAGATCCCCCCTCATCCTTCTAAAGTCCAACGAGTACAGACCCAGTCTATTCAGTCTCTCTTCATAGTCTAACCCCGTCATCTCCAGTATCAGCCTAGTGAATTTCCTCTGCACTCCCTCCAAGGCCAAAATACCCTTGTACAAGTGCGGCGACCAAAACTGCACAGAGTACTCCAGCTGCAGCCTCACCAGTGCCCTGGACAGTTGCAGCAAGACCTCCCTGCTTTTATATTCTATCCCCCTCGCTATAAAGGCCAGCATCCCATTCACCTTCTTGATCACTTGCTGCACCTGCAGACTGGGTTTTTGTGACTCATGCACAAGGACCCCCAGGTCCCTCTGCACCGTAGCATGCTGCAGCTTTTCGCCCTTTAAATCCCTCCTACTTATTTCCGCCAAAGTTGATAACCTCACACTTGCTAACATTGTACTCCATCTGCCAGGTCCTCGTCCACTCGCTCAGCCTATCCAGATCCCTCTGCAGACTTTCCACACTCTCCACACAATTTGCTTTTCCACTCATCTTTGTGCCATCAGCAAATTTTGTTACCCTACACTCAGCCCCCTCCTCCAGATCATCTATATAAATGGTAAATAGCTGAGGCCCCAGCACCGATCCCTGCGGCACTCCACTAGTCACCAACTGCCAATCAGAATAGCACCCATTGGTACCAACTCTCTGCCTATTAGACAACCAATCCTCTATCCACGCTAACACCTTACCCCCAACCCATCTGAAGCAACCTTTTGTGCGGCACCTTTTCAAATGCCTTTTGAAAATCGAGAAACACCACATCCACTGGTTCCCCTCTGTCTACCGCACTAGTCACATCCTCATAGAAATCCAATAAATTCGTCAAACACGACTTCCCCTTAACGAATCCGCGCTGCGTCTGCTCTATCAAACAATTCTTCTCTAGGTGCCTCGCTATTTCTTCTTTGATGACGGATTCAAGCATTTTTCCAACTACAGACGTTAAACTAACCGCCCTATAATTCCCTGCCTTTTGCCTGCTACCTTTTTTGAACAGCGGCGTAACATTAGCCGTTTTCCAATCTTCCGGCACTTCCTCGGAATCCAGCGAAGTTTGGTAAATCTTACTTACGACTAATAAATAAACTATAAATTTTATAAACTTTAAAGCCTCATCCCCAATTCTTGTACCCTATGTTGAATGAAAATTTGAAAATAGTTCATGACTCAAATGATTGTAACTCCTCGATATCCCTAATCAGTTAGAATTAAATCCAGAACAAAAATACATTCCCCACCCCTCCCAAAGTGACACCATCTTTTAAAGTATTTTTTTATTATTACCCCTTCCTTCTTCCCCTCCCCCTTGTAGACAGTGCATTCCAGCCAGCTTTTCTGGCCCTCTGCCAGTGCTAGTAAGTATGTGACATGAATTAGGGAATTCTCACTGTAATCCTACCCACTGCCTATGGGATATCCCCATACTTCACCACGTGATACTGCTCCAACACAAGACACAGTTTACTTAAGATTTATCCTTTCCTCTCCACATCGCCTCTCTCCCCTTCACCAGTACATTACATAGGACTGAGAGACTTAAGAGCAGGAGTGGGCCATTTGGCCCTTCAAACCTGCCCCAACATTTGGTAAGACCACAGCTGAGTTTATGTTCACAATTTCACTTTCTTGCCTGTCCCCTATAATCCTTTCTCTAACAAACATCTATCTAACTTGGTCTTGAATAAATTCAGTGACCCAGCCTCCACTGCATGATGTTCCAGGTGGCTGCATGGCTCTCAGTGTTGCTAACTGTCCTCCTGTGGTTGGGTGGTAGACAGGGAGTCATGAGCCAGGTGTGTAGCACAGGTACCCTGATCATCCAACAATCAGCCTCTGGTTCTTCATGTAAAAGCAGGATGAATTACACATTGTTTCCTAGGTTAGGAGAGAGCAGATGATCTTCACCCTGTAAGCAACCTAGTACATCAACTGTGATGTTCCCCTCAATTATTCTACATTGAGTTACAACATAGAAGTAGGTCTTCAGTCCAATCAGCTTGTGCTGAGGTTCCTGTTCCACGTGAGCCTCCTCCCATATTGCTTCAGCTCCCCCTATCTGCATAGCCTTCTATTCCATTTTTCCCCTCACATCTCTGTCTAGCATCCATGGGTGGCATGGTGGCACAGTGGTTAGCACTGCTGCCTCACAGCACCAGGGACCTGGTTTCGATACGTGGCTTGGGTCACTGTCTGTGTGGAGTTTGCACATTCTCCCCATGTCTGCATGGGTTTCCTCCAGGTGCTCCAGTTTCCTCCCACAGTTCAAAGATGTGCCGGTCAGGTGCATTGGCAATGTTAAATTCTCCCTTAATGTACCCGAATAGGTGCCAGAGTGTGGCAACAAGGGGATTTTCACAGTGTTAATGTAAGCCTACTTGTGACTAATAAATAAACTTTACTTTAAAATGTATCTATGCTATTTACCTCAAAACTACTCCATGTGCCAGGAAGCTCCACATTCTCAACACTCTGAAGTTTCTCCTGAATTTCCAAATGGATTTACTAGTAACTGTCTTATAATTACAACCCTTAGCTTTGGAATTGACTTCTAGGGGAACTTCATCTCTATGTTTACCCTATCCAACTGCTTCAGAATTCCAAAAACCACGCGCGCACCCACCCTCTCAGCTTTCCCTTTACTGTCTGGCAGAAGTAGCTAGCCGGCCTCTTGGTGTCAAGAAAACCTGGGAAAAGGATCAGCAATTTATAGCGTGCAGCAAAATAAAATTCCCAAAATAAATAAGCCCCTCACCTCATCCCCAGAGAGTCACAGCAATGCCTTTCACATGCATATTTATGTACTCAGAAACTCCCCCACGCAAACACCCAACACCTGAAAATCTCTACAACATAGTCTCCTTCACCCATCGAGAGCCTCAAAAACAGGCTTACCTCAAATGCTTGCCGCACACAGTGCAGTTTTGCCAGGAAGTCCTCATCACTATAGCATTCCAGGACCTCCGTTCTGAAATTCACAAGATAGCCAGCATATTTACAGTCAGGGAATAGAAAAGAGTTGAATCTTGCACCGGCCGACAGGCAACTCCATCTCTGAACAGGGACAGCCCTCTGAGTCAAACAAACTTGTATTTATATAGTAAAATGTCCCAAGGTGTTTGAAGAGAAGCTAAATCAGCCAGAATTTGACACCGAGCTATAGGAGGTGACAGTAGGATTTAAGGAATGTCTAAAAGGAAGAGAGAATCATAGAATCCCTTCGGTGCAGAAGGAGGCCATTTGACTCATTGAGTATGCACTGATAACAATCCCACCTAAGCCCTATCCTTGTAACCCCACGGAATCTCTCTGACACTAAGGGGCAATACCACCCAGGCCCGTACCCTGTAACCCCCAAATATTTACCCCACTAATTCACACATCTTGGGACACTAAGGGGCAATTTAGCACAACCAAACCATCTAACCTGCGCATCTTTGGAGTCTGGGAGGAAACCCATGCAGACACGGGAGAACGTGCAGACTCTGCACAAACAATGACTTGAGGCCAGAAGTGAACCTGGATCCCTGGCACTGTGAGGCAGCAGTGCTAACCACTTTACCACCGTGCCATCCATGAAAGGTTCAGAGGTTTAGGGAAAGAATTCCGGGGCATCAATCTGAGGCAACTGAAGTAGTGGGCAATGTAGCAAAGGGAATCAGGGATGCTACAAGAGGTTGGAATTGGAAGAATGCAGAATTTTTGGAAGATTTTATGGTTGTAGGAAATTACACAGATAGGAAAGGGTGAGGCTGTGAAGGGATAAGAAAGCAAAGATGAAAATCACGAGCTGAGAAGGACCTGGAGGAAAATCAGCCAAAGTTACGCTCCACAATAACTATCCAGTAACAACTCCTGGGAAAAATGCAGCAGTGTGGACAGGATGGAACTTGACTCCTGAATCTGCTCTTCCAATCACATGTGGCAATTAACCGTCCAACTTCACCCATAACGGCACCAAAAGACCACATTACCCTCAAGCTGTAACCCTGCTGGAAGACCCTTCTGCAGGGTAGCGGGGGGAGGGGAAGGCAGCGAGGAGACTGAGGAAAGATTCGGCCACCCACCTGAACGATCGACAGGCAATCCGGTCATCTCGGACGATCCTCATGGCTTCTTCGTATAAAACAGATGATCTGGATGCCTGAAATCGCTCCTCATCGAATGATAAAGAATCAAATAGCTGCAGATATAAAAGTGTGGATGATATTTAAATCTCTTTTCTGCACAGGACACATGGTAGCTTAAATGTTGCAACCGGACACAAGTTCAGCGAGTCAACATTCCTCTCCGTCTGCATGTCCTTCTATGTCCAGAATCCACCAGTGAAATCTGCAGGACTGTAATTTGAATCTGACCTGGAAGCTTCTGGCAGATCTAGCATGCAAAAGGGGAGCTGCCCATCCCACACTCTGCTTACAGCTGCAGGATCTATTTTAGGCGGTTTTATTTCTCATTGGTAGACCCCTACAAACTCCTCCAATTGGCTTCACTGGGTAACAGCAACATCCAGCCATACAGTTGAGAAGGTCCCAAGTTCAATCCTTGGTCACGGTGTTAATTAGAGGGCTATAGTTGCCTCTAAATTTTACGATTCTAACTCTGCTTCCCACTTTGCACACTCAGTAAACCTGTGCTCACCCAGACCTGTGCTGCCCATGGCCTGATTCACACCAAATCCTGTTCACCCATCACCACCAGTGCCAGCATTTATTGTCCATCCCTAGTTGCCCTTGGAGGGCAAATTGAGAGACAACCACATTGCTGTGGCTCTGGAGTCACATGTAGGGCAGATCGGGTAAGGACAGCAGATTTCCTTCCCTACAGGACATAAGTGAACCAAATGGGTTTTTCCGACAATCAACAATGGTTTCACGGACATCAGTAGATTGTTAATTCCAGATTTTTTTTATTGAATTCAAATTCCACCATCTGCCACAACGGGGCTCAAACCCGGGTCCCCAGAACATTAACTGAGTTTCTGGATTAATAGTCTAGCAATTACACCATTAGGCCATTGCCTCCGCTCCTTGAATTGTAAAATCCTCACCTTTGTTTTCAAATCTTATGCTAGATCCATAAACACTTTCAGAGATCACAGCAGCTCTCCAATTCTGGAATTATGGAGATGTCCATCATCCCACTGCTGGTATCATGTCTTCAGCTACCCAGGCTCTAAGCCTGGAATTCACTCCCGAAACTATCCACCTCTCTTCTCCTTCCAGACATCCCTGAAAACATACTCTTTGATTTGTATGTCTTAGTATCTCCCCATATGACTTGTCAACTTTTATTTGATTATAGCTCTTATGAAGCATCTTGGGATGTTTCGCTATATTAAAAATGCTCTAGGCAATGGGTGAGTGTTATAATCACTAGACTGTTAATGAAGAAACTCAGCTAATGTGCTGGGGAACCAGGTTCAAATCCGACCACGGCAGACGGTGAAATTGGAATTCGATTTTTTTTTTAAATGGAATTAAGAACCTACTGATGACCATAAAACTATTGTCAATTGTTGGGAAAACCCATTTGATTCACTGATGTCCTTCAGGGAAGGAAATCTGCCATCCTTACCCAGTCTGGTCTACATGTGGCTCCAGATTCACAGCAACTGCCCTCCAAGGTCAACTAGGGATGGGCAATCAATGCTGGTCATACACTAAAACCCATGTCCCTCAATTGAATCAATAAATAAATAAATATAAGATATTGGTGCTGTTTGCATCCTTTAGGTTGGAAGCAGTGAAAGACCAGCCAGTGTTCCAGTTGCTGATTGCCATTAGTAAAGGTTAAAGCTGGATGTGGGGATAGGAATAGACCATTAGAACCATTCAACCCAGCACCATCATTCAGTGAGAAAATTGCTGGTCTGGATCTTAACTCCATTTACCCACCTTGGTTCCTTGACCTATATCCTTGCCCAACTAAAACCTACGTATTTTGGTATTGAAATTTTTAGTCAACATCCCCTTGCTAGCACGAGGGGGCACAGCTTTAAATTAAGCGGTGGTAGTTATAGGACGGATGTCAGAGGTAGGTTCTTTACCCAGCGGGTGGTGAGGGACTGGAATGCCCTGCCTGCTGCAGATGTACATGTGCCTAGTTTGGGGGCGTTTAAGAGATCCGTGGATAGGTTTATGGATGGAAAGGGATTGGTTTAGGTTAGAAGGTCATTGCTTTTTAATTGGTTGGCGCAACATCGTGGGCCGAATGGCCTGTTCTGCGCTGTAATGTTCTATGTTCTATGCCTCAACTGCCTCTTTGGAAGGAGAGTTCTTGATTTTCACTCCCCTCTGTGTCAAGAAATGCTTCCTGACATCATCCCTGAATGGCTTGGCTCAAATTATAATGTTATACCTCCTACCATTGATTCTATCCATTTAAGGAAATAGTTTATCAACTCTACTAACCGTTATGCAACAATTGGGGCAGATCACACTACAAGCTTCTAAACTCAAAGCCTACAAAAAACTTTCATACATAATCTGCTCTCAGGGTTTACCTTCCTGAACCCCAATTAGAGATTTGGGTACCAGCGGTAATGTTCGCCCACAATTGTACACAGCACAGACTAAGGGCCCGATTTTACCATCAAATTGTGCCCATTTTTGGGCATGAAAACTTGGGAAAGTCAGGCACGAGGCAGATAGCACAATCCACACCTGCCTCTGTGCCGGTTCCCCCTTTACCAAGGCCCAAAAATGGCCATGATCAGGGCCGCACTCGAAATGGTTCCGACTGCCATTTAAATGCATTTGCATGCATTTAAATTGACTTAATAGGCTGCATACTGAACCTTATCAGCACTTCCCCCTTTACCACTGCGTTCACCATTCAGATTCGATGCAAAACAGACATGATCCACAAAAGTTCAATTCAGGCTCTCAGTTAATGAGGAGGTAAGTGCCAACCGTCCAATGGCTCTCTGCTTGAGCTGGTGGTTGTGGGGCCAGAGGTGGGGGAGGGGGGTCCCACTGCTACTCTGCCTGACATCAGTGAGGGAAGGGGGCTGCAATTGATCTGGGTGGCGTAGGGGGAGTGGAGGGGGGAATAAAGGAGTCAGTAATGTGGTGGGGGTGGGACAATTTCTGTGGGGGTCAGGAGGGAGGCATTATCCAGCCCAAGAGGGATGTGGCAGGAGAGCAGCATTCTAATCATTTTTTTTCTCTGCGCATGTGCAGTTGGAGATGCCAAACAGAGCTGCAGGATTTCAGGCATATTATGCCCCACCCACAGGTTTCTGCAGCACGATTGGGAATCACTGATATTTTTTCTGGTAAAGTGCATATGGGGGTGCCTGAGAACGGGTCTAAAAGTCAGATCTGAAACACTCCCAGTTTCAAGTCCACCCAGCTTAGATTATATCACTTTTTGTATCTATGCTCTATGCAGTATATTTTAAATTCCAATCTCCCTCCCTGTCTCCTTAGAATCAAAATGGCAAAATAGGGCCCTTAATGTCCAAGTTCAGACATGGGAAATGATCATTTGGGCTGCATACCAGAATTGTAGCAGAACAAAAGGAGAGAATGCAGGAAAATTTGGAACATGGAAGGGTTAATAGTGGAAAGAGAATGACAGCAAACAATTCACTTCATTCTCTATTGCACAGAGAGGGTTTCTAGCCCTCATGCTTAGAAGGGAGATAGGAATTTAAAATATACTACATAGAGCACAGATATAAAAAGCGATATAATCTGAGTCATTTCAGACATTTTGCAACACCGAAGGCTTCCTGCACAACCTGAATCTTGTGTACTCATTGTGAGACATTGATAGGATGCAGAGCTGGACAGAAAGAAGTGGCAGATGGAGTTTAACCCTGATAAGTGCGAGGTGATTCATTTTGGTAGGACAAACTTGAATGTGGATTACAGGGTCAACGGCAGGATTCTGAGGAATGTGGAGGAATAGAGAGATCTTGGGGTTCATATCCACAGATCTCTGAAGGTTGCCACTCAAGTGGATAGAGCCGTGAAGAAGGCTTATAAGGTGTTAGCGTTTATTAACAGGGTGTTTGAGTTTAAGAGCCCTGAGGTTATGCTACAACTATACAGGACCTTGGTGAGACCACATTTGGAATAGTGTGTGCAATTCTGGTCACCTCACCATAAGGAGGATGTGGAAGCATTGGACAGAGCGCAAAGGAGATTTACCAGGATGCTGCCTGGTTTGGAAGGTAGGTCTTATGAGGAAAGGTTGAGAGAGTTGGGGCTTTTCTCTTTAGAGCAGAGGAGGATGAGAGGCAACTTAAGAGAGGTTTATAAGATGATGAGGGTGAATAGATAGAGTGGACGTGCAGTGAATGTAGCTGTTACTAGGGGGCATAACTATAAGGTTCATGGTGGGAGATATAGGAGGGATGTCTGAGGTAGATTCTTTACTCAGAGAATGGGTGGGGTGTAGAATGCATTGCCTGCTGCGATAGTGGAGTCGGACACTTTAGGAACTTTCAAGTGGTTACTGGACAGGCACATGGAAAACATCAGAACGATAGGGAGTGGGATAGCTTGATCTTGGGTTCGGATATAGCTTGGCACAACATTGAGGGCCAAGGGGCCTGTACTGTGCTGTACTGTTCTATGCTCTATGTTCTATGGTGCTTAGATGATCAACCCAAGAGAATCCCAGGGACATCATCTTACATTTCTTTATTATTAATTGATTGATTTGATTTATTATTGCCACACATTTTAACATACAGAAAAAAGTGTTGTTTCTTGCACGCTATACAGACAATGCATACCATTCATAGAGAAGGAAACAAATGCAGAATGTAGGATTACAGTCTTAGCTAGGGTGTAGAGAAAGATCAACTTAATGCAAGGTAAGTCCATTGTTGTCAGTGCAGATGTGATGAATGGCCTCCTTCTGCATTGTAGGGATTCTATGAATAAAAGTCAGATCAGGCACAGCTCCTGATGCACACTAGAACTTTTCAGCATCTGTGCAAAGTGAAACCACTTGGCCCTGACACCAAGATTGAAATATAAACAGACTAAAAGGCCAATATGGAATTCACATATGAATGTAACTGATCACTAGAACTGCCTGCTGAAAATAAATCTATTAAAATAAAAAGGGCAGTGCCTGTTAACATTACCGCTTGTAGTGTTGGAACAGCTATCGGAGAGGCTACAAACTAAACAGGCATCATTATTCTGCATTCAACCAATCTTCCTCTATTTATAGCAGAAGCTTGTTCCCAATAAATCAAGCAGCTTTTGCTAGTGTTTCTCAGATAAAGTCAGACCCAAGTAACCCTGTAATGACGACCAACCACTGGTCAACAAAACCAATCCGATTTACAGGACATGGAAATATCTGTTGTAACAATACAATTTCTCACCAAGTAAACCTGATCAGTAAATATCACATGGTTGTGAGAAGTTACAGAGATGTCTAAAGGAACACAATGATAAAGTTTTCCACCTACTCCTCACAGAGTAGAACAGGTTTATATTCAAAGTCTCACTACAGTGTAGTCGACTCCAGCTGAACAGCCACTCCCATATAAGGAATACAACAAATAACTCCAAATCTGCAGCGACACAAGAGAAAGATCCTGCAAAAATTTTACAACACACAACAGGTCAGTTGGTCCATCTGGACTACGTTTTTCTTCATGTAAGTAACATTTTACCTCAGTTTCAATGCAGTAAATTGTGAACCTATCCGTATCCATAATCTACCTGATCCAATTGTCACTTTTTAGTTTTGCTTTTTACATTATTAATGTTCAGCCTATCCAGTTTGGTCATTTTCATTCAGCCAACTGAATTATATTAAGACCGATCGGTTTTAGTAAAAATTAACACCAAATGATGAAATCTAAAATAAACACAAAAGATACAGGGATGACAGGTCTGTCAGCAAAGATCAATATCCAAGACATTTGGGGTGGGATTTTCCTGCAGCACTCGCTTCAAAACCAGAAAATCCTGCCTGAGATTAATGGACCTTTCCCCACCCACTACAGTTCCTGTGATAGACAGGACAGGAAAATTCTTCCCTTGGTGTCTATAATCCACACAAGCCTCTTCCCACTTTATCCTTCTATTCACTCTCTCTCTCTCTCCCTCTCTCATGTTAATCCAGCTTTTCCCTAAACGTATCTATCTTATTCACCACACCTACACCCCAGGGAAAGACAGTTCTCCTGAATTCCATCTTCGATTCATGGACATCAAACAATAAAACCGGACTGTATTGGATCTCAAACAATGATGAGACAGAGTTCAGGAACGAGACAGAGAATCTGGTGAACTGGTATGATGACAACAATCTCTCCCTCAATGTCAACAAAATTAATGAGATAGTCATCGACTTCAGGAAGCGTAGAGGAAAACGTGCATCACTGGGGATGAAGCAGAAATGGTCGAGAGCTTCAAGTTTTTAGGTGTTCAGATCACCAACAACCTGTTCTTAAGAAAGCCCACCAACACCTCTACCTTCTCAGAAGACTAAAGAAATTTGACATGTCTGCTACAACTCTCACAACTTTAACAGATTCACTATAGAAAGCATTCTTTCTGGTTGCATCACAGCTTGAAATGGCTCCTGCTCTTCCCAACACTGCAAGAAATGACAAAAGGTCACGAATGAAGCTCAGTCCATCACACAAACCAGCCTCCCATCCATTGACACTGTCCACACTTACTACTACTTCAGAAAAGCAGCCAGCATAGTTAAGGACCCCACACATCCCGGACATACTCTCTTCCACATTCTTCCGTCATGAAAAAGATGCAAAAGTCAGATCACGTACCAACTGACTCAAGAACAGCTTCTTCCCTGCTGTCATCAGACTTTTCAATGGACCTATCTCACTCTAAGTTGATCTTTCTCCACACCCTAGCTTTGACTGTAACCCTACACATTCTGCATTCTTTCCTTTCCTTCTCTATGAGCAGTATGCTTTGTCTGTATAGCGCACAAGAAACAATGCTTTTCACTGTATACTAATACACATATCAATAATAAATCAAATCAAAATCATAATGAAGTACCCTTGGCAAGGTTCCACAAACAAGGAGGAGATAAATGACCAGACAATCTGTTTGTGCCATTAACAGAATGCCAGGGATAATTCCTCTGTTCTTCATGTATGCTCTTGCACATCCAACTGAGGGGCCAGACAGAGGTTCAGTTTAAAGTTTCATTCATTAGAAGGACTGCTATCTCTGTTGCATGCATCTCGAGTTTCGCAAAATGATACAAAAGGCTTACGGCAACTTGTCTTTCGATTCAAGCAGTAAAATCCCTCTGGGCAGCAGATTTCCTGCCCAAGGTTTGCTGAAATGATACCGACCAATACAAATTTCTGACGTTGGTGTTGGAGGATTAGAGTTTCTGAATGACCCTGATTATTTTAACTTTGCATCAAAGTTTGTAACTTCATGAAGCTATATGTCATTGGCCAATCTTCCAAAGCCCGAGCAAAATAGCTGGACATTTGACATGGATAATCATAAAACAATCAATTAGATCCAGCAGACCTATGGGGAGGTTGTAGCATGTCACTGGGCTAGTAATCAAGAAGCTCATGCGAATGGTCTGCAGAAAGGACTCCATGGCAGCAGATGGAATTTAATTTCAATTAATAGATCTGGAAGTCTCAGCACAGACATAATGGGCTGAATGGCCTCTTTCTGCACCATAACTTTTCTACGGCCCTAATGGTGACCATGAAGCTATCATCAATTGTCATAAAAACCCATCTGGTTCACTAATGTCCTTCAGAGAAGAAAATCTGCCATTCTTACCTAGCCTGGCCTACATGTGACTCCAGACCCACAGCAATGTGGTTGACTCTTAACTGCCCCTCGGAAATGGCTTAGCAAGTGACTCAGCTCAAGAGCAATTAGGGCAACAAATGCTGGCCTCGCCAACAACATCCACATCTCGTGAAAGAATTAAGTAAAACTCAGTCGCTATTATAAACTGCAATGGAGTCAAAGTTGCTGACACAAGAACGGCCAAGAAACTGTTCTTTTCAAGCAAGGAAAAGGGAAATGTCTGGGAAAAGGTTTTCCAGACACACAGACTTGTAGGTGCCTGGAATGCGCTACCAGAGGAGGCGGTGGAAACAGGCACATTAGCAACATTTAAGAGGTATCTGGATGGGTATATGAATACAGTGGAAATAGAGGGATACGAACCAAACAAGGGCAGAAGGTCTTTTCTTTCAGTTTAATTAGGGCATCATGGTCAGTGGAGGGCCGAACGGCCTGTTCCTGTGCTGTACTTTTCTTTGTTCTTAAAAAAGATTGGGGCTCTATTGCGATAGCTCACAATGTAGAGCAACTGATGGACACTCAAATGTCTGGGTCCTCTCATGAAAAGTGGCCAGTGTGACTGGTAGCCATGAACTGTCCCACAAAAAGTCAGCTCCTTCAGAAGGGAGAGAAAATACGGAGTAAGAGGGAGGACCAGAATGGACTCAATGGGCCAAACAGTCTCCTTCTGTACAGTAAATACAGTAAGAGATGGATCCAAAACCAGGCAAACCAGCTGTAAATTCAAGCAACTCAACAGCAGGACATCTTAAATCTAACTAGAATAGATACAACTTACATAAAGCTCACCTCTGCCGCTGAAAAGAAGGAGTCTTCTGAAGTCACACTGGCATCGTCATCGAGATAATATCTCCCAGAATCTTCTCCATAGGGAAGGACCTGAACCCCAACACATTCTGGGCAAAAACAAAAAAGTTTCTCTTCTAGGAAACTGCGCTGTGTAACCTTTGCTAAAAATCAGCAGTAATTACCCAATCTGTTCACAATATAAGGGGTTCTCTTCCCACTTTATGAATTCAGACTTACCAAAATCAGCCAACACGCTGTTAGAAGGCACGGTCTCTCCAAATTCTTCCTGTAACCGGTACGCTCGATGCAGCAGGGCTTCCAGCTTCTGAGAAAACTCCTTGTTTCTTGATGGCTGTTTAAATATTTACAGGAGGGTTTCTGCCTTTGTTCCAATCACCCTGAACACTATTTACTCTCTGGCCTGCCAAAACATCTTGGCCAATCCACAGCAGCCACATTTTGGCACAGAGATGAAATGTAGGTCTCTGACAGTCACCCCACCCAAAACCTGCTAACACCAAAGACTGAGTTCAGCCTGCCCAATGCTATGGCTCAATGAGTCACTGCACCACACAGGCCAGAGGCTTCCAGCTGATCTTGGCATCATCAGTGCTGGGTTGTTACAACTGACCTTAGTGACTCTAAGTTAGAGAGTGATTCTTGCAGAAACAGGTTGAGACAGGTTGACACCGTTATTTGTCAGCAGGAAGTTTATTATTAAACCCCCAGATTTACGAACACTGCCTGTCTGTACTTCTCATCCATCAGTGCTTCTCCAGGGCACTTCAGAGAACAACATAGAATCTCTATTGTGTTGGAGGAGGCCATTTGGCCCATCAAGTCTGCACTGACTACAATCCCAACCAGGTCCTATTCCCATCATCCCTCATATTTGCCCTTCTAATCCCCCTGACACTCGGGTTAATTTAGCATGGCCAATCAACCTAATGGTACATCTTTGGGCAGTGAGAGGCAACTGGAGTACCCAGAGGAAACCCACACAGACACGGGGAGAATGTGCAAACTCCACACAGACAGTGACCCGAGGCCGGAATAGAACCCGGATCCCTGGCATCGTGAAGCAGCAGTGTTAACTACTGTGTTACCCCATGACAGAAAAAAAAATGATGTGGGTTTGCCGGCGTTGGACTGGCGTAAACACAGTAAAAAGTCTGACAACACCAGGTTTTAGTCCAACCGATTTATTTGATAATATTCTCACAAGCAAGCAAGCTTTCGAGGTTACCCTCTTCGTCAGGTGAATGGAGAGTTCTGACCTCAGACAGACAGAGCATATTAAGCACAGACAATTGCTAATTAGAATGCGAATCTAGAAGGATTCGCATTCTAATTAGCAATTGTCTGTGCTTAATATGCTCTGTCTGTCTGAGGTCAGAACTCTCCATTCACCTGACGAAGAGGGTAACCTCGAAAGCTTGCTTGCTTGTGAGAATATTATCAAATAAATCGGTTGGACTAAAACCTGGTGTTGTCAGACTTTTTACAGAAAAAAAAACACCAGGTAAACGCAATTTACGAGCCAAGCACTTGTCTAAACCAGAGTAGCCAGTTTGAGAAAAACATTTCTGACCTTATTTTCACAAGCACATTTTGCTATGGTTACATCATCACTTTGCCAAACACATGCTCAAGGTTTTGGCTCACCACTGCTGGCCGATAAAGCCACCATACAAGCCACAACACAGACACTTGTACAGTCACAGAAGGCAATACTGCTTTACACAGTCCATATGTCAGCTTGGTGTACCTGACAGCTGTCCCCAATCCCACCGCTTGCTCCCAGGTTCATCAGACAATTCTTTTTCTCTGTTTCAGAGCCGCTCTTCTGCCGTTTGATCAGGGCGAGTTCCCACTTTTGCAAAGCTTCTTCAAACAGCTCCATCCCTGAACATTAAGCAGAATTACACAGAACATATAGCTGAGCGACGTGCAATTGGGCCCATCAGGTAGTTGATGCTGGTGTCAAAATCTACCTACCAATAATGTACAGGTTCTCAGCATTGGAATCCTCTGCCATTTCATTCTCTTCCTGTACAGCTCCTGCTTCCCAGGGTTCAGCCGGCAGGCCGGGTGGATTTGGCGAGCTCGCTGGTCGAACCTGTAAGTAATTATTTAATAAAAGAAACACACAGTTCAGATGAAAACTAATCTTTTATTTATACATCATTCTTAATGGTCTCCAGACATTCCAAACTGCTTTGAAGCCAATTATGTTTTTTTTTGAAAAAAGGTGTCATCACCATTCTAACGTAGACAAATAAGACAGTCAGATTGTACACAGTAAGATCCCAGAATAATTACCAGACAGAATGTTGTGTGATACTGGTTGAGGGATAAATATTGGGGAGAACACCCCTGCTTTTCTTCACAGCAGTGGTCAGGGGATCTTCTGGAGCAGGTTTGATTTGATTTGGTTTATTATTGTCACATATTATTGTGGAGCAGATAAGGAAACAGATCCTGGAGAGATGTAATAACAACAGAGTTGTTGTGTTGGGAGACTTTAATTTCCCAAATATCGACTGGAATATCCCTAGGGTAAGGGGTTTGGATGGGGAGAAGTTTGTTAAGGTGTGTTCAGCAGGGTTTCCTGACACAATATGTGGATAAGCCTGCAACAGGAGAGGCTGTACTTGATCTGGTACTGGGTAATGAACCTGGACAGGTGTAACATCTCTCAGTGGGACAGCATTTTGGGGATAGTGATCATAACTCTAACTCCTTTACACTAGCATTGGAGAGAGATAGGATCAGGCAAGCTAGGAAAGTGTTTATCTGGAGTAAGGGGAAATATGAAGCCAAAAGGCAGGAAATTAGAGAGTAAATTGGAAGGAGGTATTCTCGGGGAAATGTACCAAAGCAAGGTGGCAGATTTTCAAGGAATGTTTGTCTGGAGTTCTGCACAACAACGTTCCAATGAGACAGGGAAGTTTTGGTAGGATACAGGAATCGTGGTGCATGAAAGTTGTGACGAATCTAGTCAAAAAGAAAAGAAAAGCATACAAAAGATTCAGGGAGCTAGGTAATGTTCGGGATCTAGAGGAGTATACAGCTTGTAGGAAGGAACTGAAGAAGGAAATTAGGAGTGCCAGAAGGGGTCATGAGAAGGCCTTGACAGGTAAGATTAAGGAAAACCCTAAGGCGTTCTACAAATATGTGAAGAGTAAAAGGATGAGATGTGAAGGAATAGGGCCTATAAAATTTGACGGTGAGAAAGTTTGTATAGAACCAGTAGAAGTAGCAGAGGTGCTCAACGAATACTTTACTTCGGTATTCACGGTGGAAAAAGATCTTGGTTGTAGTGCAGGCTTGCAGTGGCCTGAAAAGCTGAGTATGTGGACATTAAGAAAGATGTGTTGGAGCTTTTGAATAGCATCAAGATAGATAAATCACCAGGACCGGATGGGATGTACCCCACATTACTGTGGGAGGCGAAGGAAGAGTTGCAGAGCCTCTGGCAATGATCTTTGTGTCATCAATGGAGGTGGGAGAGGTTCCAGAGGATTGCGGATGTGGTTCCTATATTCAAGAAAGGGAATAGAGAGAGCCTAGGAAATTATCCACAGGTGAATCTAACCTCAGTGGTTGGAGAAGATCCTGGGAGAAGGATTTATAAACATTTAGGAAAGTATAGTATGATCAAAAGTAGTCAGCACAGCTTTGTTAAAGACAGATCGTGCCTTACAAGCCTGGTTGAGTTTTTAGAAAATGTGACTAAACACGTTGACGAAGGAAGAGCAGTAGATGTGGTTTATATGGACTTCAGCAAGGCGTTCGATAAGGTCCCCCATGTAAGACTTACTGAGAGAGTGAGGGGGTATGGGATCCAAGGGGACGTTGCTTTGTGGATCCAGAGCTGGTTTGCCCACAGAAGGCAGAGTGTGGTTGTAGATGGGTCTTTTTCTGCATGGAGGTCGGTCACCAGTAGAATGCCCCAGGGATCTGTTCTGGAACCCTTGCTGTTTGTGATTTTTATAAATGGCCTGGATGAGGAAGTGGAGGGATGGGTTGGTAAGTTTGCCGATGTTACAAAGGTCAGAGGTGTTGTGGATAATTTGGAGGAATGTCTGAAGTTGCAGCGTGACATCGATAGGATGTCACGCTGCAACTTCAAGTGGCAGATGGACTTCAACCCGGATAAATGTGTAGTGGTACATTTTGGCAGGTCAAATGGGATGAAGGAAAATAATATTAAGGGTAAGACTCTTAGCAGTGTGGAAGATCAGAAGGATCTTGGGGTGTGGGTCCATAGGACTCTCAAAATCAGCTTTGAAGATAGAGGATGTGGTTAAGAAGGCGTATGGTGTACTGGCCTTCATCAATCAAGGAACTGAGTTTAGGAGTCGGGAGATAACGCTGCAGCTTTATAAGACCCTGGTCAGACCCCACTTGGAGTACTGTGCTCAGTTCTGGTCGCCTCATTACAGGAAAGATGTGGAAGCCATTGAAACAGTGCAGAGGAGATTTACAAGGATGTTGCTGGGATTGGATGGCATGCCTTATGAGAATAGGTTGAGAGAGCTCGGTCTTTTCTCCTTGGAGAGACGAAGGATGAGAGGTGACCTGATAGAGGTATATAAGATGTTGAGAGGTATTGATCAGGTGGATTCTCAGAAGCTTTTTCCCAGGGCTGAAATGGCTGCCACATGAGGACACAGGTTTAGGGTGCCGGGGAGTAGGTACAGAGAAGATGTCAGGGGTAAGTTTTTCACTCAGAGGGTGGTGGGTGCATGGAATCGGCTGCCATCGGTGATGGTGGAGGCAAATTCGATAAGAGTCTTTTAAGAGACTTCTGGATGAGTACATGGGACTTAATAGGATTGAGGGTTATAGGTAAGCCTAGTAGGTAGAGATATGATCAACTTATAGGCTGAAGGGCCTGTTTTTGCTGTAGTTTTTCTATGTTCTATGTATTAACATACAATGAAAAGAATTGTTTCTTGCGCGCTATACAGGCAAAGCATACCTATCATAAAGGAGGAGAGAGTACAGAATGTAGTGTTACAGTTATAGCTAGGGTGTAGAAAAAGATCAACTTAATGCAAGATAGGTTCATTCAAAAATCTGACAGCAGCACAGAAGAAGCTGTTTTTGAGTCGGTTGGTACGTGACCTCAGACTTTTGTTTTTTTCCAGACGGAAGAAGGTGGAAGAGTTTAAAAGAGTTAGAACAATCTTTTAAAGGCATAGAATGAGAGTAAAAGATCAAATTTGAAGGTATTGCAAGAATCACCATCTTGGAGAGGAAAAGATGATGTTTCTACTTTAAGTACTCATCTATTTTTATCTTGTCCAGTATCACTTCTGCCTCCTTCTGTATTGTTACATTGGCAGATTCATCTTGTCTAGTGAGATTTGATGTAAAGTATTAATTTAATATGTGAACCCTGCCCTTGGCATTCACAAGAATACAATATCTACTGTACTACCTTGGTCACCCTTCCCTGTTACCTTAAAGAATCCAATCATGGCACGGTGGCACAATGGTTGGCACTGTTGCCTCACAGCGCCAGGGACCGGAGTTCAATTCCTGCCTCGGGTGATTTTGTGTGGAGTTTGCACATTCTCCCAGTGCCTGCATGGGTTTCCCCCAGCTGCTCTGGTTTCCTCCCACAGTCCAAAGATGGGCAGATTAGGTGGTAATGCTATTTTTCTCCTTAGTGTCCCAAGATGTGTAGGTTAAATGGATTAACCATGGTAAATGTACGATGTTATGGGGATAGGGCAGAGGATAGGGCCTAGGTGGGATGCTCTTTCAGAGAGTCGGTGTAGACTCAAAGGGCTGAATGGCCTCCTACTGCACTGCAAGAATTCTAAATTAGGAGGAGATAATTTACAGTTAACAGGCCTTGCTGCCTCTCATTGATTTATCCCACATTCCCAAATGGAAGTTAATTTTGTCCTTGATATGGCTCCCCATCATTGACAGTAGGCTGACTCTTCAGAAGATTCAGCACTTACCCCTTTCTTGAATATAGTAATCCTCCAATCCTCAGGTACAACTACTGCATTCAGTGAGGATTGGAAGATTGTGCCCAATACTTCTGCTATTTTCACCACTGCTTCTTTCTGCAAACAAGGATGCATTCAATTTGCACCGGATGACTTACCCACTTATAGAAATGGTAATATTTTTAGTGAATCTTCCCTATCTATTATTAACCTGTCAATAACTTCCTCACGTATAACCTGCATATTACTTGCTTCCTGCAAGGAACTACAACAGGTCATGAATGTAGCCCATCCATTGATTCTATCTAACTTGTCGCTGCCTTGGCAAAGCAGCCAGCATAATTAAGGACCCTACGCATCCCAAACATTCTTTCTTCCATCTCCCTCCATCAGGAAAAACATACAAAAGTCTGAGGTCACGTACTAACCAACTCAAGAACAGCTTCTTCCCAGCTGCTGTCAGATTTTTGAATGAACTTACCTTACATTAAGTTGATCTTTCTCTACATCCTAGCTATAACATTACATTCTGCACTGTCTCATTTCCTTCTCTATGAACAGTCTGCTTTGTCTGCATAGCCGCAAGAAACAATACTTTTCACTGTATGTTAATACATGTGACAATAATAAATCAGATCAAATTCTTTTTTTGCACACCCTCATCAGACTCCATGTGACTATTTCCCCTTGGGTCCTTAAAGGGCCTAACCTTTTTGCTGGCTAACCACTTGCATGTTATATGTTTATAACAATGTTTTAGGTTTAATTTAATATTACTTGCTAATCTTTTCTAGTAACCTCTCTGTCTCAAGAATCAACTCCCTTATGTACTTTCCAAACATTCCTGGTTATTACTTGAATTTTGCTCTTCGTATTTGTTGTAAGCCCCTTTCTCAGTTTTATTTTAAATTTTCGTCATCTAGTGTACATTAATCTTTGTACGTTTTATTTTTTCTCTTCAAAGAACTATGCCTAGTTTATATCTGAACTATCATTCCCTTGGCTGTTCTCGATTACTCCATCACTGTTTTATCCAGCATTCACCTGTGCTAGGTCCCTTCTTAAATTACTGAAATTAGCTTTTGCCCAGTTGAGCACCTTTACCTTCCCTATATCAAATCTGCTCTGCTAGAAATTACGAGTGTGTGTACGTACACCAGGCAAAAACAGGATTGGACTGAACAATTCATATGGAGTTAAAAATCGTCATGAGAACATACAGGACAGGAGGCCATTCAGCCCATTATGTTGTGAAAGATAAGTTCCATAATTGTCAAAAAACTCTACTCAAGTAATGGAAAATGATTATTAGCCAAACAAGGCCATTAGTGAGGCCTTCTCTAACGCTGCCAGTAAGGCCAGCGTTTACGCACTCAAGATAAGTGACTAAATCTAAAAACCTTGTTCCATCAACACCGCATTCCAAGACTAGGATCCAGGATAAAAACAAAGAACACTGACAATTACCAAGTAGCATGATATAGGAATAAATTATGCTAATGAAGGATTGGCAGGAGACAGTTTTCTTTTGGATGAAAAAGGGCAAAAGGCAAAGCTATGATTGGTGGATATGTATACCAATAAAGGATAAGAAAAACTGTTTGTTTCTCATTTGCTGTAATTAACTATAAATTTTCTGTATGAATCAACAGAATACTTTGCTTGTCTCGTACTCTCACTTGTGCGCAAGTTATTACAGCTTGGAAATTGAGTACTCTAGGTCTTAAGTGTTGTTTGTACCCATGTTGACTGCAGTTTAAGTGTGGTCTATACCCAAAATCCTCTACAATTCTTTTGCCAGCTTGTTGAATTCCACTAGTCCAATGCCCCACTCTTTCCCCACAGTCATGCAGTTTTTCTCATGCAGTGAAGAACACGTAGTTTAATTGTTCCTTACCGACGTTAGACTATGGGAAGAGCTGGATCGCCTGCTGAGCACGCTGGAGGAAACTGCGCTGAGGGTATCATTGCTCTTACTCCCCGGACTCTGCACTCTTTTGGGAGGGGTTGCTAGAAGAAAGAGAAGAGATGTCAGGCACATTTGGTAGAGGTTGCTCAGAGAATGCAGGCTTCTCTGATAACCAGATGGGAGCAATCATTTACCGTGTTTCTGTCACCATTTGCTTTGTTTCCATGTCAGAAACTGCGCTGGAGAATAGGAAATCACCCGAGGGTCTGCCAAGTTAACACAAGGGACTATGATGTGCTCGACCGTGCATCCAGCAATGCTAAAAACATTAATAATTAAACCATCATGTGGAAAAGTTCGAAGTCTTAGTTGAGCTCATCCTTGAAGAGTCAAGAAAGATGAAAGAAATAACTCACACCAGGTCCAACAACTGTCAGTGGCAGCCACTATGTTGAAGATGGCCATAGTAATTGGTGGTTATTGACCCCCATCGAGGGAAGCTTTAAAGTTTATTTATTAGTCACAAGTAGGCTTACATTAACACTGCAATAAAGTTACTGTGAAAATCCCGTAGTTGCCCACTCTGGCGCCTGTTCGGGTCTACGCTCCTGATCAGCATGTCTTTCAGGATGTGGGAAGAAACCGGAGCACCTGGAGGAAACCCACGCAGACATGGGGAGAATGTGCAGACTTCACACAGACAGTGACCCAAGCCAGGAATCGAACCAGGATCTCTGGTGCTGAGGCAGCAGTGCTAACCACTGTGCTACTGGCTGCCCAAAGTTACCCTTTACAGCACAGGCTTCACTATGTTAACTTTACAAGACAGCCTCTGGACACCAAAAGTAACCCTGTGAAGTAAATAATTGCTGGCCGATGTGCCACAGAAAACTCCTGCTCCCTGCTCAGGAGTGTCAGTCAGTGTTTGCACATTAAGTGCAAACATTCAGGTGAGAATGAGATCTGGTCTCCAGAAGAGACTGTTGATCCCAGATATTGAGGTTCAGCAAAAAGAATAGATCCTAGGAGCAGCACAATGATACCAGTGGCCACAGCAAAAGTCAACCCACTCCAGAAGAAGCCAAGAACATTTTCTTAAATAAGCAAGTGGTGGCATTGTTTCTTTACCTCTCTTGAAGGGTGGAAGTTTGCCCAATGCAGGCAGCTGCGACCCTGTACGTTTTTTCGCATCTTGCTTTTTCCTCCGCCCTCTCCTCTTAAGCTGATGCGCTGTGAGGGCCAAGGCCACAGTTCCCAAAGCTGTTGCAAAAAGCACCTTCTTCAGCCCTGGAGACAGCCTCAGTTGCGAGAAGATAGACTTCAGATGGCATCAAACAGAGAACATTTTAGGATTTATCACATTATGGGACATCAAAATCACAGCACAGAAACAAATCATCCAGTGTTTACGATCCACATGAGCCTAGAATTCCTAAAGTACAGAAGAAGGCTATTCAGCCCATTGAGTCTGCACCAATCACAATTCCACCCAGGACCTATTCCCGTAACCCTACATATTTACCCTGCTAATCCCCTGACACTAGGGTCAATTTAGCATGTCCAATCAATGTAATCTGCAAATCTTTGCACTGTAGGAGGAGCCTCTTCCCAGTCTGTCAATATAACCTTCACCCCTTTCACCCTTATGTACTTATCTTAGAAGAAATAAGTGCCATCTTCTTCACTACCATCCTGTTAAAAATGCATTAACCTGCTGATCCATCCAGCCTAGGTGGATGGGAAATACATGTCATCAGAAAACAGAGGCTAACTCAACCTCCTGAGAGGACAGCAGTAGATTCAACAGATGGATTTTACTTCAATTCAGTTCAGTGATAGATGAAAAGCAATTAGGCACCTTCAGCACCCATCTAACACTCTAACCCAGTCATGACACACAGAAGAGACAACTGAGACAGATAAGCTCCAGTCACAGAATTCAACATATTGGGGATACCACTGACCAGAAACTAAACTGGACTAGCCACATCAACACAGTGGCTGCCAGAGCAGGCCAAAGGATAGAAATCCTGCAGCAAGTAACTCATCTCCTGCACCCTAAAGGCACAAATCAGGAGTGTATTGGAATACTCTCCATTTGTCTGCTCCAACAACACTTAAGATGCTCCACACCATCCAGGACAAAGCAGTCTAGTTGACTGCTAACCCTTTCACAAACATTCACTCTCTCCACCATCGACAAACAGTGGCAGCCATGTGTACCATCTGTCAGATTCATTGCAGGAACTCACCAAGGTTCCTTAGGCAGCACATTCCAAACCCACAGCCACTACGTTCTAGAAGGACAAGAGTAGCAGATACATGGGAACACCACCACCTGGAAGTTCCCCTCACTATCCTGACTTGGAAATATAATCGCCATTTCTTCATTATCACCAGGTCAAAATCCTGGAATTCCCTCTGTAACAGCAATATGGATGTACCTATACCTCAACTCATCATCTTCTCAAGGGCAACTAGGGAATGGGCAATAATGCTGGCCTAGCCAACAGTGCCCACATCCCATAAATGAAATGTTAAAAAAGTTGGGGCTGAACCGTTTCTGTTCCCTCAGAGAATGGAATGCAGAATGCACTAACCAGTAGGATGTACTAAAGCATAGACCAGGGAGGCTCCAAATGCACTGCCCCAAATCTAAATTTGAGTGATCTTAAATCAGGCCAGAATAATGTGCATGCATTTTCCACAATTACCTTGCTCTATGGAGGGGCAGGAAAATGTCAGTCAGGTTTCCCACTCATGGTCATCTCATTGAATGAAGACAGCATCAGGTGCAACTGTGATGCTCTTGAACTAACTCTCACTACCCAAGCTTAGTGCGAGACATTGGCGCCTACAGAACTCTGCTTGAGCCAATCACTTCAGGAGAGGTGGAGTAGTGGGACAGGAGAAAATAAAGGGACTGAAGGGTTACCAGGTACAGACTCCCAGGCAATTTCTGTGAGCAATACCTGGTATGTTGCCTGAAACCTGCCCCCAAGACTTTCATCTGCACAAGTCAAGTATTTTCAAGTCACAACTCCAGAAGATGCTGAAACAAAGCCTGTTATATCCATGCAAGTGTGAGCACCCAATACTGTGATAGAGAACTCCAGGAATATTAATATAAACAGAGGGGCTTCTTTTTGGAAGTTACATTTCCATTTCATTTTCTTGCCTTGCCCATTTTCTCCCCCTTTCCTGAAGGCCCCTACCAAGGCACTATTTCACAGAATTGCTTTGCATTTTTATAGCAAGTTTTACACCCTCAGGACATCCCAAAGCTCTTTACATCCAATTAAATTATTTTTGAAATGTAGTCAAAGCGACCTATTTATGTACAGCAAAGTTCCAGAAATTAAATAAATGACCAACTAATCTGTTTGGTGGCTTTGAATGAAGAGATTACCAGGGAGAACTCTCTTACTCTTCTGCAGCTAATGCAACATCTTGTCCAAAAGATGGGAGATCTGACAGTGCATTGCTCTGGGAATGCCAGTCCAGATTATGATTCTGAACTGAGGCGCTGACCCACAATCTTTTGACTCAGGGGTAAAAGCAGCCACTATCGAGAAATAGCTGACCCAAAGTACTATTTTCCCCTCATCCCTCAAAAGCACCAACTCAAGGACAGCTTCACCAGCAATAGTAGCTCTCCACAAATGTATTAAGAGCAGGACATAGCCCCTCAATCCTTCCTACAGCACACGCAAAAGTCTTACAATATTCACAAAGGCACGAGTAAACAGAATGGAACGTTTCTGGGCCCATGATCTGAGATTTTCAGGTACTTTATGCAAGATTATTCAGTGTGGAACTGCAATGCACAGCCAGTACAGGTCTTAAGCATGCCAGGTAAATACGACAGATCCCTCCAGTGACTGAGACCAAATGCTGCAACATTTCAATCTGCACCATGGGTCTCGCATTCCATCTTTCCCCAACTGTCTCCCGAAAGTGCTGAGTCGCACTTAAGTTTCCAAAAGCAACAACTGCCTCAAGCAGCCACAGGAGGCTGGATACAGAGTTTCAGGAGGTTATATGACAGTGGGATAATCTCTCTTACCATCTGACTTTCAAAACAATCCCAATTTTGAAACTCATCTTTAAAAAGTTTTTGAAATTGAGTGAAAGAAATACATTTAGAGAAAGAACCCAAGCTTTCTGATTCCTTTTTAACACCTTTAGTTCAATTCCTTTTATGATTTATAGAAACACCACATGAAACGTTAGGAATATGAGTGTACAAAATTAAAATCACAGCATGCACATTAAGAGAGTAGGTAAGCCAAGTGTTATTGATTTATTTCAAAATTTTGATTTTATATAAATCAGTTTACAGGACTGATAGTCACAGCAGAGTGTTGCAGATTTCAGACCCCCCTCTTCTAAATAACCTCTCAGTTCCTACTCTAATTTGATAATAACCCAGTCCACCAACTACTTGCATCAGCAAACTCCGGCTCCACCAACTGCTATCAGCAAACTCGCACAAATAAGAAATTAAATAACTAATCTGTTCGATGGCTTTGAATGAAAAGTTTACCAGGAACAACTCTTGCTCTCTTACAGATAATACCACTTATATATCTGAAAGGGCACAACATCTCATCCAGAAGATGCAATCAGTAGAAATGCTTTAACATAAATTACAATGGTGTGATGGCACCATAAGTAACTAAGAATTAGTTAATAAAAATCATAGAATCCCTACAGTGCAATAGGAGGGCATTCGGCCCATCAAGTCTGCACCAACCACAATCCCACCCTATCCTTATCAAGCCATGCATTTACCCTAGCTAATCCCCATAACGCTAAGGGACATTTTCGCATGGCCAGTCCACCTAACCCACACATCTTTGGATTGTGGGAGGAAACCGGAGCATCCTGAGGAAACACATGTAGACATGGGAAGAATGTGCAGACTCCACGCAGACGGTTACCCAAGCCAGGAATCAAACCTGGGTTCCTGGTACTGTGAAGCAGCAACGCTAACCACTGTGCTGCCCCAAATAAAAGCTTTATCTTGCTAATGCCACAACTAAAGCAGCAAAGTTGGAGGGACAAGGAAGTTCCTAGGAGCGAGGGACTGGGTGATGCAGCAAGTTAAGTAAGTGACTGATCATCTCAGGAATCTGGATACAAATCCAGAGCGGATTACTGAGGTGAATGTAATTTCTGCTGCTGTAAGGTTTGCATGTGAAATCATTCTGACTGTCCCAATCTAATTGCAAATTTGCATATCTTAATCGACGGTCAACATGCTGAATGGAAGGGGGCACCTTCGACTGTTACACGTTGTCAAGGAAGATTCTAGGTACTTCACACCTGATCTGGGAATGCTCGATACACATTGTAAGGATATGATGATAACCTGGAATGTGCAATTTGACGGGCTGGTGGAAGCAAATGTATATTAATTTTCAAAAGGGAATTGGAGAAATATTTGAAAAGCAAAAATTTACAAATAAGTGGGACAAATTGGAATATTTTTTCAAAGTGCCAGCACAGATACACTGGAACAAATGACAATCTCCTGCGTTCTCGATATTGAAAGGATAACCTATCCCATTTTCCAGAATTAGCAAATCATTCCATACACAGACAGGTATTAAAGCAATCTCAGCTGTGTCGAGTCAGGACTCTTAGCTGGGGGGCGATAGTAAGGGTATTGACCTGGAATCTCAGTCCCACTTGCTATACAAGAGGTGGAAGCGTACATGTGATCAAACAGTGGCCAGCACTCTGTCTAGACGGCTGTTCGCACAAGAGGCCAGAAGCTAACTGGGAACCATAGAAACAAACCCCATCAAGGAGCCAAAACCAGGAGAGAGACAACAGATGGCAGAGAACAAAAAGAGAGAAAAGCTTTGAAAGTAAGGATTGCAGATTAACATCCCACTGATGTACAGATTGAATCATAAAATTCCTACAGTGCAGGAGGTGGTCATTTGGCCCATCAAGTTTGCACTGTCAACAATCCCATCCAGGCCCCATCCCCATAACCCCCCAGATTTATCCTTCTAGTCCCCCTGACTCTAAGGGGCAATTTAGCATGGTCAAACCACCTAACCTGCACATCTTTGGACTGTGAGAGGAAACTGGAGCATCAGGAGGAAACCCACGTGGAAAGAAAGTGAAAACTCCACAGTCACCCAAGGCCAGAATTGAACCCGCATCCTTGGCGCTGCTAACCACCGTGATTGAGGTACAAACATTGGGACTTAGGAGAGAATCTCTGGGTCTTCCTCCATTAGTGCCTTGGGGTCTTTTATAAGGAGAGGCTGGATAGGCTGGGTCTGTTTTCTCTGGAGCGCAGAAGGCTGAAGAGTGATCTTATAGAGGTCTATAAAATAATAAGGGGCACAGATCAGCTAGATAGTCAATATCTTTTCCCAAATATAGGGAGTCTAGAGGGCATAGGTTTAAGGTATGAGGGGAGAGATACAAAAGGGTTCAGAGGGGCAATTTTTTCCCACACAGAGGGTGGTAAGTGTCTGGAACAAGCTGCCAGAGGTAGTAGTAGAGACAGGTACAATTTTGTCTTTTAAAAAGCATTTAGACAGCTACATGGGTAAGATGGGTATAGAAGGATATAGGCCAAATGTGGGCAATTTGGATTAATTTAGGGGTTTTAAAAAAAAGTGCAGCATGGACAAGTTGGGCTGAAGGGCCTGTTTCCATGCTGTAAACTTCTATGACCTGATATGGCAGATGCCAGCTCAGTTTAGCAATTTTTCTAAAAGACAGTACAGTAAGCATTCCCTTAGTAGTGCATTGAATGACGACCTGAGTTATGCAGCCAAGCGTCTGGAATGGGGTGAGATTGTTACATCCAGGTCAAGGGTGATATTTAGTCAACAGGGGATGCAGTTCAGAATCTGAGAAACTGCTAATAGTCTAGCCATCCAAGGCATGAGTGATAAGTATATATTTGTTCAGAGTAAAGTTACATTTCTGGGATAACTATTGGAGAATAGTGCTTCATCCTGGACAATTCCTTTAAGCAGTCACAGTTTTACTGAAGTAGTGCTGAGGTTTAACACTGAATATCAGCAAACGGGGCATAAAATCAATGAGATTAGTGAGCTGCAGTGAGTAAGAAGCTCCATGGAGGGGAGGGAGGTTTCGGTCACAGTACTCCAGTTGGTTAAGAATTTCATGGTTCCATCAGTGAGCTAAATTGATATCAAGAACCATCCTGCTACCAACAGACAGCGAACCCAGGGGGACCAAACAACAAGTAGGATTTTTATTTTAAATAAAAAGCTTTTTTTTTAGAAAATTTGTTCAAAAAATACAATTTCATGATTATTTAAAAGTCAGGAAGGTCAAATGACTTGGCGTACCTACTGCAAAAACCACGTACAGTACAGCAGTCAACCACGAGGACAAGAGGTCATGCAGAACCACGACTTCTTTCGCTATCCATCTCCCGCCCCACAACAAAAAACCAGGAATAATGGAATCTGCCCCGTTGATCATCAACATACCTGCCCAAATGTAGAGTACAGGAATACTGGAATTTCAGCTACAGTCATCGCCAAGGCTTGAATAATGGATGCCCCATCTGTACTCCTCAACGACATACTGCGCTAAGGTGAATTGCTGCTGTACATCCACAAGACAAGTATCTGTTCACCGAGGTTTTTGTGCAGTCAGTTAGCAAGGGCAATGAGCAGAGGAGGTTGGGAAGGATGTCTCAGTCACTTGTCAGTACATTTTGAAATTCAGCGTCGAGGCTCCCCCAAGAGGGGTAGGTTGCGATTGGTGGGGGCAGGACGTGGGAAAAGACAGAAGTCACAGTCCCAACAAACGTCGCCCAGCCTTACTCTGCAGCTTCCTTCCAATGGCAGTAGGTTGGCAGCTTCCAGTTACTGTGTGGTTCCGATCAAAGCTGCTGCCCTAGCCTCAATGCTCTAAACACTTGTTCCTTCTAGATCAATAAAAATCCACGATTAAAAACAAGGTGACAGTGAGCAACAGAAAAAAAACACAACTGACAAAAAGATACAAAGCCCTGGCTGCCTGACTCCCATCTCAGGAGAAACCTGACAATTCTCTGCAGGGGTTAGAAAAGGGTAAAGAAAAGCGTAATACCTCCGTGTAGTTACTTTCTCCTTTCTGGCTGAGAGGCAGCAGTAGAAATCACAGAGCAGCAAGAGTGAATAGAAAGTGAGAGCAGGGAAGAAGAGAGAAAACCAACTTCAAAAAGAAACTGAAACAATACAATAATCTCAACAATATACTTTATCAGATTGGTCTGGCCATGCCTGCAATTCCCCACTTACCCACTAGGACTCATCTTCATTAACAGCACTCTGCCATTCTATCTGTGTTGGCTTTGTTAGAACAAAACTAACCCCACTGCTCCAGTCCTGCACGTTCCTCCATTGCAAGTATTTACCACCTTCGCCTTAACTGATGCTAATGTCTCTGCCTCAACCACTCACTCTTAAAAACTAACAACTCTCTCATCGCTGACTCAATCAGTTAGAACAAGTTGTCTTTCCCCAATCACCCCTCCAAAGCCAGCATAATTTTCATATCTTCTGCATTGGAAATCGTTCCCCCAGACCCTCGGATTCTCTTCAGTTTTCCAATCTGATGTCGTATTAATGAATCTATTCTCTACACTCTTGGTGGTTCTATCGTCTTTCCTACAATAAGGATTACACACAACACTGTAACAATTGTAATACATCCTGTTCTTATATACATATAGACACAGGATTAAGCTTTGATTTCATCTCATATTATCAAGGTTTTGTTTAGTTAAAGATGCAGTAGTGTGTAGACCTGCACTTTGCTAGAACTAATAAACAGACAAAGTTACTCATTCCCAGAAAGTTTCAGGTCAAGGATGATGCTTGGCAAGAAAACTTATGTCAGCAAGGAGAGCTCCCTTGTAAGCAAGAAATACTTAATAAGCTCAACGGTCTCCCAGATAAAGCAATAATCAACTGGTTAGATACGAAACTAAGAAACAACTCCTAACACACGATAACAAATCAAATGTTACAAGAAAAGGTGCAAGTGGCTAGATCCCAATAAAGATTTCAAGCTTTCTCTCTCAATTTGTAGAGATAAGACTGAAAACACAACTGATAAGGGTTTTGTCTTAACTCAGAACAAAAGTGGGTTTCAGTTCGCTACTTAAGATATCAAAAGTGTCAAGACAGATTGAACCCAATAGAGGCTATTTGCAAATCAAAGAATTGATGTCCAGCCGAAGAATCCAACTCTATGTTCGGTACTAATTTATTATTGCCTCTCCTCCATCTGACGTTGATCTTTTTAAATTGATTTGACAACCTCACTTGCGTGATCAGAGGATTATAATCTCAGGTCCCCTCTTTGCAGTTACATCCTTCAGTGTCTTTTCACTGAGTGTACACTCACACTCTGTGGAAAATGAGGTACCCCAAAATAATTATGTCAACTGCTACAGCCAATAACGAGTGGGAGCCAGGTCCAAATGGAACTCGAGGGAGGGGATTTCAAAATTCAGTGCTGTATTGAGTACAGACGGGGAAAAGCTCAGGCAAACCAGGACAGAGCTAATGTCTGACCTAACTTCTCCAGAAAATAAAGCATCATCAATCACAAATCGCTGTACACTAACAGGAGTACTGCCCAAACAGGCAGAGACATACTCAGTCCTGCGTGCTCTCCCTTCAGCTAACAGACTCAGGGAAGAACATTTCCCCAAGTTATCATCACAGCTTCCCAAAGCATTTCAGATTTGAACCAGGCACCTAGCCAAGCTGCTGCAGGCCCTTTAGTGAATCATTGCAAGTGTGTTCACCACACATCAACATTAATCTTGACCCAAGTGACATACAACAATCAATTTTATTTATATAACACCTTTCACACAGAAAAGCATCCCAAGACTCTTTACAGGTGCTATAAAACAAACATTGATGCCAAGCCACAAATTGAGATATTAGGACAAGTGATCAAAAGATTCATAACCCTTTGAGTGAAGTATTTTCTCCTCATCTCACTCCTAAATAATCGTCCCCTTATCTTGAGACTGCTTCCCTGTATTTTAGATTCTCCAACCGGGGGAACAATCTCTCGGCATTCACTCTATCAAACCCCCTTCAGAATTCTGCAGGTTTCGATGAGATCACTTCCCAGTCATTTAAACCCCAGAGAATACAGATTTAGTTTACTCAGCCTCTCATCATAAGACAACCCCTTCACCCCAAAGACCATTTTAAATTCATAGGTGAAACATTGGGCAGGTTCTGTTGCAATCGAAGACCCAAACAATTTGGTGTGGTCCTGGTACAAAACAAAAGGAAAAACCAGACCCACCAATACTAAAGAGCACCTGAACATCAAACCTGAGTTAACTATGTGACAGGAACCTGACACCCTCAGTACCTTTCAGCTGAGAAGAGAAAAAGCTAATTCACAGCTCCATGAAAAACATCCCCAACAGTATTGATATAGAAGCAGATACTGGAAATCTGAAATAGTTCGAAAGCTTTAAAGTTTATTTATTAGTGTCACAAGTAGGCTTACATTAACACTGCAATGAAGTTATTGCGAAACTCCCCTAGTTGCCACACTCTGGCGCCTGTTCAGGTACACTGAGGGAGAATTTATCATGGCCAATGGATCTAACCAGCATATCTTTTGGACTGTGGGAAGAAACAAGAGCACCCAGAGGAAACCCATGCAAACACAGGGACAAAATACAGACTCCTTACAGACCGTGACCCAATCCAGGAATCAATCCCTGGCCCCTGACGTTGTGAGACAGTAGTACTAACCACTGTGCCACCGTGCCGCCTTAAATAAAAGTAAATGCTGGAAAAACTCAGCAAGTCTGGCAGCATCAGGGAGAGAAAAACAGAGTTAAAATCAACTCACGTTCAGAACTCAAATGCTGCCAGACTTGCTGAGTTTTTCCAGTATTTTCTGTAATTATTTCGGGTACTGTTGATTTGTGCATAAATGAATTTTCCCATCTTTTGCCAAATTTCCCTGCACTCACAGAAAAGATGGGGAAGTTTGCAGGATGCAGTCATTGCTGACAGTGTCAGCATTTCTTACCCATTGATGTCATACAATTATTTGCTACTTTACCACAAGAGGTTAGTTAAAAGCCAAAGTTTGGTGGGATCGGAGTCACAAGGAGGTCAGGCAAGGCAGAACAGCAGGTTTCCTTCCCCACAATATATTACTAAACCAGTTGGATTTTAACAACTATTTGACAGGGCTTTTACTCATACCAAACTGAATTCAAAAATGGCCATGGTGGGAACTGGAACTTCCATTTTCTCTGTTACTGCTACATCTCCATACCAATACTCCAACTGAAATTAGGTGCAACACAAGTAAGGATGGAATTTGTGACTCTCTTGTTCACCTGGTGTGGGACTACACTTCAGTCCCATACCAGGTGATACACAGAGTCACAGACCATTTGGAGACATAGGAATGGCACTGCTCCAGTTAATTATAAGAGGTTAGTCTGAACAATTTACTTAAATGAAGCGTAGAGCTGATTAAAAATCACTTGGAGACAAGTACCTTGGACAAGGTGGAGTGAGGGTCACTTCCCACTATTCCATCAGACATCCTCTGCCCCGAGGTTGGGGGAATTCAGGATATGGCTTGGTATAGAGTAGACCTTACAAGCTGTTAAGAAAAAGAAACATAAGTTATTGAGGAAATTGTTGCAACCTATAGCATTTATATTCATTAAAAAGGAATGAGTGGAGTTCTTCAGAAAAAAAACTGCTGTTTCTACCTGAGCATAATTTGGCCAAGCTAAAGTTTTTTAAATTAGTTTACAGGAGGTGGGCATCACTAACAAGGCTAGCATTGCCCATCCCCAAATGCCCCAGGAAAGGCAATGTTGAGCCACCATCTTGAACTATTGCAGTCCATGGGGTTCTGTGCTGTCAGATAGGAACAGCACTCAAATCAGGATGATGCATAACTTGGAGGGGAACTTAAAAGGGGCGATATTCCCAAGGCTTCTACTTTTTTGGTCCTTCTCGGTGGTAGAGATCAGGGCACTTGAAAAGCGCTGTCAAAGACATTTCTAGTAAAAGTGCCAGCCAGTGATTATTATGTTATTAAATAGGTACAATGTGATAACTACAATCTATAATTATGCAGCATCGCTGACATGAACGTAGGTGCCCCAGGGCATCTTGCAGGAGTATTACAACACAAAGAAAGATGCCAAACTTAAAGGGAAATTGTAGGAGATGTGACTTTTAAGGATGATTTAGAGAGTGAATTCAAATGCATGGAGCCAGCACAGCTAAAAGCAAAGCCATCAACGGTTGGTCTGAACTAAACAAGAACAAAATACACAATATGGCAACCCTATCACCCTGGTGATTCTTTAAAAATAAGCTGCCATTGAATAACAAGTTAAAATATAAAGGTGAAATCTATTTGCTAAGTAAATGATGCAAATCATCCCTGGTTACACAGATCACAACTAGCCAGTGGGGTCACCTTGCTGTAATTCAACACAGCAGCTCAGATAACATGCTGAGCTACGAAAAGCAGACATCAGCCGATCCCTGCCTCTGATGCTGCCTGAATTACACTGTAAAGGAGAAAGTCCAGCATCTGTGATAGATAACTGCTCTGCTTCCATAGAACCATAGAAAATTACAGCTCAGAAACAGGCCCTTTGGCACTTCTTTTACCATTTTTAGCCTAGTCCCACTGACCTGCACTTGGACCATATCCCTCCACACCCTCTCATCCATGAACCCGTCCAAGTTTTTCTGAAATGTTAAAAGTGACCCCGCATTTACCACTTTATCCGGCAGCTCATTCCACACTCCCACCACTCTCTGCATGAAGAAGCCCCATCTAAGATTCCCTTTAAACTTTTCTCCTTTCACCCTTAACCCATGCCCTCTGGTTTTTTTCTCCCCTAGCCTCAGTGGAAAAAGCCTGTTTGCAATCAATACCCATCAAAATCTTATACACCGCTATCAAATCTCCCCTCATTCTTTTACGCTCCAGGGAATAAAGTCCTAACCTATTCAATCTCCCTCTGTAACTCAGCTTCTCAAGTCCCGGCAACGTCCTTGTGAACCTTCTCTGCACTCTTTCAGCCTTATTTACATCCTTCCTGTAACTAGATGACCAAAACTGTACACAATACTCTAAATTCGGCCTCACCAATGCCTTATACAACCTTACCATAACACTCCAACTTTTATACTCAATACTCCAATTTATAAAGACCAATGTACCAAAAGCAATCTTTATGGTCCTATCCACCTATGACGTCACTTTTAGAGAATTCTGTACCTGTATTCCCAGATCCCTCTGTTCAACTGCACTCTTCAGAGTCCTACCATTTACCCTGTATGTTCTACTTTGGTTTATCCTTCCAAAGTGCAATACCTCACACTTATCTGCATTAAATTCCATTTGTCATTTTTCAGTCCTTTTTTCTAGTTGGTCCAAATCCCTCTGCAAGCTTTGAAAACCTTCCTCACTGTCCACTACACCTCCAATCTTTGTATCATCAGCAAATTTGCTGATCCAATTTACCACATTATCATCCAGATCATTAATATAGATGACAAACAACAATGGACCCAACATCGATCCCTGCGGCACACCACTAGTCACAGGATGTTGATCCATACCAGAATGTTGCCTGGTATGGAGGAGAGATCCTATGAGGAGAGACTGAGAGATTTGGGGTTGTTTTCGCTGGAAAGAAGGCGGCTAAAAGGGGACCTTATTGAAACATATAAGATGATTAGAGGTTTAGACAGGGTAGATAGTGATAGCCTTTTTCCTAGGATGGAGAAAGCTAGCACGAGGGGGCATGACTTTAAATTAAGGGGGGGTAGTTATAGGACTAATGTCAGGGGTAGGTTCTTTACCCAGAGGGTGGTGAGGGACTGGAATGCCCTGCCAGCTGCAGTTGTAAATGCGCCTAGTTTGGGGGCGTTTAAGAGATCTGTGGATAGGTTTATGGATGAAAAGGGATTGGTTTAGGCTAGTGGGTCATTGTTTTGTAACTGGTCGGCGCAACATCGTGGGCCGAAGAGCCTGTTCTGCGCTGTAATGTTCTAAAAAAAGGCCTCCACTCAGAGAACCAATCCTCCACAACCACTCTCTGGCTTCTTCCATTGATGTGGGTATGCCGGCGTTGGACTGGCGTAAACACAGTAAAAAGTCTGACAACACCAGGTTTTAGTCCAACCGATTTATTTGATAATATTCTCACAAGCTTTCGAGGGGGCTGCCTCTTTGTCAAGTGAATGGAGAGTTCTCATTCAACTCTCCATTCACTTGACAAAGAGGCAGCCCCCTCGAAAGCTTGTGAGAATATTATCAAATAAATCGGTTGGACTAAAACCTGGTGTTGTCAGACTTTTTACTGTGTTCTTCCATTGAGCCAGTATCTAATCCAATTTACTACCTCCCCATGTATACCTAGTGACTGAACCTTCCTAACTAACCTCCCATGAGGGACCTTGTCAAAGGCCTTGCTGAGATCCAGGTAGACAACATCCACCGCCTTCCCTTCATCCACTTTCCCGGTAACCTCCTCGAAAAACTTTAATAGATTGGTCAAACATGACAACCACGCACAAAGCCATGTTGACTCTCCCTAATAAGTCCCTGTCTATCCAAATATTTGTAGATCCTATCCCTTATCACATCTTCCAACAACTTGTCCACCACTGACATCACTCTTACTGGCCTATAATTTCCCGGATTTCTTTTGGAACCTTTTTTAAGCAATGGAACAACATGAGCCACCCTCCAATCATCCGGCACCTCCCCCGTGAATACTGACATTTTAAATGTGTCTGCCAGGGCCCCTGCAAGTTCAACACTAGCCTCCCTCAAGATCCATGGAAATACTCTGTCCGGCCCTGGGGATTTATCCACTCTGGTTTGCCTCAAGACAGCCACCACCTCCTCCCCTTTAATCTGTAAAAGTTCCATGACCTCCCTACCTGTTTGCCTGATTTCCACAGACTCCATGCCCGTTTCCTCAGTAAATATGGATGCCAAAAACCCATTTAGTATCTCCCCCCATCTCTTTTGGTTCCATAGGGGGGCACGGTAGCACAGTGGTTAGCACTGCTGCTTCACAGCTCCAGGGTCCTGGGTTCGATTCCCGGCTCGGGTCACTGCCTGTGTGGAGTTTGCACATTCTCCTCGTGTCTGCGTGGGTTTTCTCCGGGTGCTCCGGTTTCCTCCCACAGTCCAAAGATGTGCGGGTTAGGTTCATTGGCTATGCTAAAATTGCCCCTTAGTGTCCTGGGATGTGTAGGGTTAGAGGGATTAGCAGGTAAATGTGTAGGGATATGGGGATAGGGTCTGGGTGGGATTGTGTTCGGTGCAGACTCGATGGGCCGAAGGGCCTGTTTCTGCACTGTAGGGTTCTATGCTGGTTCTATATACAGTCTTCCACTCTGGTCTTCAAGAGGACGAATTTTATCCCTCACTATCCTTTGCTCCTTACATACCTATAGAAGCTCTTTGGATTTTCCTTCACTGTGTCTGCCAAAGCAACCTCACGTCTTCTTTTCACCCTCCTGATTTCCCTCTTAAGTAGCTTGCACTTTTTATGCACCTCAAGCATCTGATCTGTTTTTTGCTGCCTGTACATTTCATACTACTCTCTCTTCCTCTTAATCAGTGTTGCAATCTCTTTCGAGAACCAAAGTTCCTCGTTCCTATTTACTTTGTCTTTAATCCTGACAGGAACATATAAACTCTGCACTCTTAAAATTTCTCCTTTGATGGCCTCCCACTTTCCATTTACATTCTTAGCAGAGGACAGCCTGTGCCAACCCACACTTCCCAGACCCCTTCTCATTTCATCAAATTTGACCTTTTTCCAGTTCAGAACTTCAACCCGAGGACCAGATCTATCCTTATCCATGATCAGGTTGAAACTAATGTTATTATGATCACTGGATCCAAAGTGTTCCCTCACACTCACATCCTTCACCTGCCCTAACTCATTTCCCAACAGGAGATCCAATATCAGATCCTCTCTAGTTGGCACCTCTATATACTGAGGTAGAAAATTCTTCTGAACACATTTTACAAATTCTACCCCAAGTAAACCTTTAACAGTACGCAAGTCCCAATCTATATGTGGAAAATTAAATTCCCCTACTATCACAACTTTGTGTTTCTTGCACTTGTCAGCTCACAGAATGGTACAGATCATCTCACAAATGGTTTTGTTCCTTGCCTCCAGAGACGGAACATCCCCAGCAGCAACCAGATGTGGCAACTCCACTGTCCACCAGTTTGCTGGTGCTCCAACCCCTCTACCTCCCTTTTCAACCAAGTTTCACATTACCTCTCATAGAAACTCCTTCAGCTCAGAGCCTGGTTCGATCAGGTCACAGTCCAGTGAAGAACAATGAGACATTTTTCTACATTAAAAAGGCATTTATACATAGAATGATTACATCACAGAAGGACGCCATTCTGCTTGCCCTATCCGTGCCCACTGACTGCAAGGGCAACCCAGCTAGTCCCATATTTCTATTTTCTTCCCCCCCGCCGTAGCGCTGCAAATCTTTTCCCTTCAGCTAATCATCCAATTCTCATAAAATCACAGTGCAGAATTTGGCCCATCGAGTCTGCACTGACCATAATCCCACTCAGGCCCTATCCAGTCCCAATGATGCTAAGGGGCAATTTAGCATGGTCAATCCACCTTACCTGCACTTCTTTGGACTGTGGGAGGAAACCTGAGCATCTGGAGAAAACCCACTCAGACACAGGGAGAACATGCAAACTCCACAGTGACCCAAGCCGGGAATCAACCCTGGCACTGTGAAACAGCAATGCTAACCACTGTGCTACCATTCCGCCCCAATTGAACCTGCCTCCAGTACATCCTCAGACAATGCATTCCAGATCCTAACCACGAACAGCATAAAATAATTTACAAATGCAAGTTTCACACAGAGGGTTGTCACAGTGTGGAATGCTTTGTTACATGGCATAGATAGCGAGACCAAGTAGTCTTTAAAGTTGGATCAATATTTGAAGAATGAGACAAAGGAAACAGAGTTGGGTGGCTCGCTGCTGTAGCAAAAAGTCAACAGAGACATGAACAGGCCAGCCTGATTCTGTGCAGTAAACAGCTGCGGATGTTGCTACTGTATCTGCCCTATTCAAAGCTATAAATCAGATTAAAAGGATAACTTGTCAAAATATTGATTGCAGCAGGAGATAAAGGGGCAGCTTGTGGCTGTGGTGTCAGCCTAGATTTGCTTCCTTCCAAAGAGGACACATAAGTATGTTGAATACAGAACCATACAACCTCAAATGGTTAAATATATAAAAAGTCTGCCCGGCATCTTGAAAGCAAGAGTCAAACAATCCAGCAAACGTGACAGAAAGGAATTAGATGCCAGTTACATAGGAACCAGTGACATGCGATAACATCTCACACCGTAACATTTTTTGCTTAGGGAGAGAATTACAAGGAACCAAACTACTGACTGCTGATGCTTTAATGAACAAACAATAGCTGGGAGTGTTCCACATGCCAGGAAATTACTCGAGAGATTTAAATATTGCTATAAATAGCAAAAAATCCAAGCTCTCACAGAGTCAGATGATCCCCAAGCCTGTACATCCATTAACATAATCATTTTTCCTAGAGATGCATACTACATTACTGAGATGCAACACTGCTGTATTTTAATAAGGCGTTTGATAAGCTTCCCCATGGCAATTTCATGAAGAAAGTAAGGAGGTATGGAATAGAGGGAAATTTGTCCGATTAGATAAGTAACTGGCTGTCTCGTAGAAGACAGAGGGTGGTGGTGGTTGGAAAATTTTCAGACTGGAGACCTGTTACCAGTGGTGTACCACAGGGATCAGTGTTGGGTCCTCTGTTATTTTTATCAATTACTTGGAGGAGGGGGCTGAAGGGTAGGTCAGAAAATTTGCTGATGACACCAAGATTGGAGGAGTAGTGGATGAGGTGGAGGGCTATCGTAGGCTGCAAAGAGACATTGTTAGGATGCAGAGCTGGGCTGAAAAGTGGCAGATGGAGTTTAACCCTGATAAGTGCGAGGTGATTCATTTTGGTAGGACAAATTTGAATGCAGATTATAGGGTCAACGGCAGGGTTCTGACGAACGTGGAGGAACAGAGAGATCTTGGGGTTCATACCCACAGATCTCTGAAGGTTACCACTCAAGTGGATAGAGCCGTGAAGAAGGCCTATAGTGTGTTAGCGTTTATTAACGGGGGTTGAGTTTAAGAGCCATGGGGTTATGCTGCAACTGTCCAGGACTTTGGTGAGACCACATTTGGAATAGTGTGTGCAGTTCTGATCATCTCACTATAAGGATGTGGAAGCATTGGAAAGAGTGCAGAGGAGATTTACCAGGATGCTGCCTGGTTTGGAGAGTAGGTCTTATGAGGAAAGGTTGAGGGAGCTAGAGATTTTCTCTTTAGAGTGGAGGAGGATGAGAGATGACTTAATAGAAATTTATAAGATGATGAGGGGAAAGATAGAGTGGAAGTTCAGAGACTATGTCTTGCGGTGGATGTAGCTGTTACTAGGGGGCTTAACTATAAGTTAATAGTGGCAGACATGGGGGGGATGTCCGAGGTAAGTTCTTTACTCAGCGAGTGGTTGGGATATGGAATGGACTGCCTGCAAGATAGTGGAGTTGGACACTTTAGGAACTTCCAAGTGATTATTGGATAGATACATGGAGCACACCAGAATGATAGGGAATGGGACAGTTTGATCTTGGCTTCGGACAATGCTTGGCACAACATCAAGGGTCGAAGGACCATCACTGTGCTGTACTGTTCTATGTATAACTTATTTTTTAACACTCTGATATACCTGATACTTGTAAAAATATAATTTATTCAAAAAATAGCTGAAAGAACATTGTAAACATTTCAAAATGGTTTCAGAAAGTGCAATAATATTCAAGTTTTCCACACACATCAAAACTGCACTCTGAGGTGCTTCCATACAATTGTGATATTCATCATAAACATTCAATGTGACTCATACAGCCCAAGAGTGTTCTATACAATCCCCCTCCCCTCGGTGCACTATGCTGAAAGGCTTTGGACGGTGACCTTCCCCATTGCCCCTCTGCAGCAGCTGCCCCACGCTTTAGTGCATCCCTCAGCACGTAGTCCTGGACTTTGGAACATGTCCGTCTGCAACAGTCAGTCAAGGACAACGCTGCACTGGAAGATCTACACATTTCAGACAGACCAAAGAGGGTCTTTCACCAAGTTGATGACCCTCCAGGAGCAGCTGGTGTTTGTCTCAGTGTGTGTTCCTAGGAACAGCCCATACAGCAGAGTCCCCATCCCCGGAAACAGCCCACACAGCATAGAATCCTGCATCACAGAGCTGCTCTAAACCTCGATAAATACCACCTCATCTCTCTCCACACCTTCTTTGTAAAGGCACATTCCACAAGGAGGTAGACAACAGTCTCTTCCCCAGTCATCTCAAGGATAATGTGTCGACGGGGGTGACTTGGAAGGACCTGATGGAGAGGACCTTTCTCACCACTAGCCAAGCTAAGCCTTGATGGGTATTTGGAAGTTCTGATGATGAGGCATTCTGCCAAATTACTTTGACAGTCTGTTCAGGGAACCATCCAATAGGAACTGTCACCTCCTTTTTCTGCAGGGCCTCTAGAATGTTACAGACAGACTGTTGCCTGATGCACTTGTGGTAAAAGGTGTATCTGTGAAAATAATTTTCACAAGGGACAGGTGGTGCTGCACAGTCCAACGACTTCAAGCATTCCACGGTAGAGTGGCTAGACCCATCCCTTCCAACACCAGGGAAAGGTAGAACCTCAGCATGTACTGACACTTAGTGGTTGTGTACCAAGAAACAATGCACAGCTTGATGCAGCCACACACTAAAGTGGCTATCAGAATTAGGGCAATGTTGGGCATGTTTTTCAAGAGGTTTGTACATTGGGTCCTGGAGGATACAGTCCATTTTCAGCCTCCAGATAAAGTGGAAAATGGCTTACATGTTCGCCACAACACTGGAGTGAGGAATGTGCCAGATCTGGATCATATACAGCAACATCGAGAATGCCTCATACCTAATCATCAGGTTTTAACCCACAATGGAGAAGGAGCGTCGTTCCCACATACCCAGTTTGTGTTCCACTGTAGCTACTCACACCTTCCAGCTTCTAATGCATGCCCTAATCCCTCCGAACCATATCCAGGCCATCTGACTTGAGGACATGTTATCAGTCAGCCCAGTTCATAGAATCTTAGAATCCCTAAAGTGCAGAAGGAGGCTATTTGGCCCATCGTGTCAGTATCCACAACAAACCCACCCAGACCCTATCCCCACACATACTTAGCCCATTAATCCTTCTAACCCACACATCCCAGGTAACTAAGTGGCAATTTAGCATGACCAATGCACCTAGCCCGCACATCTTTGGGTTCCCAAATAACATGGTCTTGCTCATAACAGGATTTACCTTGGCACCCAAGACCAGTTTGAACCAGTTGTAGATATTGATCAGTCTGCGTACCAGCAGCAGATCTGAGCAGAGGATGGTGATGATATCCACGTACAAGGAGGTTTTGACCAGAGTGCCTCTGTTGTCTGGGATCATCATACCACTTACACCCAAATTCTTCCTGAAGGACTCAGCAAAGCATTTTATGCAACACACAAACAGGCCAGGAGAGAGGGGGCAGCCCTGCCTGACTCCAGATTTGATCAGAAAGCTTTCTTTTTCCAATCCAGCAATTGAAACTGCATTACTGATGTTTGTAAAGCACTTGGATCCAGTTGCTGACTCCCTCCCTAAATCTAATTCTGGCAATACATCCATCATGTAGGTGTGTGATATTCTGTCAAACGCCTTCTCCTGGTCCAGGCTGATGTCCATACCCTGTCCCGCACACTGGCAATCCTATCCCTGGTAAAAAGTCTGACAACACCAGGTTTTAGTTAACCTATTTATTTGATAATATTCTCACAAGCTTTCGAGGGGACTGCCTCTTCGTCAGGTGAATGGAGAGTTCTGGCCTCAGACAGAGCATATAAAGCACAGACAGTTTAGAGATTACTGATTAGAATGCGAATCCTTACACCTAACCTGCTGTTCAAGTCTTAAAGTGGCTGATAATGTGAGTGGAAGGAGCACTGATCACAGGTTAAAGAGATGTGTATTGTCTCCAGACAGTACAGTAAGTGAGGTTTTGCAAACCCAGGCAAGTCACGGGGGTTACAGATAGTGCGACATGAACCCAAGATCCCTGTTGAGACCGTCCTCATGTGTGCGGAACTTGGCTATCAGTCTCTGTTCAGCGACTCTGCGCTGTCGTGTGTCATGAAGGCCGCCTTGGAGAATGCTTACCCGAAGGTCAGAGGCTGAATGCCCGTGACCACTGAAGTGTTCAGGAGGCTGTCAGAAATCTTTCTGCCAGATACAGCACAGGTCTGGTCAAGGTGGATGACTGGCTCCAGAGCAGACCCCTATATATCTTACATTGAATCGCTGAAGTGTTGTTGAAATGAACATCTCAGGCAAACCCAATATATTCATTACAGCAAACTGCTTACTGCACTGAATTCCTGCACCTCTCACACTGGAGTCACTTCTCATTGATCTAGCATCTGATCATGTATCTTAAAATCCCTTCAAGTTGTCCAGTATCAAATTTTGTCTCAAGCTCCTGAGAAGCACCATGGGAAATACGTAAATATAAACTCAAGTTGTTACGGCAACAGTGACTGCACTTCAAGATCATTTAATTGGCTGCAAATACTTTGGGAAGTCCTGAGGTCATGAAAGCAAACTTTCCTTTGTACATGTCAATACGCTGCCACTATCTCAGCTACTGTCAACGATTACAGGGTATTTGTACAAACAGCCCAACTCATCTGAAATGACGATACTGGCATTAGGAGCAGCTTCATGACAAAACACTGAGTTTGGGTCACATATTGTACTGGGTGGCACAGTGCCAGGGTCCCAGGTTCGATTCCCAGCTTGGATCACCGTCTGTGTGGAGTTTGCACATTCTCCCCACGTCTGCGTGGATTTCCGCCAGATGCTCCGGTTTCCTCCCACAAAGCGAAAGTCATGCTGGTTAGGTGCACTGGCCATGCTAAATTCTCCCTCAGTGTATCAGAACACGCACCAGAGTATGGCGACTAGGGGTTTTTCACAGTAACTTCATTGTAGTGTTAATGTAAGCCTACTTCTGACACTGATAAATGACCTAAACTTCAAACTTGCTAACAAGTCTTTTAACACTCTGGCCAAATGTTAAAATGCCCACAGCATCACTATTCAGCCATCACATTTTAAACTAGTTTCCGTTCCGTCAACCAAGCTGATTAGCTCAAAACATCCAACAGTTGTAGTAAAACCAACACCAATCAAAAACCTGCAACCTCCAAATTACCAATCAAACTGCCCCAACATCATTCGTAAATCCAATAAGGAGCACAGCATAGGAGAAATTAGTTTAAGCAGAGAGTGGGAAAGCACAGAACCCACTGCCACAAGGAATGGTTGAGGCAAATAGTACAGATGTATTTAACGAAAAGTGTGTTAAACGCAAGGGAGAAGAGACATGGTGAAAGGGTGAAATGGGGGTTTGTGTGGAACATATTTGAAAAGCAGCAGAGTTTTCCCCAATATCCTGGTCAACATTTATCCATATTTATCCTTCAACCAAAATCACAAGAGCAGATCATCTGGTCACTATTCTACTGCTGCTTGTGAGGTCTTGCTATGCACAAATTGTCTGCCATGTTTCCCTATACTAAAACTTTGACCACACATCTAAAGTATCTTGTTGGCTGTTATCAGGCTTTGGATTGTCCTACAATTGTAAAAGGTACAAAATAAATGAAGTTTCTATTATGCATGGACCCACAGACTAAAGATGGGAGCTTTCCTCCCCATCTAGTCTATGCAAAAAGTAGAGCAATAGGAACCAAGGGCAGGCAGAAGGGATTAGTTTAATTTGGCATCAAACTTGGCAAACATCATGGGCCGAAGGGCCTGTTTCTGTGCTGTACTGTTCTATGTTCTATAATCCATGAATAAAGGGAGCAAGCAATTAAAACACAGTGAATACCCTAATGTGTAAACACAGGTGGGTAAAGCCATTAAAAGGCTGACAGGATTTTAGTTTACAAAAAAGAGCAAAGAAAATTACAGCACAGGAACAGGTTCTTCGGCCCTCCAAGCCTGCCCCAACCATGCTGCCTGACTGAACCAAAACCCCCTACCTTTCCAGGGACCATAGCCTTCTATTCCCACCCTAATCAAGTAGTTGTCAAAAAAGGGCATGGAGTAGTGCAGTTAAAACCTAATGATCAACTTGCATTAAAAAACTGGTATGCCAGTTAGAATATTGTGTGGAATTTTGTATACTTTATTATAGAAAGGTAATTAAAGCCACGGAGTGAGGAAAATATGACTCATTATAGTTATGAAGAGGAACTGGAGATAGCAGGATTGTTTGTACCAGAGTAGGAATTGCTAGGGCAGAGTTTAAAGAGAGGGCTCAATAGTAGGAAGAATTCTGAAGAAGTGAATTAGGGAAGAATACTTTATTTGGTTGGGAAGACTGTGATTTTTAAAATACCAGGCATGTGTGAAACCATGATCCAGCAGCTCATGAGGCTAGCCCATTGCACTGGTGTGTGCGCTAACACCTGCGATGGTGGTTTGTCCAGCTTAGGGTAGAGTAAAGGATCAGATTGGCCACTAAGAACATAAGAACATAAGAACATAAGAACATAAGAAATAGGAGCAGGAGTAGGCCATCTGGCCCTTCGAGCCTGCCCCGCCATTCAATAAGGTCATGGCTGATCTGTCGTGACTCAGCTCCACCTTCCCGCCCTCTCCCCATAACCCTTAATCCCCTCTCTTATCAAAAACCCATCAACCCGTTTCTTAAAAATATTTAGCGAGGCAGCCTCCACCACTTCAACGGGCAGAGAATTCCAGAGATTCACCACCCTTTGAGTGAAGAAGTTCCTCCTCAACTCTGTTCTAAACCGCCCCCCCTTTATCTTGAGGCTGTGCCCCCTAGTCCTACTGTCTTTTTTGAGCGGGAACAGTCTCTCCACCTCTATCCTATCCATCCCATTCATCATCTTATACGTCTCAATGAGATCTCCCCTCATTCTTCTAAACTCTAACGAGTACAAGCCTAGTTTATTCAGCCTCTCCTCATAGCTCAATCCCCTCAACTCCGGTATCAGCCGAGTAAACCTCCTCTGCACTCCCTCCAGGGCCAAAACATCCTTGCGCAGGTGCGGCGCCCAAAACTGCACACAGTACTCCAGCTGCGGCCTCACCAATGCCCTATACAGCTGCAGCAAGACCTCCCTACTTTTATATTCAATCCCCTTCGCTATGAAGGCCAGCATCCCATTCGCCTAAGGTTAAACTAAAGCTTTACCTGATGCAATTTTTCAAAGCCACCTCAGTCTTTTAGCTAAAATGAAACATCAGATCCAGTCCGTAATCGGGTACAATGCCTCATCCTGTTAGCTTGGATCGTGTTTGTCCCCTCATATGGGGTCCATGATTTTGGATTGGATTGAATTTGAATTTGGTTTTTGGGATGGAATAAAAATTTGAAAACAAAAGCTCATTCTTAAAATTGTCAACAAGAAGGAGGAGTGAGGTGAGGAGGATTTTTTTACGCAGTGAGTGGCTGAGTATTTTGTCACATAGTTGGCTGAGGCAGAGATATTGGAATCTATTAAGAGAGAATCTGAGCAAATGCTTGATGCAGAGAAAAATACAAATCTTGGAGGAGAGAGAAAAAGCAATGGGATTAGTTCAGGATTACACTAACAAAGAGTCAGCATGGACATAATGGATTATACCTGTGCTGAAACTCGTAAGGTTCATCTGCCTATTATTTGATTTGGAAAAATAAAGAATGTTCAATTCCTTCCTCCTTTGTTCAGTGGTAGCATATTACGGGTTCAAGTCTCGCTCCAGGGACTTGAGCATCTGTGCCTGACTGACAAGGTACAGAGGAAATGCTACATTGTCTGAGGTACTAAGACATCGAACCAAGGTCTGAACAGGTGAGCATAAAAGATCCCAGAGCAGATCCAACATTTCTCCTTCAATCAACACAAATATTTGTCAATTTGCTTTTTCTGGGATATTCCTACAATTAGAAAATAACAGTGGCACTCATGCCCAAAACAAATCAATAGCAGGAAGGTAATTAACAACACCCTGAGGGATTGGAAGGCAATAAAAATGATCCTGTGTTGCAAATACTATGTAGTACGTAACTAAACATTCTTTCTTTCTCATAAGATCACCATACTACATCTGGCTTGCTGACAATAGATGCACTGAATGAGAAAGTGTTTCATTTACTGGCACTGATATCCCTCGCAAACCAGCAAATAAAGTAATAGGATACCCAAGTGATACTGGAGATAGGGACACAGATCCAAAGAATTACATAAGTTGCAGAAGGAAACGAGCCATTCAGCCCAACAAGCCAACTTTGGTGTTTCTGCTCCACACAAGACTCCTCACAATCCAGCCCAGTCCATCACACAAACCAGCCTCCCGTCTAATGACACTGTAAGCTGCCTCAAGAAAGCAGCCAGCATAATTAAGAACCATGCACACCCTCTTCCACCTTCTTCCGCGGGAGAAAGATACAAACGTTTGAGGTAACATGTCAACCAACTGAAGAAGTTTCTTCCCAGCCGCTATCAGACTTTTGAATGGATCTATGTTGCATTAAGTTGATCTTTCTCTACATCCTAGCTATGACTGTAACATTACATTCTGCACTCTCTCCTTTCCTTCTCTATGAACGGTATGCTTTGTCTTTACAGTGTGCACAAAACTATACTTCTCACTGTGTACTAATACATGTGTCAATAATAAATCAAATCAAAATCCCACTCTTCTTTCATAGACTATGTTGCAGGCTACCTCGCTGAATATATTTAAATCACGGGTAGATAGGTTTTTGATAGACAAGGGAATTAAGGGTTATGGGGAGAAAGCGGGAAAGTGGAAGTGATCCACTTCAGATCAGCCATGATCTTATTGAATGGCAGGGCAGGCTCGAAGGGCTAGATGGCCTACTCCTGCTCCTATTTCTTATATTCTTACTAGAATCGTGGAATTCTATGAATCCATACAGTGCAGGAGAGGCCATTTGGTGCATCAAGCTTAAATCGATAACAATACTACCAGGCCCCATCCTTGTAATTCCACATACTTATCCTGTCACCCTGCCCCCACAATCTGGCACAAAGGGGCAATGTACCATGTCCAATCTACCTAATCGCACGTCTTTGGAACATGGGAGGAAAACTGAGTACTCACGTAGACACAGGGAGAAAATGCAGACTCCACAGAAACAATGACCCAGGGTCAAAATCAAATTAAGGCCCCTGGCACTGTGAAGGGGCCACTGTGCCAACATGCCACCCACTTTATCAAACACTTGTCAGTACATCCTTTCTCCCTCATGTATTTATCTAGCTGCCTCCTACCCTCAAGTTTAATTTTTTTAGTTTTATTTATTATTGTCACAAGTAGGCTTAATTAACACTGCAGTGAAGTTACTGTGGAAATCCCCTAGTCGCCACACTCTGGGTACACTGAGGGAGAATTTACCACGGCCAATGCACCTAACCTGCACATCTTTCGGACGTGCATCTATACTAGTCGCCTCAGCCACTCAAGCGGTGCCAAGTTGATTATTTTCACCGCTAAATCACATTCAGTCTGGATTCTGAGTGGCTGATCCGGCATGGATAAGTTGGGCCAAAGGGTATGCTTCCATGCTGTAAACCTCTATGATTCTGTTCGCCAATCGCAAGCGGAAGGAATTGCCGGCTGATGGCGGGGGACGGAGGGTGGGAGGGGAGGGGGACGGAGGGTGGGAGGGGAGGGGGACGGAGGGTGGGAGGGGAGGGGGACGGAGGGTGGGAGGGGAGGGGGACGGAGGGTGGGAGGGGAGGGGGACGGAGGGTGGGAGGGGAGGGGGACGGAGGGTGGGAGGGGAGGGGGACGGAGGGTGGGAGGGGAGGGGTGCAATAATTCAAGCATACCACCCAACAAACACCATACTGATTGGTCAACCACCCCTCAAGGCCTCTCAGCAACAACCAATCAGTAGCATGTGAAGACAGCCACCATTTTACCCCACCCCCATGTCAGAATGTGGTCCTCCCACACATCAAGTCAGAAAGATTTAATTCTGATTATACAAGGTGGCTTGTATTTTAATACCTATATTATTATTATTATTGCTCCTTGTCAACCCTCTGCTTGTAACCAGGCAGTGGGAGGACCAAAATTAGATTAACCTCCCTTCTACTTTATTTGCTACACGAAAATAAGATTTGTTTTCTCATCAGTTTGGGTTATTTTATGGTTAAACTGTTAACTCTGTCCATTGTCCCTCACTCACTCACCAGCCTCAACAACGAACGCTCTTTGCTCTTCATCGCCTCAAAGGACAACTGCTCCCCGACACACCGCAACCCAACCTGCTCACCGGAAGCCCCCCGACCTGACTGACAGCCCTGCTGGCCAGTAGGATGGCCGGACTTCGCCCGGACCTGGCGAGAGCAGTCCAATAGGAGAAGCCCGAGGGCGGGGACTGGGCCTGAGCAGGTTTGGCTGAGAGCGCAGGCCGGGTTCACCGGACGTCACGAGCTTAGGGCGGGAACACGAAGTCCTATTGGCCAATAGGAATGTGATTGACATGTTTTAAGCCAATCGGCAGGTAGAGTTCTGACCCATTCTCATAGAAACCCTACGGCGCAGAAAGTGGCCATTCGGCCCATCAAGTCTGCACTGACCACAGGCATATCCCTACATATCCCTACATATTTACCCACTACTCCCTCTAACCTACACATCTCGTGACACTGAGGGGCAATTTTATCATGGCCACTCAACCTAACCCACACACCTGTGGACTGTGGGAGGAAACCAGAACATCTGGAGAAAACCCATGCAGACACAGGGAGAACATGCAAACTCCACACAGAGTGACCCAAGCCGGGAATCGAACCCAGGTCCCTGGAGCTGTGAAGCCACAATACTAACTACTGTGCTACCGTGCCACCCTGGGAGATTCTGGGAAATACATTTTGCAGACATGCCAATTTTGGGACCCAGATATTTCAAATATTCACAATTTTAGCTTCTTCCCTGCTACCATCAGCCTTTCGAACGGATCTACTTCAAAGTTTGTCTATTTATTAGTGTGACAAGTAGGCTTATATCAAGCAAAAGAGAAGATGCTGGAAAATCTCAGCAGGTCGGGCAGCGTCTGTAAGGAGAGAATAGAGCTGATGTTTCAAGTCCAGATGACCCTTTGTCAAAGCTGAAAGACATAGAAAATGGGAGATATTTATGAGAAGGGATTAAGGGTTATGGGGAGAGGGCGGGAAGATGGAGCTGAGCCACGACAGATCAGCCATGATCTTATTGAATGGCGGGGCAGGCTCGAAGGGCCAGATGGCCTACTCCTGCTCCTATTTCTTATGTTCTTATGTAAAGAACAAAGAACAACCCAGCACGGGAAACAGGCCCTTAGGCCCAACAAGCCCGCGCCGCCACATCACCCTACACCTATTCTACCCTGCATATCTATGAATGGAACCCGACTCAGTCAGATTCAGGGAAGATAGTGTCAATTTGGTAAAAACCGATTAGCCTGAGAGCACATCTTTGGGGTGTGGGAGGAAACCGGAGCGCCCGGAGGAAACCCACGCAACCACAGGGAGAATGCGCAAACTCCCACAGACACAGGCCCAAATCCATGTGCCTGCACAGCCAGCAGTGCTAGTCACCGAGCTGTTGTGGCGCCCATCTATCGGTCCAGGATCAAGCACACAAACCGACATGAAGTACTAGGCCACTCCTGAAACTTCCAAGAGCAGCCCACGCACGACCCGCCGTGTGCATGCTCCTAATGAAAGATGAGTCATAGCCACAGAAACCAGGGGGAAAAACTGCTAATGGCAGCCCACAGAGAGAATAAAGTGTGTGAATAGCCAACCAGCAGAGAAGCTAAAATGATAATGTTGGGGGGAGGGGTGGAATGGATGGGAAGATGTAAAATTTAGAAAAGGGGGAGAAGTAAGGGAAGGGGGATAAAGTAGGGGAAAAGAGTGGAGATGGTGTCAAAATTTGCTGATGACACCAAGATTGGGGGAACGGCAAATTGTACGGAGGGTGTGGAGAGTCTGCAGAAGGATCTAGATAGGCTGGGCGAATGGGCCAGGAAATGGCAAATGGAATTTAATGTTGGCAAGTCTGAGGTGGTCCACTTTGGAAGGAAGAATGGTAGGAAGGACTATTACTTACAGGGCGAAAAACTGCAGCAGGCGACGGTGCAGAGGGACCGTCATGTGCATGAGTCGCAAAAACCCAGCTTGCAGGTGCAGCAGGTGGTCAGGAAGGCAAATGGGATGCTGGCCTTCATAGCGAGGGGGATTGAATATAAAAGTAGGGAGGTCTTGCTGCAGCTGTATCGGGCATTGGTGAGGCCGCAGCTGGAGTACTGTGTGCAGTTTTGGGCGCCGCACCTGCGCAAAGATATTTTGGCCTTGGAGGGAGTACAGAGGAGGTTTACTCAGCTGATACCGGAGTTGAGGGGGTTGAGCTATGAGGAGAGGCTGAATAAACTGGGCTTGTACTCGTTAGAGTTTAGAAGAATGAGGGGAGATCTCATTGAGATGTATAAGATGATGAATGGGATGGATAGGATAGAGGTGGAGAGACTCTTCCCGCTCAAAAAAGACAGTAGGACTAGGGGGCACAGCCTCAAGATAAAGGGGGGGCAGTTTAGAACGGAGTTGAGGAGGAACTTCTTCACTCAAAGGGTGGTGAATCTCTGGAATTCTCTGCCCGTTGAAGTGGTGGAGGCTGCCTCGCTAAATATTTTTAAGAAACGGGTTGATGGGTTTTTGATAAGAGAGGGGATTAAGGGTTATGGGGAGAGGGCGGAAATGTGGAACTGAGCAGCGACAGATCAGCCATGATCTTATTGAATGGCGGGGCAGGCTCGAAGGGCTAGATGGCCTACTCCTGCTTCTATTTCTTATGTTCTTATGGAAGAAAAATGAAGAAAGACAATAAAGAAATAAAAGGTAGAAAATAGTAAAAATTAAATAAAATAGAATGAAAACAAAGGGGTCGAGGTGGGGTAGAGTCTTACATCAACACTGCAATGAAGTTACAGTGAAAATTGTATTAAGTTGACCTTTCTCTATACCCTAGCTATGAGTGTACAGGGTGGCAGAGTGGCACAGTGGCACAGTGTAGCATCAGGGACCCAGGTTCAACTCCCAGCTTGGGTCTGTGCAAAGTCAGTATGTTCTCCCTGTGTCTGCATGGGTTTCCTCCCACAGTCCAAAAGACATGCTGGTTAGGTGCATTGGCTGTGCTATATTCTCCCTCAGTGTACCCAGACAAGTGCCTGAGTGTGGCAGCTGAGGGATTTTTACAGTGACTTCATTGCAGTGTTAATGTAAGCCTACTTGTGACATCAATAAATAAACTTAAAACATCATATTCTACACCCTCCCCTTCTCTATGAACAGTGTGCTTTGTCTGTATAGCGCAACAGAAACAATACTTTTCACTGTACATTAATACATGACAATAATAAATCAAAATCAAAGCAACTTTCAAATTAACAAACAAAGAAACTGCTATCAATTTAAAGTAGTTTTTACATACAATTTTTCTTTAATAAGTGGAGAGCAGGAGCTGAGAGATTATCTTTTGAAGGAGGTGGGGCAAAATCATAAGTCTGGTTTTTGAAGTAACAAGCAAATGTGATTTTAATTCTGCCTGAAAGTGCTGGGGATTTGGTTCAGAGGGAGCAGGGCATGGGTTAGAAACTGGAAGGAGAACAAGTAGCTATGTTCTGGGGATGTGGGAGTGACACCACCTACAAATGGGGAGGTGATGACCTAGTGAAATTATTGATAGACTATTAATCCCGAAACTCAGCAAATGTTCTGGGGACCCAGGTTTGAATCCCGCCACAGTAGTTGGTGGAATTGGAATTTAAGTTTTAAAAATCTGGAATTAAGAATCTTCTGAAGACTGTGAAACCATTATTGATTGTCAGAGAGCCTATCTGGTTCACAAACGTCCTTTAGGGAAGGAAATCTGCTGTCCGTATCTGGTCTGGCGGACACGTGACTCCAGAGCCACAGCAACATGGTTCACTATCAATTGCCCTCTGGCAACTAGGGATTGGTAGCCAGCAACGCCCATGTTGGGAGGTGAAGGCCTAGTGGCATTATCACTAGACTATTAATCCAGAAACTCAGCTAACGTTTGGGGACCCAGGTTTGAATCCCACCACGGCTGACAGTGGAATTTGAATTCAATTTAAAAAATCTGGAATTAAGAATCTAATGGCCATAAAGCCACTGTCAATTGTCGGAAAAACCCACCTGATTCACTGATGTCCTTTCTCAAAGGAAATTTGCCATCCTTACCTGGTCTGGCCGACAAGTGACTCCAGAGCCACAGCGATGTGGTTGACTCTCAACTGCCCTCTGAAATGGCCTAGCAAACCATTCAGTTTCAAGGCCAATTAAGGATGGGCAATAAATGTTGTGATGTGGGTATGCCGGCGTTGGACTGGCGTAAACATAGTAAAAAGTCTGACAACACCAGGTACATTGGGGAGACCATGCAGACGCTACGACAACGGATGAATGAACATCGCTCGACAGTCACCAGGCAAGACTGTTCCCTTCCTGTTGGCGAACACTTCAGTGGTCACGGGCATTCAGCCTCTGACCTTCAGGTAAGCATTCTCCAAGGCGGCCTTCATGACACACGACAGCGCAGAGTCGCTGAACAGAGACTGATAGCCAAGTTCCGCACACATGAGGACGGTCTCAACAGGGATCTTGGGTTCATGTCGCACTATCTGTAACCCCCGTGACTTGCCTGGGTTTGCAAAACCTCACTTACTGTACTGTCTGGAGACAATACACATCTCTTTAAACTGTGATCAGTGCTCCTTCCACTCACATTATCAGCCACTTTAAGACTTGAACAGCAGGTTAGGTATAAGGATTCGCATTCTAATCAGCAATCACTAAACTGTCTGTGCTTTATATGCTCTGTCTGAGTCCAGAACTCTCCATTCACCTGACGAAGGGGCTAACCCCGAAAGCTTGCTTGCTTGTGAGAATATTATCAAATAAATCGGTTGGACTAAAACCTGGTGCAGCCAGCAATACCCATGTCCCATGAATGTATTTTTAGAAATGAGCAAACACCAGTAATACTGGGAAATTAAGCATTGCAGTAAAACTGGTCTTGAAACCCATAAAATGGAGCTGATTTTTACTGGTGTTTGTGGGGTAATTGTACTACACACCAGTCTTCTGTCCCCTTTATTGCTCCTGTGACTTACAGTCAAGAAGTCTTCACTTTGGGACTTACTCTGCTCCAGATAAAGTTACAGGCTTTAGAACCCCTGCAGGTTGATTCGATTGGGCCAGCCCCCACTTGCTCAATAAGGCTGCTCATACTCTTCAAAGCCCACAGGGAAATCTATTAATGATTCTCTGTGGACTTTATGCCCTGGTCATTACAGTTTGTAAATTATAAACTGTTTTTCCCCTTCTGGGGCCAGCCTATTCACTAGGTCCAAGGTACCTGCAATGTTGCTTGACGAGGTTCAGATCATATAGATGATCTGGAGGAGGGAACCGAGTGTAGGGTGTCGAAATTTGCTGATGACACAAAGATTGGGGGAACGGCAAATTGTGCGGAGGGTGTGGAGAGTCTGCAGAAGGATCTAGATAGGCTGGGCGAATGGGCGAGGAACTGGCAAATGGAATTTAATGTTGGCAAGTGTGAAGTTGCACATTTTGGTAGGAATAATGGTAGGAAGGACTGCTACTTACATGGCAAAAAACTGCAGCAGGCGACGGTGCAGAGGGACCTCGGGATCCTTGTGCATGAGTCACAAAAACCCAGCCTGCAGGTGCAGCAGGTGGTCAGGAAGGCGAATGGGATGCTGGCCTTCATAGCGAGGGGGATTGAATATAAAGAACAAAGAACAACCCAGCACAGGAAACAGGCCCTTCGGCCCAACGAGCCCGCGCCGCCGCATTACCCTATACCTATTCTACCCTGCGTATCTACAGATAGAACCCCCCACTTAGCCAGATTCAGGGGAGAATAGTGTCAATTTGGTAAAACCAATCAGCCTAAGAGCACATCTTTGGGGTGTGGGAGGAAACCGGAGCGCCCAGAGGAAACCTACGCAACCACAGGGAGAATGCACAAACTCCCACAGACACAGGCCCAAATCCATGTATCTGCACAGCTAGCAGTGCTAGTCACCGAGCTGTTGCGGCGCCCGTCTACCGGTCCAGGATCAAGCACACACACCGACACGAAGTACTAGGCCACTCCCGGAACCTCCAAGAGTAGCCCACGCACAACCCACCGTGTGCATGCCCCTCGTTTGACACGAGGTGGACCTCCACCTGCGGAATAAAAGACAAAAACGTTAATCACAAGCCTGCCTTTCCAGTGTCTCCCGAGGTTCTAACCCTTATTCAATAACCCCTACCATAACATAAGAACATAAGAACATAAGAACATAAGAAATAGGAGCAGGAGTAGGCCATCTGGCCCTTCGAGCCTGCCCCGCCATTCAATAAGATCATGGCTGATCTGTCGTGACTCAGCTCCACCTTCCCGCCCTCTCCCCATAACCCTTAATCCCCTCTCTTATCAAAAACCCATCAACCCGTTTCTTAAAAATATTTAGCGAGGCAGCCTCCACCACTTCAACGGGCAGAGAATTCCAGAGATTCACCACCCTTTGAGTGAAGAAGTTCCTCCTCAACTCTGTTCTAAACCGCCCCCCCTTTATCTTGAGGCTGTGCCCCCTAGTCCTACTGTCTTTTTTGAGCGGGAACAGTCTCTCCACCTCTATCCTATCCATCCCATTCATCATCTTATACGTCTCAATGAGATCTCCCCTCATCCTCCATCCAGTCTCCTCCATCCTCGTTTCACTCATGTGCCTATCTAACTGAGCCTTAAACGAGTCCAACGTTCCCGCCTCCACCACCCCACTCGGTAGCGCGTTCCAGACCCCTACAACTCTCTGCGTAAAGAACCTTCCTCTCATATCCAAATTATACCTCTCCCCCCTCACCCTTAAATCATGTCCTCTTGTATTCGTAACCAATCTCGGGAGTAGTCTCTCACTATTGACTCTGTCTATTCCCTTCAGTATCTTATATACCTCTATCATGTCCCCCCTCAATCTTCGTCTTTCCAAGGAGAACAGTCCCAGTTTCTCCAACCTTTCCTCGTAACCCAGCCCCTCCATGCCAGGCAACATTCTGGTAAACCTCCTCTGCACCCTTTCCAGAGCCTCCACGTCCTTCCGGTAGTAAGGTGATCAGAACTGGACGCAGTACTCCAAATGCGGTCTAACCAACGTTCTGTACAACTGAAGCATTAGACGGCAGCTTTTAAACTCTATACCTCTTCCTATAAAGGCTAGCATTCCATAAGCCTTCCTGACAACATTTTCCACTTGTGTCACAACCTTCATGGATTTGTGAACCTGCACTCCCAGGTCCCTCTGTGTTTCTATACTCCTAATTTGTCTACCTTTAATCACATAGCTCCTCTCTACATTATTCCTTCCAAAATGCATCACCTCGCATTTGTCAGGATTAAATTCCACCTGCCACCTATCTGCCCACTGCACCAACCTATCTATATCCTGTTGTATCACCTGACAATCCAGTTCCGTACCCGCCAACCCTGCCATCTTGGTGTCATCAGCAAACTTGCTGATCACACCACCTACGCTCTCTTCCAAGTCATTTATGTAGACTACAAAGAGGAGAGGTCCCAGTACCGAGCCCTGCGGCACACCACTGGTCACTGGCCTCAAGCCGGACAAAGTCCCCTCCACAGCTACCCTCTGTCTCCTATTGCCCAGCCTGTTCTCAATCCACCTAGTTACCTGACCCCGTATCCCATGCGCCTTAACCTTTTCTACCAGCCTACCATGAGGGACTTTGTCAAACGCCTTACTGAAATCCATATAGATGATATTAACGGCTCTCCCATCGTCAACCATTTTTGTCACCTCCTCGAAGAATTCCACCAGATTCGTAAGGCAAGACCTCCCTCTAACAAAGCCATGTTGCGTATCCCCAATCAGACCGCAACGCTCCAAATGCTCATACATCCTACCCCTAAGTACTTTTTCCATTAATTTCCCTACCACCGGTGTCAAACTCACCGGCCTATAATTCCAGGGTTATCCCTACTACCTTTTTTGAACAGTGGTACCACATTTGCCACCCCCCAGTCTTCTGGGACCTCACCTGTGTCCAAAGAAGAGACAAAGATTTGCGCCAGAGGCCCAGCAATTTCATCTTTCACCTCCCTAAGCAGCCTGGGATAAATACCATCAGGCCCCGGAGCTTTATCCGTCCTTACGCTACCTAAAAGCCCTAGCACTTCCTCCCTCGTAATAGATATTTCCTGCAGCTGATCCTCAGCTCCCTCTAACAGACCGCACGATTCCGAACCCCTCTCCTTCGTGAATACCGACGCAAAGTATTCATTCAGGAGCTCCCCCATTCCCTCCGACTCAATACATAACTCCTCGCTTTTGTCCCTAAGAGGACCAATTTTCCCTCTAACTACTCTCTTGCTCCTAATATAGGAATAAAATGCCTTTGGATTCTCCTTAATCCTCCCAGCCAAAGCCATTTCATGCCCTCTCTTCTCCCTTCTAATTCCCCTTTTTAGCTCCCTCCTACTCTCTCTATATTCCTCCAGCGCACTCTCCGGACCCAGTCATTTCGACCTAACATACGCCTCCCTCTTCTTCCTGACCAAGTCTTCAATACCCCCTGTAATCCACGGCTCTCTAATCCTACCTTTCCCATCCTTCCTCTTAACCGGAACATACCTCCCCTGCAACCACTTCATTTTGCCTTTAAAAGCCTCCCACTTGCCAACCATGGACTTGCCAGCTAACAGTCCTTCCCAATCAGTGTCCTGCAGTTCTTTCCTAATCCTGCCTTTCCCCAGTTCAGCACACTCCCGTTCGGCCGGCACTCGTCCCTTTCCATTTTTATCCTAAAGTAGACGGACTTGTGGTCACTGTTCGCCACATGTTCGCCTACCTCTACCTCAACCACCTGCCCTGGCTCATTACCCAACACTAAATCCAGTATAGCCTCTCCCCTAGTCGGACTAGTTACATACTGCTCTAGAGAACATAAAAGTAGGGAGGTCTTGCTGCAGCTGTACAGGGCACTGGTGAGGCCGCAGCTGGAGTACTGTGTGCAGTTTTGGTTGCCGCACTTATGCAAGGATATTTTGGCCTTGGAGGGAGTGCAGAGGAGGTTTACTAGGCTGATACCGGAGGTGAGGGGGTTGAGCTATGAGGAGAGGCTGAATAAACTAGGCTTGTACTCGTTAGAGTTTAGAAGGATGAGGGGAGACCTCATTGAGACGTACAAGATGATGAATGGGATGGATAGGATAGAGGTGGAGAGACTCTTCCCGCTCAAAAAAGACAGTAGGACTAGGGGGCACAGCCTCAAGATAAAGGGGAGGCAGTTTAGAACGGAGTTGAGGAGGAACTTCTTCACTCAAAAGGGTGGTGAATCTCTGGAATTCTCTGCCCATTGAAGTGGTGGAGGCTGCCTCGCTAAATATTTTTAAGACGCGGGTAGATAGGTTTTTGATAAGAGAGGGGATTAGGGGTTATGGGGAGAAAGCGGGAAAGTGGAACTGAGCCACGACAGATCAGCCATGATCTTACTGAATGGCGGGGCAGGCTCGAAGGGCCAGATGGCCTACTCCTGCTCCTATTTCTTATGTTCTTATGTTCTTATGTTCTGATCTATCCCTCACTTCTGCACTGTGGTGATCTCCTGAGCCATCTTTTACTTTATCAAATATCAAAAATGGACCTGCAGAGACTCGGTGTACCAACCGCTACATAAAGCAGAAGAAACATATCCACATCACCCTTGTTCTGTTGGCTACATTTGTCTGTGACTGCAACAAGCTGAACATAGATCTTTAGTACATTTGAATATCATTGCACTCTCTGTAATAACTATTCAAACGTGTTTTGTGATGTTCTTTTACCTACTTTATGAATAAAGTATATTTTTGCAAAGAAAGATTTGTGATCTTTGTACACTGAGTATAAAAGCAAATAAGTCATTCTAAACCTGAATAAATCATGCATTAGCCTCCGCTGGAGTAATATGTACAATTCTGGACACCGTGTTTAGGAAGGATGTCTCGGCCTTGGAGAGGGAACAGAGGAGATTTACTCGATTGTGCCAAGGACGTCGAGCTTCAGTTATGTGGGAAGGTTGGAGAAACTGGAATTGTTCTCCTCAGAGCTGAGAATGGTAAGAGACAAAGACTTGTATTGATATTACATCCTTCTCAACGAGTCCTTTACAACTAATGAAGTATGTCTGATAATGTCTAAAAGAAACGGTGAAAGTATGAACAGAAACCAATTTGTGCATCAAGATCCCATACATGGTGATAATAGGACCATAGGACCATAGGATATTAGAGCAGAATTAGGCCACTCAGCCCATCAATTCTGCTCCGCCATTCAATCATGGCTGATATGATTTTCATCCCCATTCGTTTGCCTTTTTCCCATAATCCTTGATCCCCTTATTGATCAAGAATCTCTGTCTTAAAAACACTCAATGACTTGGTCTCCACAGCCTTCTGCAGCAATGAGTTCCACTGGCTCACCACTCTCTGACTGAAGAAATTTCTCCTCATCTCAGTCTTAAAGGAACATCCCTTCACTCTGAAGTTGTGTTCTCGAGTCCTACTCTTCCTGGTGGGAACAACCTCTCCGCATTCACTCTATCCAGACCTCTCAGTATTCTGTAAGTTCCAATTAGATTTCCCCCTCATCCTTCTAAACTTCATCTAGTATAGACCCAAATTCCTCAACTGCTCCTCATATGACAAACCTGGAATCATTCCTGGAATCACTCTTGTGAACCTCCTCTGGACCCCCTCCAAGGCCAACACATCCTTCCTTAGGTGTGGAGCCCAAACCTGTTCACAATATTCCAAATGGGGCCTGACTAAGGCCTGTTCTTGTATCCTAGCCCTTGAGCAATGAATGATGATAATGATCAGATTAGCCGCTTTTAGACTTTTGGATGTTTGAGGAATGAACATCAACCTCTGGCAACTGAAAGAACTCCCAAATACTGGCCATATGCAGTGGTGCCAAGCCTCCAGGATTGGCCTGGAGTCTCCTGGAATTGGCGACTAACCTCCTGGGCACTGCCGTGTGGAGAAAAATCATCGGGACATTGCAAAGAAATTTTGTCACATTCTTTGCACATTTCTCTTCGCCAAACATGAAAGCATTGAAAATAGCCAGGGGAAAAGAAGGCTGTTTTGCTCACAGTCCAGCAGCATTCATTTGGGTGGTGAGTCTTTTTGCATTCCAACTGACGTGGGAAGCATCTCACAAGGATGGATGCGTTGGCCGACTAATGGAGTCATGTGATGAAGCTGCCAGGGATACATTAATCACAATTGGCAATTCTAATCATACAATTATAGAATCCCTACAGTGCATAAGGAGGCCATTCAGTCCATCAGATCTGTACCAACTCTTATTTGGAGCATTCTACTCAGGCCCTATCCCTGTAACCTCACATATTTACCCTGCTGACCCCCTGACCCACACACCTTGACCCAATTTACTATGGCCACTCCATCCAATCTGCACATCTTCGGGATGTAAGAGAAAACCGGAGCGCCCGGAGGAAACCCACGCAGACGAGGGGAGAACGTGCAGACTCCACACAGACCTGAGGACAGAGTTGAATCCGTGTCCCTGGAGCTATGAGCAGTGCCAACCGCTGTGCCAACCGCTGTGCCACCCCTAATGGCACGGGAGACGGAATTCTCCAGCTGTTCATGCCCCACCGCTGCCGCCAGTGAGTGGGTCAAAATCCTGGAATTCCCTCCCCAACGGCATTGTGGTTCAACCCCCAGAACATGGACTGCAGCAGTTCAAGAAGGCGGCTCACCACCACCTTCTCAAGGGGCAACTAGGGATGGGCAATAAATGCTGGCCCAGCCCAGCGACACCCGTGTCCCACGAATGAATTAAAAAAAGGAGAACTTGGTGTCCATCCAAGTCTCCATTCACTGCCACGGGGCTGGAGAGGTCCAGCTGTGGGCAAGGTCAGTTACTAAGCATTGTAGGCTTGGGGTCAGTTTTAGCCTCAGGGATGTAGAGTCTTTTAATAATGAAATTTTTATCCACAGGCACTTAAGTCCAGCAAGGGGCATGCGTGCGGCAGGTTGTGGTGGGCTGCTCTTGGACATTGCTTCGGGAGTTGCCTACTGCTTCATGTTGTTGGTGTGCGTAAACTGGACCATCTCGAGGGCATCATGACAGCTCAGAGACTATCTCTGTTGCTATGCGGACACATGGATTTGGGCCTGTGTCCATGGGAGTTTGCGCGTTCTCCCCGTGGTTGCGTGGGTTTCCTCCGGGTGCTCCGGTTTCCTCCCACATCCCAAAAATGTGCTTTTAGGCTGATTGATTGGGTAACAAATTGTCCCTATATTGGACCTTCCTGATCCTCACACATTAGGCATAGACTAAACTCATGAATAGGTCACTGACCATGGGACGGCGGCGCGGGCTCGTTGGGCCGAAGGGCCTGTTTCCCGTGCTGTGTTGTTCTTTGTTCTTCGTTCTTTTGTCAGAGAACCTGACCCGAGACCAGCCCCCCTCCACCGCCCCTCGCTGCCCGCTATGATTCCTGTGGCGAGCAGGATAGGAATTTCCCCCCCCCGTTTCGGGGTATTCAATCCCCTGTATGTTTACACAGTCAGGGTGAGATGAGAGAGGTATAACCTATCCTGTCCAATAACTTCACAGAAACAATGTTCTGTGCCAGGTTCTGAATCACCCTGCCAAGAGACTCATCCCTTCTTTATCTGATTAAAATTTAATTTGAGTTCCTCGACGTTGCAACCTTTGGATGGGGTCAGGGGGAGGATAGGAATCGCAGACCGGAATCACTAAAACTGACAACGAGTCACGTAGGTTCACCTCAAAAATGCTGGACCTGGACCAGGCCTCCTGTTGAAAGATGTGCTTGAGGGCGAGATCAGGCCCAGCATAGAACCCTACAGTGCAGAAACAGGCCCTTCGGCCCATCGAGTCTGCACCGAACACAATCCCACCCAGACCCTATCCCCATATCCCTACACATTTTACCTGCTAATCCCTCTAACCTACACATCCCAGGACACTAAGGGGCAATTTTAGCATAGCCAATGAACCTAACCCGCACATCTTTGGACTGTGGGAGGAAACCGGAGCACCCGGAGAAAACCCACGCAGACACGAGGAGAATGTGCAAACTCCACACAGGCAGTGACCCGAGCTGGGAATCGAACCCAGGACCCTGGAGCTGTGAAGCAGCAGTGCTAACCACTGTGCTACCGTGCCGCCCAGATGTGCATCAGAGAATCCCTATGATGTAGAAGGAGGCCATTCAGCCCATCAAAGTCTGCACTGGCCACAATTCCACCCAGGTTCTAACCCCACAACCCCACATACTTACTCTGCTAATCTCACTGACGTTCGGGTTTAGCATGGTCAATCAACCTAACCTACACATCTTTGGACTTTGGGAGGAAATCAGAGGAAACTCACAGGGAGAACATGCAGATTCCTCACAGACAGTGACCCAGGACCAGAACCGAACCCAGGTCCCTGACGCTGTGAGGCAGCAGTGCTAATCTCTGTGCCACCGATGTGCCACATGATTCCCCCTCCCTCCCCTCCACCACGATCAGATACGTCAATCACTCACACATGAAGTTTGATGGTGTGGGTAATTGTACACAAAGTAGGGGAGAGGAGAGGGAGGGGGGGATAGAGGACTACAAGAGTGGGGACCAAAGGAGGGAAGAGAAGGGAGGGAGAGGTTGAGGGTTGGGAGTTTAGGACTATGGGGCAAAATAACCTAAAAATTAGAGAGATCTCATTGAGACGTATAAGATGATGAATGGGATGGATAGGATAGAGGTGGAGAGACTCTTCCCGCTCAAAAAAGACAGTAGGACTAGAGGGCACAGCCTCAAGATAAAGGGGAGGCGGTTTAGAACAGAGTTGAGGAGGAACTTCTTCACTCAAAGGGTGGTGAATCTCTGGAATTCTCTGCCCGTTGAAGTGGTGGAGGCTGCCTCGCTAAATATTTTTAAGAAGCGGGTTGATGGGTTCTTGATAAGAGAGGGGATTAAGGGTTATGGGGAGAGGGCGGGAAGGTGGAACTGAGCCACGACAGATCAGCCATGATCTTATTGAATGGCGGGGCAGGCTCGAAGGGCCAGATGGCCTACTCCTGCTCCTATTTCTTATGTTCTTATGTTCTTATGAGTTAGGTCACAGATCAGCCAATGGCAGAATGCGCTCATATGGCTAATTGGTCACAGTTTTAAGTAAGACTATGACGTGGAAAAGTTTCTCCCCACTCAGAGAGTGGTGGAGATAGAGTTATTGAATATATTTTTAAGGCAGAGGTAGCAAGATTCTTGAAGAAAGAGGGAATCAAAGAGTATCAGGGGTAGTGGCAATCGAGTCAGCCATCATCTTATTGAATGGCAGAACAAGCTTGCGGGGCTGAATAAAAGATGATAAAATCCCTACAATGCAGAAGGAGGCCATTTAGCCCATCAAGTCTGCACCGACCACAATCCCACTCAGACTCTATTCCCGTAACCCCACATATTTACCCAGGTAATCCCTCTGACACTAGGATCAATTTTAGCACGGACAATCAACCTAACCCGCACATCTTTGGAGAGTGGGAGGAAACCACAGCATCCGGAGGAAACCCACGCAGACACGAGAAGAATGTGCAGACTCCACACAAACAGTGGCCCAAGCCAGGAATTGAACCTGGGTCCCTGGCGCTATGAGGCAGCAGTGCTAACCACCGTGCCACCCATGAATGGCCTCTTCCTGATTCTAATTTGGATGTTTGTTTGCAGGAGGGACCCTGGGTGAGATGCAGGAAGTGCTAAGGAATGCCTAATGACAGTGGTCGGGTTGTGTAGGCTTCTTCACCCCGCCACAGCTGCCAGCAAGTTGCTATTTTTCTGTTTCAACTTCAATTTCATTCAAACATTTGTTTATTTCGCAAATCAAATTCAGTCGTTGCCAAGACCCAAAACCAGGACAAGGTTTACAGTCATCAGTCCAAGAAAAATACAAACAAAAAAAAATTGGAAGGAAGAACAGAGTAAAAAACATTAGATTAGGGTCTTTGCATTATCAAATCTAAACTCCTAACAGTTATTGGAGTTTATTCCACGTCCGGATGAGATACGGCATTGAACTGTTCTTAAATCTTATTATTTTAGTAGTTTTGAATGCTGTAGTTGACAGTCACTGTGAGATCTGTCTGCAGTAACAAGGAAATTTGGCATGTCCGCGACAACTCTCACCAACTTTTACAGATGCCCCATTGAAAGCATTCTTTCTGGTTGTATCACAGCTCGGTCTGGGCTCCTGCTCTGCCCAAGACCGCAAGGAACTACAGAAGGTCGTGAATGTAGCCCCAATCCATCACACAAACCAGCCCCCCATCCATTGGCTCTGTCTACACTTCCCACTGCCTCAGAAAAGCAGCCAGCATAATCAAGGAACCCCACACACCCCAGACATTCTTTCTTCCACCTTCTTCTGTTGGGAAAAAGATACAAAAGTCTGAGATCATGTACTAACTGAATCAAGAACAGCTTCTTCTCTGCTACCGTCAGACTTTTGAATAGACTGATCTTGCATTAAGTTGATCTTTCTCTACACCCTCGCTATGACTGTAACACTACATTCCACACTTTGTCCTTTCCTTCTCTATGAACGGATGCTTTGTCTGTATCGTGTGCAGAAAGATAATACTTTTCACTGTGTGTTAATACATGTTACAATAATAAATCAAATCAAATCATGTAATGGTGTTTGGAGATGGGCAGTGATTTTGTGAAAGAATGGCAGAATTGATTGTGTCTTGTTCCTCAGTATCTCCAGATTGCATTCGTATAGATGGCTGAGTATCCATGTTAAGTAGGGCTAAGAGTAACTTTATTTGCCTTTTTGTGAACACTCTCAATGGCTAAGGGGGGAGCGGTCAATAGGATAGATCTTTCAAAGGGACTACACAGGCACATTGGGTCAAATGGCCTCCATCTGTGCTGTATCATGCTGTGCATGTTATTATGATGATAATCTCTACTCTCTGGTTATTATGCTGAGATTCTCTCTGGCTGAATCCAATATTTGATGTGTACTAGGATTCTCCAACCTGGCCCATGGCTGGGATTCTCCAGTCCCGCTGCAGTGAATGGAGATTTGGCTCAGCGCCAAGTTCTCCATTCCCGCAGCAGCAGTGGTGGGGCGTGCGAGACCAGAGAATCACGACCGTGGTCATTAGACATTCCTTAACGCTGCTTCCATCCCTCCCAAACAGAGGAGGAGCCCCTCAAACCTATTCTGCCATTCAATAAGATGATGGCTGATCTGACCTTGCCATTACCTTCCCTACCCCTGGGGCTCTTTGACTCCCTCGTTCTTCAAGAATCTATCTACCCCACCTTAAAATGGGGATGAGAAAAATGTCAGCCATGATTGAATGGCAGAGCAGATTTGATGGGCCGAGTGGCCTAAGTTTACTCTCGTGTCTTATGGTCTTAAAAATGTATCCAATGACCCTGTCTCAACCACACTCTGAAACCTTTCCTCATCTCAGTCTTACTTTAAATTGTGTCCTCTTTTTCGAGTCTGTCCCACAAGAAGAAACATTCCAGTAGAATCCACAAATCCCTGCAGGATCTTACCTGAAGATCCGCATAAGATATATATACATATATATTAAAATAAGATCGACCTACACTCAGGCGACCAAAGAGATTCTGCCATCACGCCCCGAGATTCTCTCACGGGCAATTTGTGGGGTTTGCCCGAGTGTTCGTGCCCCTCTGGCATCTCCCAGCACCAGATTTCCACCTGGGCATTGGCATCTAGCAATATCGGCCTGGCCCTCTGCCACTGCCCAAGGGGCAAAGTGTCAATGTCAAGGGGGCACCTTGGCACTGCCCACTGTGCATGGGCAGTGCAAAGGAGGGGGGGGGGGCAAACGGGGTGGGGCAATCGGTGAGGGTGGGAGGGTCCCCGCAGTCAGGATCGGCGGGGGAAGGAGAGAGGTCAGCGGTTAGGCCTGGCTTTCAGGGTGGGGGGTCAGCCTGTTGGGAGGGGAGGTCGCTTCTGCTGGGGGGGGTCCGCACCGGCGGTTGGGGGGACTCGAGGGGGCAGCTGGAGATTGGGGCGGGCCGAGAGGGGGGGAGGTTCGGGACTGCCCTGGGAATGGTCAGGGGAACACAGTAAAAAGTCTGACAACACCAGGTTTTAGTCCAACCGATTTATTTGATAATATTCTCACAAGCTTTCGAGGGGGCTGCCTCTTCGTCAGGTGAATGGAGAGTTCTGGCCTCAAACAGAGCATATAAAGCACAGACAGTTTAGAGATTACTGATTAGAATGCGAATCCTTACACCTAACCTGCTGTTCAAGACCTGAAGTGGCTGATAATGTGAGTGGAAGGAGCACTGATCACAGTTTAAAGAGATGGAGAGGTGGAGAGACTCTTCCCGCTCAAAAAAGACAGTAGGACTAGGGGGCACAGCCTCAAGATAAAGGGGGGGCAGTTTAGAACAGAGTTGAGGAGGAACTTCTTCACTCAAAGGGTGGTGAATCTCTGGAATTCTCTGCCCGTTGAAGTGGTGGAGGCTGCCTCGCTAAATATTTTTAAGAAACGGGTTGATGGGTTTTTGATAAGAGAGGGGATTAAGGGTTATGGGGAGAGGGCGGGAAGGTGGAGCTGAGTCACGACAGATCAGCCATGATCTTATTGAATGGCGGGGCAGGCTCGAAGGGCCAGATGGCCTACTCCTGCTCCTATTTCTTATGTTCTTATGTGTATTGTCTCCAGACAGTACAGTAAGTGAGGTTTTGCAAACCCAGGCAAGTCACAGGGGTTACAGATAGTGCGACATGAACCCAAGATCCCTGTTGAGACCGTCCTCATGTGTGCGGAACTTGGCTATCAGTCTCTGTTCAGCGACTCCTTCCAGTGCTCCTTCCACTCACATTATCAGCCACTTTAAGACTTGAACAGCAGGTTAGGTGTAAGGATTCGCATTCTAATCAGCAACTGTCTGTGCTTTATATGCTCTGTCTGAGGCCAGAACTCTCCATTCACCTGACGAAGGGGCTAACCCCGAAAGCTTGCTTGCTTGTGCGAATATTATCAAATAAATCGGTTGGACTAAAACCTGGTGTTGTCAGACTTTTTACTGTATTTACGCCAGTCCAACGCCGGCATACCCACATAATAGTCAGGGGGACAGCGATCAGAGGACGGAGGGTTGGTGATGGGGGAGGGGGGGGGGGGGGGAGGCTGTGGGGCTGACCAGTGATCGAGCTGGCCAGTGATCGAGCTGGCCAGTGATCGAGCTGGCCATGACCCGTGCTGATCTCAGCTTGACAGGTTGGCTCAGCCCTCTGTTGCTGGCTTACTGGGTGGGAATAAAACCACCCACTGATGGTGTACTCACCAGTGACCTCTGCAGTGCGCAGAGTCTGGAAGATTCTTCCCTGAACTCCCACTGAACAATTAAATTACTGGTAAATTACTCCAGCGCTCATGTGAATTTGACATAGAATTTTTTTGGGAGAATTTTGGCCTGAGTCTGAGTTCACATACCAATCAACTCAAGAGCAGCTTCTTCCCTGCTGATATTAGACTTTTGACTGGACCTACCCTGTATTAAGCTGATCTTTCTCTACACCCTCGCTATGACTGTAACACTATATTCTGCACCCTCTCCTTTCCTTCTCGCCTATATACTCTATGAGCAGTATGGTCTGCAAGAAACAATACTGTATGCTCATACGCGAGACAATAATAAATCAAATCAAATCAGAGCGGGGGTGGCTCTGAATAATGTCTCGGGTTTTGTTGCTGACACAAAGGGCTACAGAAAGTTTCCTCAGGTTCGTGATCACCGTTCCTCCCTCAGACAACACCACAAACAAACAGATTAAGGGAGGATTCATCACATTGATATTCGCAGATTGTTTTTTGCAAAAGGAGCAGCTTGCACAAAGCACCTGCTGTGTGTGTCCAAGGGGCCCGTCAGATGGGATGATTTGTTTTAAGGTATCGCTGAGAGGTCAGACCAGCTGTAAATGTTGCCCTCTCTGTTGGTGCCAGCCTCCTTGGGGAACTGGGCTAAGTTCAACCGCGCTCTATTTAAAAAAATGGAGGAAGCAGTGCAGCGAATGGCAAAGGTAAGAAGGTGGTGGCAAAGATAAAGGGGGCGGCACGGTGGCACAGTGGTTAGCGCTGCTGCCTCGCAGTGCCAGGGACACAGGTTCGAATCCCAGAGTCTGTACATTCTCCCCATGTCTGCGTGGGTTTCCTCCCGCAGTCCAAAGATATAATCACACAAACCCTACAGTGCAGAAGGAGGCCATTTGGCCTATCAAGTCTGCACCGACCACAATCCTATCCAGGCCCCATCCCTGTAACCCCACATATTTACCCTGCTACTCACTTTAACCTAAGCATCCCAGCACACTAAAGGGCAACTTAGCATGGCCAATCAACCTAACCAGTTCATCTTCGGACTGTGGGAGGAAACCGGAGCACCCGGAGGAAAACCCACACAGGCATGGGAAGAATGTGCAAACTCCATACAGACAGTGACCCAGAGCCAGCAATCAGATCTAGGTCCTTGGAGCTGTGAGGCTACAGTGCTAGCCACTGCTCCACCGTGTGCGGGTTAGGTTGATTGGCTGTACTAATTTGCCCCTTAGTGTCAGGGGGATTGTCAGGGTAAATGTTTGGGGCTGTGTGGATAGGGCCTGGGTGGGTCGGTACAGACTCAACGGGCCGAATGGCCTCCTTCTGTACATGATGTGGGTATGCCGGCGTTGGACTGGCGTAAACACAGTAAAAAGTCTGACAACACCAGGTTTTAGTCCAACCGATTTATTTGATAATATTCTCACAAGCTTTCGAGGGGGCTGCCTCTTTGTCAAGTGAATGGAGAGTTCTGGCCTCAGACAGACAGAGCACATAGAGCACAGACAGTTGCTGATTAGAATGCGAATCCTTACACCTAACCTGCTGTTCAATTCTCAAAGTGGCTGATAATGTGAGTGGAAGGAGCACTGATCACAGTTTAAAGAGATGTGTATTGTCTCCAGACAGTACAGTATGTGAGGTTTTGCAAACCCAGGCAAGTCACGGGGGTTACAGATAGTGCGACATGAACCCAAGATCCCTGTTGAGACCGTCCTCATGTGTGCGGAACTTGGCTATCCCAAGTTTCGCACACATGAGGACGGTCTCAACAGGGATCTTGGGTTCATGTCGCACTATCTGTAACCCCCGTGACTTGCCTGGGTTTGCAAAACCTCACATACTGTACTGTCTGGAGACAATACACATCTCTTTAAACTGTGATCAGTGCTCCTTCCACTCACATTATCAGCCACTTTGAGAATTGAACAGCAGGTTAGGTGTAAGGATTCGCATTCTAATCAGCAACTGTCTGTGCTCTATGTGCTCTGTCTGTCTGAGGCCAGAACTCTCCATTCACTTGACAAAGAGGCAGCCCCCTCGAAAGCTTGTGAGAATATTATCAAATAAATCGGTTGGACTAAAACCTGGTGTTGTCAGACTTTTTACTCCTTCTGTACAACAGGAATTCTATGATTATTCAACGATTGATGGTCAAACAGCCTCTCCTTCTCCATTGCCAATATTTTTATTCTTAATAAACAAAGTGTTCAAAGATCTTTTTTAAACAATCCACAATTATTCTTAATGCTTTCTTTGATTTTTCTCCAGGGTTTGAGCGGTGTAGTGTCCAGGAGATTCACCGTTTACTCCTGGGGAATCCAGGGTAATCGTGAAGGATTGCTAGGTGATATTAGTCTGGCAAAAGCTCCTCATGCTCAAAGAATGCTTACAGCACCGAGAGACCAAAATGTCCACAGATATTAACTTAAACAAATGGATAGAGACTAAACACACAGAGACAATAGCCCATCAATGAGTTGGATTTGCACTGAGATTGTCATTCATAATTTTTTGTGGAGTAACTACTCATCTGGTCAGTAGAGTGCACTGTAATGACGCCACTGAATTTCAGCGTGATACATTTCCTTGTTAATCGCCTCCCCTCCTTACTGAGGGCACCAACTCCTTGCTGGTTAATAATTCTACAAAAAGTTTAAAGTTAAAGTTTATTTATTAGCGTCACAAGTAGGCATCATGAGCTGGTACAGATATGCACTGGTACAGGCATCAATTATACAGATGTGTACTGATACAGGTGTGAGCTATACAGATATGCACAGGTACAGGTGTGAGCTATACAGATATGCACTGGTACAGGTGTGAGCTATACAGATGTGTACTGATACAGGTGTGAGCTATACAGATATGCACAGGTACAGGTGTGAGCTGTACAGATATGTACTGGTACAGGTGTGAGCTATACAGATATGCACTGGTACAGGTGTGAGCTGTACAGATATGCACTGGTACAGGTGTGAGCTATACAGATATGTACTGGTACAGGTGTGAGCTATACAGATATGCACTGGTACAGGTGTGAGCTATACAGATATGCACAGGTACAGGTGTGAGCTATACAGATATGTACTGGTACAGGTGTGAGCTATACAGATATGCACTGGTACAGGTGTGAGCTATACAGATATGCACTGGTACAGGCATCAATTATACAGATGTGTACTGATACAGGTGTGAGCTATACAGATATGTACTGATACAGGTGTGAGCTATACAGATATGCACTGGTACAGGTGTGAGCTATACAGATATGCACTGGTACAGGTGTGAGCTATACAGATATGCACTGGTACAGGTGTGAGCTATACAGATATGCACTGGTACAGGTGTGAGCTATACAGATATGTACTGGTACAGGTGTGAGCTATACAGATATGTACTGGTACAGGTGTGAGCTGTACAGATATGTACTGGTACAGGTGTGAGCTATACAGATATGCACTGGTACAGTTGTGAGCTATACAGATATGCACTGGTACAGGTGTGAGCTATACAGATATGCACTGGTACAGGTGTGAACTGTACAGATATGCACTGGTACAGGTGTGAACTGTACAGATATGCACTGGTACAGGTGTGAGCTATACAGATATGCACTGGTACAGGTGTGAGATGCACAGATATGCACTGGTACAGGTGTGAGCTATACAGATATGTACTGGTACAGGTGTGAGCTGTACAGATATGCACTGGTACAGGTGTGAGATGCACAGATATGCACTGGTACAGGTGTGAGCTATACAGATATGTACTGGTACAAGTGTGAGCTGTACAGATATGCACTGGTACAGGTGTGAGCTATACAGATATGTACTGGTACAGGTGTGAGCTATACAGATATGCACTAGTACAGGTGTGAGCTATACAGATATGCACTGGTACAGGTGTGAGCTATACAGATATGCACTGGTACAGGTGTGAGCTATACAGATATGCACTGGTACAGGTGTGAGCTATACAGATATGTACTGGTACAGGTGTGAGCTGTACAGATATGTACTGGTACAGGTGTGAGCTATACAGATATGTACTGGTACAGTTGTGAGCTATACAGATATGCACTGGTACAGGTGTGAACTGTACAGATATGTACTGGTACAGGTGTGAGCTATACAGATATGCACTGGTACAGGTGTGAACTGTACAGATATGCACTGGTACAGGTGTGAGCTGTACAGATATGTACTGGTACAGGTGTGAGCTATACAGATATGTCCTGGTACAGGTGTGAACTGTACAGATATGTACTGGTACAGGTGTGAGCTATACAGATATGTCCTGGTACAGGTGTGAGCTGTACAGATGTGCACTGGTACAGGTGTGAGCTATACAGATGTGCACTGGCACATGTGTGAGCTGGTACTGATGTTTAAAGTGCAAAGTTTTAGAGGTTATTTATTAATGTCACAAGTAGGCTTAAATTAACACTGCAGTGAAGTTACTGTGAAAATCCCCTAATTGCCACACTCCAACGCCTGTTCGGGTACACTGAGGGAGTATTTAGCACAGCCAATGCATCTAACCTGCACGTCTTTCAGAGTCTGGGAGGAAACCGGCACATCCGGAGGAAATCCAGACAGACATGGAGAGAATGTGTAGACTCCACACAGACAGTGACCCGAGATGGGAATCGAACCTGGATCCCTGGCGCTGTGAGGCAGCAGTGAGGTAACGACTGTGCCACCTAGAAAAGAAAACAAGAGAAGACTGGCACTTGTGTACTCTTTGAGAAGCATTTCATGTGACTGACTTTTGAAGTCTGTTGTAATGCGGGAAACCCGGCAGCCAAATGTGTGGACAGCAAGATCCCACTTGAGACAAATGGCCAGTTGAATAAAGAAAGGACTTTTTCATCCTTTCCCAATGTATATTCCTGCATTTCTGGTATCATCCTTGTCAATCTTTTTTATATCTTCCCCATATGTAGTCACTCTCAGGATGTCTCAACGCTCATTATAACCAACATGCCTTCCTAGTGTTGTCACTGTTGTAAGATCGCAAACATAAGGTAATTGGATAGAATTCTATTGGATAGAGCAGGGAAATGGACAATGCAGCTTAAACTGTCCACACCAGTATTTATGCTCCATCTTTCCTTGTCTAACTCTATCAACAGACCCCCCTATTGCTTTATCCTTGATCTGCTTATGTAGCCTTTCAAGGTGTCTGCACCATTTGCTTCAACTGCTCCATGTGGGAGCAAGTTCCACATCCTTATCATTCTGTGGGTAGAAATGTTTCTTCCAAATTCCTGTTCAGTTTCTCGGTGGCTTAACGCTGCTTCCATCTCTCCCAAACACAGGAAGAGGCCATTCAGTCCCTCAAACCTGCTCTACCATTCTATAAGATGCTGGTTGACCTGATCTTGCCATTGTCTCGTCTACCCATGATTAATGGTCTCCAGTTTTGATTTTCCCTCCTTCTATTCACTCTATCAATATCTTTCATAATTTTGAAGACCTCTATGAGATCATCTCCCCAGCCTCACTTCTCAAGAGATTTAAGGATACAATTTAACATCCTCTCCTGATGGGTATACCCCTCCATTTCTGGTATCACTGTTGGAAATTTTTTTTTACACCTTTTCCCTCCCTTCCTCTTTCTCACGGCTGACTTCTGGCAGCAGAAATGACACACCTTTGTTTTCCAGTCCTGCCCAAGTCATTTGTATTGCTTGCCAGCTGCAGAGCTGGGGAACCCTCCACAGTGGGGAGGGTCACCTGCGACGAGACTGAAAGATCCCATTGATGGGAAGATCTGGAAAATCCAGTCCTGTATCCTTTGTACAAAATGTTCACTAGAACTGTACACAGTACTCCAGATGATTCACACAAGATTCAACATAAAATCAGCACAAATCTTTTATTTTTGAATTCTAATCCTCTTGAAATAAAGCCCAGTGTTTGATTTGTTTATTTTTTATGGGCTGGTTAATTTATGACGCTACTTTTAGCAATTAGCGAATTTGTAATCCAAGGACACATTTTTCCTCTAACGACTCAGATACTTATTTTCTCAACTTACTGACCAGATAGGACGAAGAGTAAATATGATCCGGGGCTGGGGAGAACTCCCCTGGGTAAAACTTTAGTTGGGCCACATTTGGAATATTGCATACAGTTTTGATCACCATGGTTATTTTGGAGAGGATGCAAAGAAGATTCACTAGGATGTTGTCAGGTCTCGAGGGGTTTAGGTATGAGGAGAGGTTGGATGAACTGGAATTACTTTCACGGATAAATCAGAGGCTGAGAGGAGATCTGATAGGGGTCTACAAAATTATGAGAGACATAGACAGAGTGGATAGTCAGAGACTTTTTCCCTCTGGAGGAATCAATTACAAGAAGGCACAGGTTTACATAGAACATAGATCATAGAACAATACAGCACAGTACAGGCCCCTCGGCCCTCGATGTGCCGAGCTAAGTTCAAACCCAAGATCAAGCTATCCCACTCCCTATCATTCTGGTATGAAAGGTTTAAGGTGAGTGGGGATAAGTTTAGGGGAAATATGTGGGGAATGTTTTTCACACAGAAACAATCATAGAATCCCTACAGTGCAGAAGAAGGCCATTTGGCCCATCAAATCTGCAACAACCACCCCAGCAATCCCACACATTTAATCCCGCTAATCCCTCAAACCTACACATCCTGGCAGACTACAGGTAATATAACATGGCCAATCCCCCTAACCGGCACAGCTTTGCACTGTGGGAGGAAACCAGAGCGGCCTGAGGAAACCCACGCAGACATGGGGAGAGTGTGCAATCTCCACACAGACAGTGATCCAAGCCAGGAATCGAACCCGGATCCCTGGAGCTGTGAGGCAGCAGGGCTAATCACTGGGCCACTGCGCCCCCAGAGAGTGGCAGGCGCCTGGAACATGCCGTCAGTGGAGGTGATGGAAGCTGGCAGGTTGGCAATATTCAAGGTGTATTTCGATGGACACATGAATGGGAGGTGAACAGAGGGATAGGGACTGTGTAGCGACACAGACCTGATGGGCCAAAGGGCCTGTTCCTGTGCTATATTGTTCTTTATTCTTTGGGATCGTGACCGTGGGGAATCTTTCCACTCCATTTGTGACAGGCAGCATCTCAGCTTGATGTCTTATCGGAAAGACAGCACTTCCAGAATTCAGCCCCTGAGTGTTAACTTAGAGATCTGACCATGACCTCCACAAAGGCTGGAAATCTGGAACATCAACAGAAAACCCTGGAATCGCTGAGCAATTCAGGCAACAGCTGCAGGTAGAGAGGCAGAATTTACATTTCATTCTGATGGCCTCGCACCAGAATTTATTATTGTCACAAATAGGCTTACGTTAACAGTGCAATGAAGTTACTGTGAAGATCCCCTCGTCACCACATTCCGGCGCCTGTTTGGGTTACACTGAGGGAGAATTTAGCGCGGCCAATGCACCCTAACCAGCACATCTTTCAGACTGTGGGAGGAAACCCTACACAGAGAATGTGCAAACTCCACACAGCCAGTGACGTAAGAATTAAACCCAGGTCCCTGGCATTGTGGGCAGCAGTGCTAACCACTATACCACCGTGCCATCCTTTACCACAACCTCCTGACTCCGGGCTGAGAGTCTGACCCACTGAGCCAGAGTGAGAGCTCTCAAGTGTCACAGCGGCTGGGGTGAGGGAAAAGGGCTTCAATCCCATTCCAGGCTAAACATCTGACAGCGACAATTATTTTTGTTTTTAAAGAAGCCTCCTCCGAAAGTATTTTTATTTCCAGTGAAGGAAGAGGAGCTGTTGTGGATTGCCGAGGATTGCTGCAGTGTCCCTGATTACCAACGCAGGATGGATTGTGCGTTATCTCACGGCGGAGAGAGGGGAAGTGAGAGCTCAGCTGTCATTTATTTCTGAGTCTCTCTTTTTTTGGGGTGGAACACAGTGCCCGATGGCCTCTGCCTCGTTTCCCGGACTCCTGAGTTTGATTGAGATGTTCTGGAGCGTCGGGGAGGTGCGGAGGAGGGGTTGGGGAAGGCGGAGAGGTGAGGGCGGGAGGGGAGGGGTAGCGCAAGAAGAAATTCTCGGTTATACTGGTTGAGCAGAGAGTAGTTCCAGGCTCGGTACCACCTCCCTTAGATTTTTGTGCTTACAACCAGGGCCTGTGTGTGTCACAGCACGACTCCGGAATGAGTTGGTAAGATGCACGGGGGGGAGGTGTGATAATTGTTGATTGAAAAGTGATGGATGGCGTGGTAACCACAGGGTTTTTTTTATCAGAGCAGTGCAGAGGGACCCAACCCTCATGACTGGGCAGATTCGCAGGACGGGAACACATCCTTTGAGAAATCAGAATGTCAGATTAGAGGCAGCAGCTGAAAAAGAAATGATCCGGGGAAGAGAAACACAAACATCGTCAAGTGACTCTTGAACAACCCTAGAGTGCCTGCTTCCACCACCTTACTCGGCAGTGCATTCCACATCCCCACTACCCTTTGTGTGAAAAACTGCTCTCTAATATTAGTCTTATATCTAGCCCCCCTCACCCTAAGCCCGTGACCCCTCGTTCTATCCATTTCTAATAGCGGAAAAAGCTTACCACCATTTACTCTATCTATCCCCTTCATAATCTTATAAACCTCTATTAGATTCCCCCTCAGCCGACGTCTCTCAAGGGAAAACAGCCCAAGTGCGTTCAATCTTTCCTCGTAAGACAGCCCTTCCATACCAGGCAACATCCTGGTAAATCTCCTCTGCACTCTCTCCAGGATCTCTACATCCTTCCGGTGGTACGGCGACCAGAACTGGACGCAGTACTCCAGGTGAGGCCTAACCAACGTTCTATACAACTGCAACATCAGACTCCTACTCTTATATTCTATACCCCTTCCTATGAAGGCTAACATGCCATACGCTTTCCTCATCACATTCTACACCTGCACCGACACCTTCAGGGACTTGTGTACCTGCACCCCCAGGTCTCTCTGCGTATCTATACTCCGGATAGTTCTACCTTTTATCATATAACTCCCCTTCACATTATTCCGGCCAAAGTGCATCACCTCGCATTTCTCCGGATTAAATTCCATTTAAGGAGATATAGGACACGGTTCTCCCCGATCTTGCACACCTCGCCATCCCTGCCGGTGAGAAGGGAGAATTTGGTGCTCAGAGAAATCTCCCCTCACTGCAGCGGGACTGGATAATCCCAGCTCGGACAAGGTCAGAGAATTCCGGCTGTTAGCTGTGGCTCAGGGGGTGGTGTTCTCGTTTCTCAGTGAGATCAAGTCCCACTCCCACGGGTGTACTGTACAGTCACAGCATCAGAACTTTGGGATGAGACATTGAACCAAGGTTCTGTCTGCCCTCTTGGGGCATGGCATGGTGGCACAGTGGTTAGCACTGCCTCCTCTCAGCACCAGGGACCCGGGTTCGATTCCAACCTTGGGTAATTGAGTAATCATATTAATTCATTGTCACAGAAGGCTGTGGAGGCCAGGTAATTGAATATATTTGAGACAGATATAGATAGGTTCTTGATTTGTAAGGGGAACAAAAGTTATGCGGAAAAGGCAGGAGAATGGCATTGAGAAACTTATCAGCCATGTTTGAATGGCAGAGCAGATGCGATGGGTTGAATGGCCTAATTCTGCTTCCAAACCTTATGGTTTTATGGATGGATGTAAATGACTGTTTCAAAGAACAACAGGAGAATTTCCCTCTTGTAGCCTGGACCAGTATTTATATAAAACTTTGGTTAGGCCACATTTGGAATACTGTGTCCAATTCTGGTCACCATAGGACCAGAAGGATGTGATAGCTTTGGAGGGAGTAAAGAAAAGGTTTACCAGGATGTTTCCTGGTACAGAGGGCACTAACTATGAGGAAAGACTGCTTAAACTGGGGAAATGCTGGAAAATCTCAGCATCTGTGGAGAGGGAATAGAGCCAACGTTTCAAGTCTGGATGACCCTTCAGTAGCTCTGACAAAGGGTCATCTAGACTTGAAACGTTGGCTCTATTCCCTCTTCACAGATGCTGTCAGACCCGCTGAGATTTTCCAGGATTTTTCTGTTTTTGTTTCAGATTCCAGCATCCGCAGTATTTTGCATTTATCTTAAATAAACTGGGATTGTTCCCCCTGGAAAGTCGGAGACTAAGGGGCGACCTGATTGAAGTTTATAAAATTACAAGGCGTATGGATAGGGTGAACAGTTGGAAGCTTTTTCAGGGCAGAAATGACAATTACAAGGTGGCACAAGTTCAAGATAAGGGGGGGGAAGGTTTAGTGGAGATGTGTGGGGGAAGTTTTTTTACACAGAGGGTGGTGGGGCCTGGATCGCACTGCCAAGTGAGGTGGTTGAGGCAGACACATTAGTGACATTTAAGTCTTATCTGGATGGACACATGAACAGGTGGACTATAGAGGAACACAGGTAGTTGGTCTAAGTAGGACAACGTGATCAGCCCAGGCTTGGTGGGCTGAAGGGCCTGTCCCTGTGCTGTCCTTTGTTCTCTCAACCAACTCTCTGAAACAGATGATCTGGTCATTAGTGCTTGTGGGATCTTCCTGTGTGCAAATTGGCTGCTGCGTTACCTACATTACAACATTGACCAGTGACAGGGGAACTCCCCACATTTACAGTGGTTATGTGGAGTGAGATACTGTCCTTCCCAGAAATCGAGTTGTGCCATCAGCAAAAAGCAAGAATCAAAGTTCCTGAATCAAATATCCCTGAAGTAATGCTGTGAATCTCACTCAGGGGCTTCGATACGCATTTGGGCCCCTAGGATTTCTTCCGTACAGAGGGGAGAGAGAGCTGAGCGCAGTCACCAAACTGGTTGAATGTACTGGAGAGGTGGGGAGAAGGCAGGTAACTGCCACTGACCCCCCCCCCCTCGAGAAAGAGGAGCAGGCAAGAACAGCGGAGAAGCTGGCTGGGCAGGATTAGATTGTCGAGTCGATGCTACAATCTGAACACAGATTGATTCGCCCTGATCTATACTGTGGGTGTGACAGTGATTTGCAAAGGTGAAATCATAACAGGCGATAGTTAAAACTTGCAAATAATTCTGTGGAAATGAGCGACAGACAGATTTATTCCACTGTTACTCTGATTGGCTGAGGCAGCATTGAACTGTAACCTGACTTTCCCGTGCTGTGTGCCTGACACATGAACATTTGCACCATTTGCCCCCCCCCCCACCATGGAAATCAGGCAGCAATGTCAGCTACAATACCCACAATCCTCTGCACCACAGAAACCTCCCTATCCATGGTGTGGTGCATTCTGTTCTGGGAATGCTGTGGCTCCTGCTCTTTGTCAGTGCAATGGGGATGAAATGGGAGGTTATTCCCCGGATTGTTAATAGGAGAGTCCGTGAGGTTAATCTTCTGCTGTGGGAGATTCCACTAACCTGCAACAGTAACTTGCATTTATCATAGAATGATAACATTTCTATGTTATCATAGAATGATAACATTAACTCAATGGGAAGCTATTCGGCCCATTGAGTTCGCACTGACCCTCTGAGGGGCGTTACACCCAGGCCCACCCTTTAATCCCATCTCTGCAGCCAGCACATCCATCATTGCTAATCCACCTTATCTACGCAATTTATCCAGCTAATCAGCTTAGCACCCATCTTTGGACACTAAGGGGCAATTTAGTATGGCCAATCCACCTAACGTACAAATCTGGACGGTGAGAGGGAACCGGAGCATCCAGAGGAAACCCACGCAGACACGGAGAGAATGTGCAGACTCCACACAGACAGTGACCCACGGCTGGAATTGAAGTCAGGTCCTTGGTGCTGTGAGGCAGCAGCGCTAACTGCCCCAGTACATCCCAGCTGCTCTCTCAGGCAGCCATTCAATGACAGCAAGCTGGGCAGGGGGATGGGGGGGTGGGGATAGGAGTGGGGCATCCGAATGCAATCCCATGCTAGTTAATGTCCGCACACTCACCGACTGCGTCACGCACCAAACAGGTTCCATCTTAGCTCAGATTCCTGGGTCAAGGCAGGAGACAGGAGACTTACAACTTACCTACTTGCTGGTGAGGAGGTCGGATTACAAAGCGAGTGCCCATACACTGCTCCATGGCACACCATGTGTGAGGGCAGAGACAGCCACCACTGCGAAGTCCACTACAGTTGAATAGCCAACTCACTAACTGACGTCACAAACGCAGACCCTGTGAAAGCAGACCAGAAAGGACCCAGTGATCATCTACACCAGAAAGTGACACCAGTCACAGATGAGGACAGGAAACTCATAGAATATTGCAGCACAGAGGGAGGCCATTTGGGCCATCGTGTTTGTGCCAGCTCCTCAAAAGAGCCACCCAATGAATCCCAATCGCCTGGGATTATTCTTTCCCAATGCCTCTGCTAATCTTTTGTTTTTCCAAGTAATTATCCAATTCCCTTTTGAAAGTTACTACTCCCCTTTCAGGCAGCACGTTCCAAACTACTGCCACAAGCTCCAAAGCCTAAAGTTCATTCGTTATCCGAGCCTGAGGCCTGTTCGGGCCAACACTGCTATCTCACTCCCTCACTAAACCTCACTCCCTCACTCCCTCACTAAACCTCGCTCCCTCACTAAACCTCGCTCCCTCACTCCCTCACTAAACCTCGCTCCCTCACTAAACCTCGCTCCCTCACTAAACCTCGCTCCCTCACTCCCTCACTAAACCTCGCTCCCTCACTAAACCTCACTCTCTCACTCCCTCACTAAACCTCGCTCCCTCACTAACTTCACTCCCTCACTAAACCTCGCTCCCTCACTCCCTCACTAAACCTCGCTCCCTCACTAAACCTCGCTCCCTCACTAAACCTCGCTCCCTCACTAAACCTCGCTCCCTCACTAAACCTCACTCCCTCACTAAACCTCGCTCCCTCACTAAACCTCGCTCCCTCACTAAACCTCACTCCCTCACTAAACCTCGCTCCCTCACTAAACCTCGCTCCCTCACTAAACCTCACTCCCTCACTAAACCTCGCTCCCTCACTCCCTCACTAAACCTCGCTCCCTCACTAAACCTCACTCCCTCACTAAACCTCACTCCCTCACTAAACCTCGCTCCCTCACTCCCTCACTAAACCTCGCTCCCTCACTAAACCTCGCTCCCTCACTAAACCTCGCTCCCTCACTAAACCTCGCTCCCTCACTCCCTCACTAAACCTCGCTCCCTCACTAAACCTCGCTCCCTTACTAAACCTCGCTCCCTCACTAAACCTTGCTCCCTCACTAAACCTCGCTCCCTCACTAAACCTCGCTCCCTCACTAAACCTCGCTCCCTTACTAAACCTCGCTCCCTCACTAAACCTTGCTCCCTCACTAAACCTCGCTCCCTCACTAAACCTCGCTCCCTTACTAAACCTCGCTCCCTCACTAAACCTCGCTCCCTCACTAAACCTCGCTCCCTCACTAAACCTCGCTCCCTCACTAAACTTCGCTCCCTCACTAAACCTCGCTCCCTCACTAAACCTCGCTCCCTCACTAAACCTCGCTCCCTCACTAAACCTCGCTCCCTCACTAAACCTCGCTCCCTCACTAAACCTCGCTCCCTCACTAAACCTCGCTCCCTCACTAAACCTCGCTCCCTCACTAAACCTCGCTCCCTCACTAAAACTCGCTCCCTCACTAAACCTCACTCCCTCACTAAACCTCGCTCCCTCACTAAACCTCGCTCCCTCACTAAACCTCGCTCCCTCACTAAACCTCATCCCTCACTAAACCTCACTCCCTCACTAAACCTCGCTCCCTCACTAAACCTCGCTCCCTCACTAAACTTCGCTCCCTCACTAAACCTCGCTCCCTCACTAAACCTCGCTCCCTCACTAAACCTCGCTCCCTCACTAAACTTCGCTCCCTCACTAAACCTCGCTCCCTCACTAAACTTTGCTCCCTCACTAAACCTTGCTCCCTCACTAAACCTCGCTCCCTCACTAAACCTCGCTCCCTCACTCCCTCACTAAACCTCGCTCCCTCACTAAACCTCACTCCCTCACTTAATCTTGCTACCTCACTAAGCCTCACTCACTCACTAAACCTCGCTCCCTCACTAAACCTCGCTCCCTCACTAAACCTCGCTCCCTCACTAAACCTCGCTCCCTCACTAAACCTCACTCCCTCACTTAATCTTGCTACCTCACTAAGCCTCACTCTCTCACTCCCTCACTAAACCTCGCTCCCTCACTAAACTTCGCTCCCTCACTCCCTCACTAAACCTCGCTCCCTCACTAAACTTCGCTCCCTCACTCCCTCACTAAACCTTGCTCCCTCACTAAGCCTCACTCACTCACTAAACCTCGCTCCCTCACTCCCTCACTAAACCTCGCTCCCTCACTCCCTCACTAAGCCTCACTCACTCACTAAACTTCACTCCCTCACTCCCTCACTAAACCTCGCTCCCTCACTCCCTCACTAAGCCTCACTCACTCACTAAGCCAAGAGACACACTCTCAAAAATCAAAAGATTTATGACTTTATTTTTCAACAGATAAACAAATATAAGGGTGAAACGGGAGCACTGCTGCCCCACAGCGCCAGGGACCTGGGTTCAATTCCCAGTGTGGGTCACTGTGCGGAGTCTGCATTTCTCCCCGCGTCTGCGTGGGTTTCCTCTGGGTGCTCCGGTTTCCTCCCAGAGTCCGAAGATAGGCAAGTTAGATGGATTAGCCATGGGAAATTCTCAGTGTCCCAGGATGGGGCACTCTGGGGCAATGGGACTGGCAATGGGTTGGGGATTTAGTGGGGTAAATACGTGAGGTTACAGAGATAGGGCCTGGGTGGGACGCTGTGTCAAAGAGTCAGCGCAGGCTCGATGGGCCGAATATCCTCCTTCTGCTCAGTAGAGATTCTGTGATTCTAGTTCAGCAGTTGGTTGAAAAAGGGTGGAGTTCTTTACAAGAACTCGAATATCTAAAACTGCTTTCGAATTTCTCTTTTAAATCCACCCACTATCACCATATTGCAGCTCTGAGAAATTGATTTTACAAAAAGACATTTGCCTAAAAGAGGGAGCAAGTTATCACAAGATGGTTTAAACAAATAAGGAATTTATCTTCTACATTTCATTAGTTCTGAACTTCCAAGAGTTTGCACAGATTAGCCAAATACTCCAAAATGTTTTAGAAGGGCATTGTCAAGACAAAATATCTCCCAAATCAAATTAATGTTCTCCAAAAATGTGTGCCGTTGTTCATTCCATGAATATTCCAACTGACCTGTGATTAATCTCTTTCATTTCAGTGGAAATGTTTTTTCACCAGTTGCAAAGCTTAAATCAGAAACTATTCAGTCGTTCTGGTATCACCAAATTAAAAGTGGATCAATGGTTAGCCCATTGTCTAACAGGGAGATCATAGAAGTTCAGGATCCCTACAGTTCAGAGGCATGTTGACTCTCTCTGATAGAGCATCTCAGCAAGAAGTCTCACAACACCAGATTAAAGTCCAACACAAGCCATAGGCTACCAAATAAACCTGTTGGACTTTAACCTGGTGTTGTGAGACTTCTTACTATGCCTACCCCAGTCTAACACCAGCATCTCCACATCAGAACATCTTACCCAGACTGTAACCCCACTCACTCATAGCTAATACCCTCCATACCAGGCAACATGCTGGTAAATCTTTTCTGTACCCTCTCCACATCCTCCACATATGGATGAAAACTCTCCACATATGGATGAAAAGGGATTGGTATAGGCTAGTGGGTCATTGTTTTTGTAACTGGTCGGCGCAACATCGTGGGCCGAAGGGCCTGTTCTGTGTTGTAATGTTCTATGTTCTATGTTCTGGTAGTGTGGCAACCAGAATTGAACACTAATTCCAAGTGTAGCCCAACTAAGGTTACAAAGAACAACACAGCACGGGAAACAGGCCCTTCGGCCCAACGAGCCCGCGCCGCCGTCCCATGGTCAGTGACCTATTCATGATTTTAGTCTATGCCTAACGTGTGAGGATCAGGGAGGTTCAATATAGGGACAATTTGTTACCCAATCAATCAGCCTAAAAGCACATTTTTGGGATGTGGGAGGAAACCGGAGCACCCGGAGGAAACCCACGCAACCATGGGGAGAACGCGCAAACTCCCACGGACACAGGCCCAAATCCATGTGTCCGCACAGCAACAGAGATAGTCTCTGAGCTGCCATGATGCCCTCGAGATGGTCCAGTTTACGCAGTTCTACAAAGCTGCAACACAACTTGCCAATTTTTAAACTCAGCGCCCCGGCCGATGAAGGCAAGCCTGCCGTATGCCTTCTTGACTACCTTCTCCACCCGCACTATCGCTTTCAGTGACCTGTGTACCTGTACGCCCAGATCCCTCTGCCTATCAACACTCTTAAGGGTTCTGCCACATCTCTCCTGTGGGGTGATGCCCACAGCTCAGTGCGGCAGTTCTGAATTCAAATTGAAAAGATCAGAGTATGACGAGATTCAGAAACTCCCTACAATAAAGTCACGGGGTTTGATCAGGCCGGGCTCTGTGAGAACAGCTAAAGGCAGGGGAAGGTTCTGGTAATGTCAGATAGCTTTATCAGAAGCCACCGCACTGCCAACTGTCAGCTCTCTCGCGTCACATGTGTGGGAGGTGAAGTGGCTTTCACCGCAAAGATACAGATGGATCGACAATCATGACCAGAGCACCTTCCAGTTACCTGCCAGCAGCCTCCGGAACTGCTGGCTGTATCTGATTCGTGAGCCACACTCCAAAATATCAGCTCCATACTCCCAATGACCCTTCCCCCACAACTAGTCTGATTCCCGGACTGAAGAGAGAGATTGAGGAAAGATTGAGTCAGAAAAACAGAAAATGATTGAGTAAACGGCGCACTTTTTAAAAATTCATTCATGGGATACAGGCGTCGCTGGCTGAGTCCAACATTTATTGCCCATCCCTAGTTGCCCTTGGAGGGCAGTTGAGAGTCAACCACATTGCTGTGACTCTGGAGTCACATGTAGACCAGACTGTGACAGATTTCGTTCCCTAAAGGACGTTAGTCAACCAGACTCGATGGGCCAAAGGGCCTATTTCTGCACTGTAAGGTTCTATGATTCTAGATGGGTTTTTCCAACAATCAACAGTGGTTTTATGGTCATCGGTAGATTCTTAATTCCAGATTTTTCTTTATTGAATTCAAATTCCACCATCTGCCAGTGGCAGGATTTGAACCTGGGTCCCCAGAACATTAGTTGAGTTTCTGGATTAAAAGTCCAGCAATTTTTAATTCCATGAGGCCATCACCTCCCGCTTTGTTCCCAAGAATGGAAGGTGATCTCATTAAAACAGGCTTGACAGGGTGGTTGCTGAGAGGCTGTTTTCCCGAGCATGAGAGAGTGTCAGATTAGTTTGGAATCGGTCACCATTTAGGAATGAGCTAAGGAGGAATTTCTTCACTCAAAGGATATTTATTTGGAATTCCCTGGCTCGGAGAGTCATGGATGCAGGGTCATTGAGTATATTCAATACACTGGGCGTGGCACAGTGGTTGGCACTGCTGCCTCACAGCGCCAGGGACCTGGGTTTGATTCACTGCCTTTGTGGAGTTTGCGCATTCCCCCCGTGTCTGCGTGGGTTTCCTCCGGGTGCTCCGGTTTCCTCCCACAGTCTAAAAGATGTGCTGGTTAGGGTGCATTGATCTGAACGGGTGCCAGACTGTGACCACCAGGGGAATTTCACAGTAACTTCATTGCAGTGTAAATGTAAGCCTAACTTGTGATTAATAAATAAACTTTACTTTTATATTCAAGGCAGGAATCGATCCGATCATGAGGAAATGGAGATGGGTGCATCCAGATAAAAGATCAGCCGTAGTTTTAGCGAACAGTGGAGCAGGTTTGAGGGGTGGAAGGGTCTCCTCCTCCCCCCGACTGGCACTGGTTAACATCCCCCCTTCCATCTGGAAGTTCTCATTTTGTGAGGAATTTCTCAAGGTGACCTGATTATAGATCCTCAGATCCTCAACATGAATATTCCATTTTTCAGCACAGATTCAGAATAACAGTTTGCATTTATATAGCGCCTTTCATGTTGTAAGACATCTCATCACGGGAGCAAATGTCAGACAAGAAGCTGACACTCAGCCGCATGTTCGGTCAAATGACAAAAAAGTGTAGTTAAACAGATAGATGGGTCTTAAAGGAGGAGAAGGAGATGGAGAGGTTTAGGGAGGGAATCCCAGGGCTTAGATTCCAGGAGGCTGAAACTGCAGAGACTAATGACGGACGAGGCCAGAACTGCAGGAGGCCAGGGGCCTTTGACAGTTGTAGAGTTGTAAGGTTTACAGAGATAGGGAGGAGCCAGTTTCAGTAAGTAAGGATTCAAGGACAGGTAGTGTGTGTGTGTGTATGAGTGTGTGTGTGTGAGTGTGTATGAGTGTGAGTGTGTGTGTGTGAGTGTGAGTGTGTATGAGTGTGAGTGTGAGTGTGTGTGTGTGAGTGTGAGTGTGTGTGTGTGAGTGAGTGTGAGTGTGAGTGAGTGTGTGTGTGAGTGTGAGTGTGTGTGTGTGAGTGTGAGTGTGAGTGTGTGTGTGTGAGTGTGTGTGTGTGTGAGTGAGTGTGAGTGTGAGTGAGTGTGTGTGTGTGAGTGAGTGTGAGTGTGAGTGAGTGTGTGTGTGTGAATGTGAGTGTGTGAGTGTGAGTGTGAGTGTGAGTGTGAGTGAGTGTGTGTGAGTGTGAGTGTGTGTGAGTGTGAGTGTGAGTGTGAGTGTGTGTGTGAGTGTGAGTGTGTGTGAGTGTGAGTGTGAGTGTGTGTGTGTGTGAGTGTGAGTGTGTGTGAGTGTGAGTGTGAGTGTGAGTGAGTGTGTGGAGAGGATGCTGAGGTTATTGCCACCGTGCAGTGGGAAGTCCTGGTGTTGAGCAGGTGAACACCTCCCTCACTGTTTGTTTCCTCCACCAATAAGTGCAGTAAAATCTACCTCACACTGTGCCTCACCCTGTCTACCATTCACACTGGATGTTCTCCTCAATCATCAACTGATAAGAAATTGATTCTTGTCACAGGAGCTAAAGATGATGCATTTCCTGAGGGACATGCAGGAGAGAAAGACTCACATCTCTACCGAGCTTTTTCTGATCTCAGGCCATCCCAAAATATTCTGCAGCCAAAATAGTCCTTTCCGAGTGAGCTAAGTGTCGTAATGTAGGAAAAGGGGTGGCCAATTTGTGCATAGCAAGATCCCACAAACAGCAATGTGATAATGAGTAGATAATCTGATATTGGTTGAAAGATTAATATTGGCCAAATTGTTAATAGAGGCCCCTAGGGTAGGGGCTGGCCTGGTGGTGTTGTTACTAGATTGTTAATCCAGAAACAAGGACCCTATTCCTGCCACAGCAGATGGTAGAGTTGGAATTCAATAATATCTGGAATTAAGAATCTACTGATGACCAGGAAACCATTGTGGATTGTCAGGAAAACCCATCTGGTTCATTAATGTCCTTTAGGGAAGGAAATCTGCCATCCTTACCCGGTCTGGCCTACATGTGACTCCAGAGCCACAGCAATGTGATTGATTCTCAACTGCCCTCAGGCAACTAGGGATGGGCAATAACTGCTGACCCAGCCAGCGACACCCATGACCCACGAATGAATTAAAAAAATGGGGAGTAGACTGGGCCTCAGTTTAATGCCTCATCCAGATTGCACTTCCAGCAATGCTGCATTCCCTCGGTACCGCGTTCCCTCAGTACCACATTCCCTCAGTACTGCGTTCCCTCAGTACTGCATTCCCTCAGTATGGCGTTCCCTCAGTACCACCTTCCCACAGTACCGCGTTCCCACAGTACCGCGTTCCCTCATTACCGCGTTCCCACAGTACCGTGTTCCCGCAGTACCGCGTTCCCTCAGTACCGCGTTCCCACAGTACCGCGTTCCCACAGTACCGTGTTCCCACAGTACCGTGTTCCCACAGTACCGCGTTCCCGCAGTACCGCGTTCCCACAGTACCATGTTCCCTCAGTACCGCATTCCCTCAGTACCACGTTCCCTCAGTACCATGTTCCCTCAGTACCGCATTCCCTCAGTACCACGTTCCCTCAGTACCACGTTCCCTCAGTACCACGTTCCCTCAGTACCACGTTCCCTCAGTACCGCATTCCCTCAGTACCACGTTCCCTCAGTACCACGTTCCCTCAGTACCGCATTCCCTCAGTACCACGTTCCCTCAGTACCATGTTCCCTCAGTACCGCATTCCCTCAGTACCACGTTCCCTCAGTACCACGTTCCCACAGTACCATGTTCCCTCAGTACCACGTTCCCTCAGTACCATGTTCCCTCAGTACCGCATTCCCTCAGTACCATGTTCCCTCAGTACCGCATTCCCTCAGTACCACGTTCCCTCAGTACCATGTTCCCTCAGTACCGCATTCCCTCAGTACCATGTTCCCTCAGTACCGCATTCCCTCAGTACCATGTTCCCTCAGTACCGCATTCCTTCAGTACCACGTTCCCTCAGTACCGCATTCCCTCAGTACCACATTCCCTCAGTACCATGTTCCCTCAGTACCACATTCCCTCAGTACCACGTTCCCTCAGTACCGCATTCCCTCAGTACCATGTTCCCTCAGTACCGCATTCCCTCAGTACCACGTTCCCTCAGTACCATGTTCCCTCAGTACCGCATTCCCTCAGTACCATGTTCCCTCAGTACCGCATTCCCTCAGTACCATGTTCCCTCAGTACCGCATTCCTTCAGTACCACGTTCCCTCAGTACCGCATTCCCTCAGTACCACATTCCCTCAGTACCATGTTCCCTCAGTACCACATTCCCTCAGTACCACGTTCCCTCAGTACCGCATTCCCTCAGTACCATGTTCCCACAGTACCGCATTCCCTCAGTACCATGTTCCCACAGTACCGCATTCCCTCAGTACCATGTTCCCACAGTACCACATTCCCACAGTACCATGTTCCCACAGTACCGCATTCCCTCAGTACCACATTCCCACAGTACCATGTTCCCTCAGTACCGCATTCCCTCAGTACCACATTCCCACAGTACCACGTTCCCTCAGTACCGCATTCCCTCAGTACCATGTTCCCACAGTACCGCATTCCCTCAGTACCATGTTCCCACAGTACCGCATTCCCTCAGTACCATGTTCCCTCAGTACCGCATTCCCTCAGTACCGTGTTCCCACAGTACCGCATTCCCTCAGTACTGCGTTCCCTCAGTAACGCATTCCCTCAGTACCGCATTCCCTCATACCGCGTTCTCTCAATACTGTGTTCCCTCAATACTGCGTTCCCTCAGTACCGCACTCCCTCAGTACTGCATTCCCTCAGTACCGCATTCCCTCAGTACTGTGTTCCCTCAGTACCGCGTTCCCTCAATACTGTGTTCCCTCAGTACTGCGTTCCCACAGTGCTGTGTTCCCCCAGTACTGCGTTCCCACAGTACTGCGTTCCCCCAGTACCGCATTCCCACAGTACTGTGTTCCCTCTGTAGTGTGTTCCCCGAGTACCGCACTAGCTGTGTCAGCCTGGATCATATGGATAAATCTCTGGAGCTGGGATTAAATCCTCAGCGCTGAATGCTGTGCACTGACGCCTCAGGGAATATTTATAAAAAATCACAAATATACTTCCAATCGTTAGGAATATCCCCAATACCAGCGAGAAGCAGCGGGAATAAGGTCACAAGGTCAGGCAGTAGCTTCATCAGCCAGAATTGGGGGGGAAACTGGCAAGAGAGTGGGGGGAGGGGGGTGGGGGACAACACCGAACTTGTCTGGAATGTGATGTGTTAAAGAAATCTCGACGTGTACAATTGATCCAACTCTGTAATCATCAACAGAGTTCATTCAAACTGGAAAGAAAACAATCCTGTCACCAGTTTGACTTTGATTAACAAATGAGCAAAATGCAAAGTACTCTGTGGGCCTCACACACCGTGAAGTGTTTTTTTATCTCATCCCGACCACCTGGAGCCAGCACTGCCTCCCACCCCGGGATCTTCCTCTGCTCCCGTTCCCGCTCTCTGTATTCCTCACTCCCCACTCTCCATCCTCGCTCCTCCTCCCCATTCCCACTCCTCAGTCAATCGGTACAGCAGACAGACTCAATTCCAGAGATTTGTTCTTGTAACTAGGAGACGTGCTGAGAGAGGCCCGCAGTCTATTGGGGGAACTACGAAGCTGAGGTCCCACTAGCCCCTCCCCGATCATAGGATCTCGACAATGCAGAAGAGGCCATTTGGCCCATCGAGTCAACACCCACTTTCTGATAGAATATCTTATCCAGGTCCCTCCTGCAGCCCTATCCCCATGACCCCGCACATTTAGCATGGCCAATCCATCTAACCCACGCATCTTTTGGAGGAAACCGGAGCATCCGGAGGAAGCCCAGGCAGACATGGGGAGAATGTGCAGCATCCACACGGACAGTGACCCGAGGCTGGAATCGAACCCGGGTCCCTGGCTCTGCGAGGTCCCTGTGCCACCGAAATTATGAGGTTTTGTCTTTGCTCTGAGGTTACCCAGATGGAAATAAATTTGCAAATTGGTGGAGTGTTGAGTCTCCCACCTTCTGGTAATGAGTAATTTTCACTCGAATTTGCCAGTTGTTGTACGTGGCAGTTCCCTGATTTGCAAAGGTACTGAACCATCATGCAACTGACCAATTATCAGAAATCAGGATTGTCACTCTGTGTTTTATTTTCCTGCAGTTTTCTACAATCAGCACTTGTGAGGCACCCACTGAGCTTAATTATATCCTGGTAAACAAAAGCAGCCCATTCAACTTCCGCATCCACGGCTCTGGTTCATTTGCATTGCTGGCCCTTTATGTTTCAGTCCTGGAAGAAAGATTTGCATTCAAACGGAACCAAGGAGTATCCTGCTTCTACCCAACCAGGGAGTGGGTGAGATACATTCAGTTTCACTAGCCCTTCCCGCCATCAGCCAGTTCAAATCTCCTCCTCAGAAACCCCTGCCTCTCTACTTCTCAATATTTCAGGACGTCCTCTTTTTAAAGTTTATTTATTAGTGTCACAAGCAGGCTTACATTAACACTGCAATGAAGTGACTGTGAAAATCCCTTAGTCGCCACACTCCAGCGCCTGTTCGGGTGCACTGAGAGAATTTAGCACGTCCAATGCACCCTAACCTGCACCGTCTTTCAGACTGTGGGAGGAACTGGAGAAAATCCATGCAGGGAGTACGTGCAGACTCCACACAGACACTGATCCAAGCCGGGAATCAAACCCATGTACCCAGCGCTGTGAGAGAGCAGTGCTAACCACTGTGCTGCCCATATGTCAAAAGCTTCAAGTTTTTAGGTGTCCAGATCACCAGCAACCTGTTCCAGTCTCCCCCATACTGACACTATAGTTAAGAAAGCCAAACAAAGCCCCTACTTTCTCAGAAGACTAAGGAAATTTGGCATGTCCGCTACGACTCTCACCAAATTTTACAGATACACCATAGAAAGTCTTCCTGGTTGTATCACAGCTTGGTATGAGCTCCTGCTCTGCCCAAGAAACTATAACAGTCATGCACGTAGCCCAATCCATCACGCAGACCAGCCTCCCATCCATTGACTCTGTCTACATTTCCCACTGCCTCAGCAAAACAGCCAGCATAGTTGAAGACTCCACACACCCCGGACATTCTCTCTTTCACCTGGGAAAAAGATGCAAAGTCTGAGGTCCCATACCGACCAACGCAAGAACAGCTTCTTCCCTGCTGTTGTCAGACTTTTGAATGGACCCACCTCGCATTAAGTTGATCTTTTCTCTACACCCTCGCTGTGACTGTAACACTACATTCTGCACTCTCTCCTTTCCTTCTCTATGAACGAGTATGCTTTGTCTGTATAGCGCGCAAAAAACAATTCTTTTCACTGTATGTTAATACATGTGACAATAATAAATCAAATCAATCAAATCAAATGTCCTATAGCATGTTAGAGCCACTAAGGTGCATTTTGAAGTGTAGTCACTGGGCAGGATTTTCCAGTCCTTCCACCAATTGGATCTTCCAGTCCTGCTGAAGGCGACCCCCCGGCTATGAGCTCCCAGGAGGTGGGATGGGCCGACGCCACATGAAAAGCTACAAGACATAGTGGGACTAGAAGACACTGCTGGCAGCCAATGGCGAGCTGCCTCCAACTCTGAAAACATGCCATGGTGGGGTCTGGAAAATCTGTTTAAAGCAGAAAATGAGGCACACAACAAGCTCACAGACAGCATTCAGATAGTGAGCAGATAAACCACTATAGTGAAGTCATATTCCGCTCAATAATTAACTGGTTACCCTCTCCACAGATACTGCCTGACCTGCTGTGTACTCCCCAACACTTCCTGCTTCTGTTTCAGATTTCAGTTTCTGCACCAGTTTTAGTGTTGTTGGATGAAGGATTTTGGGGCAGTGCAGTGGTACAGTGGTTAGCGCTGCTGCCTCACAGCGCCACAGACCCAGGTTCGGTTCCCGGTTTCAGTCACTGTCTGTGCAAAGTCTGCACATTCTCCCGTGTCTGCGTGGGTTTCCTTCGGGTGCTCTGACTTCCTCTCTCAGTCCAAAGGTGTGTGGGTTAGGTGATTGGCCACATTAAATTGCCCTTAGTGTCAGGGGGACTAACTAGGGGGGAGTAGCTAAGTACATGGGTTATAGAATAAGGCCTGGGTGGGATTGTGGTCAGTGCAGACTCAATGGGCCGAATGGCCTTCTTCTGCACTGTAGAATTCTATGATTCTGTGATGATAGCAGAACTAGAGAGCACAGTCTCAAAATAAGGGGGGGGACAGTTTAGAACAGAGTTGAAGAGGAACTTCTTCACTCAAAGGGTGGTGAATCTCTGGAATTCTCTGCCCGTTGAAGTGGTGGAGGCTGCCTCGCTAAGTATATTTAAGTCACGGATAGATAGGTTTTTGACAGACCAAGGGAATTAAGGGTTATGGGGAGAAAGCGGGAAATGTGGAACTGATCCACTTCAGATCAGCCGTGATCTTATTGAATGGCGGGGCAGGCTCGAAGGGTTAGATGGCCTACTCCTGCTCCTATTTCTTATGCTCTTAAGATTATTTACGGACACCAAGGAGAACTCCTCAGGCCTTCTTCAAAATGGACTCTTCCATGCCTCCACACATGCTGTGTGGAGTTTGCACATTCTCCTCGTGTCTGCGTGGGTTTTCTCCGGGTGCTCCGGTTTCCTCCCACAGTCCAAAGATGTGTGGGTTAGGTTCATTGGCTATGCTAAAATTGCCCTTAGTATCCTGGGATGTGTAGGTTAGAGGGATTAGCAGGTAAAATGTGTAGGGATATGGGGATAGGGTCTGGGTGGGATTGTGTTCGGTGCAGACTCGATGGGCCGAAGGGCCTGTTTCTGCACTGTAGGGGTTCTAGGTACCTGAGAGGGCCAATGGGACTCTGTCCATGAACAAAGGGTCAGGCCATTCAGCCCACCAAGTGTGCCCCACCTCTGTGCCAGATTTCCTACAATCTTTGATGTTTTTAGTCTCCAGGAATCTCCGGTTTGTGTTCTGAACAGACTCAGTGATTGAGTTTCTGGGGAGGAGAATTCCAAACATCACCAACCTCTGAGTGAAGAAATTCCTCCTCACAAAGGGTCGGCCATTCAAGACTGAGACTGTGCCCCTGGTTCCAGACCCCCAGCTGGGGGGAAACATCTTATCCACATCCGCCCTCAAAGGACCGTCTACATTTCAATAAGGTCACCCCTCGCTCTCTGACACTCGAGGGAACACAGAGCCAGTCTCTTCAATCTCTCCCATAAAACAATCTCTCCACCACAAGGGATTACCCTTCGCTGCACTCCCTCCAAGGCAATTATATTCGTCCTTAGATAAGGAGACCAGAATAGCTCACAACACTTTAGATGAGGTCATTGAGGTTTACAGCATGGAAACAGGCCCTTCAGCCCAACCTGCTGCCTATCCACCTCTACTACTGCCTCTGCCAGCTTGTTCCAGACACTCACCACCCTCTGAGGAAAAAAATTGCCCTCAGCACCCTTTTGTATCTCTCCCCTCTCACCTAAACCTACGCCCTCTAGTTTCAGGCTCCCCTACCTTTGGAAAAAGATGTTGACTATCCAGCTATGGTCTCACCAAGGCACTACATAAATGCAGCAAGACAGCTTCACTCCTGTGCTCTCATCCTTGCAATGAAGGCTAAACATACCAATTGCATTGCTAACTGCTGTGCTGCACCACCTTACCAGCTTCAGTGTCTCATGGACAAGGACTCCCAGATACCTTTGGACATCAACATTCCCAACCCTCTCGCCATTTAAGAAATACTGTTTAGAAACATAGAAACGAGAAGCAGGAGGCAATTCAGCCCTTTGAGTCTGCTCCATTCATATTGATCGTGGAATTCAATATCCTGATCCCCCCCCAATATCCCTTGATCCCTTTAGCCCCAAAAAGTGAAATCTGATTTCTTTTTGCAATCACACAACATTTTGGCCTCAACTATTTTCTGTGGGAGTGAATTCCACACATTCACCACCCTCTGGGTGAAGAAATTTCTCCTCACCTCAGGTTTACCCTTATCCTTCAACCATGAGCCCCAGTCAGCACTGATCCATGCGATACCCCAGGATGGTAACAGTCTACCATCCTGAGAAAGATCCGTCTGTTAACCAATTCTCCATCCATCCCAGTAATATTATCTTCCTGTGTGAGACTTTTTGATTTGATTTGATTTATTATTGTCATTGTGGACACTTTAAAACAATGGTATAAATCTACATAAGAACATAAGAAATAGGAGCAGGAGTAGGGCCATCTAGCCTTCGAGCCTGCCCCGCCATTCAATAAGATCATGGCTGATCTGTCGTGGCTCAGTTCCAACCCGCGTCTTAAAAATATTTAGCGAGGCAGCCTCCACCACTTCAACGGGCAGAGAATTCCAGAGATTCACCACCCTTTGAGTGAAGAAGTTCCTCCTCAACTCCGTTCTATTGAATCTGCAGAGTCAATATGGATTCATGTAAAGGAAATCGTGCTTGGCAAACCAGTTGGAGTTTTTAAGGATATCACCAAGGTGCAGATAAAGGAGAGCCGATGGAATGGGGTGAGGGGGGATCATTTTCCAGTCCCACTGCAGCATGTTCTTCTGGTGGCAGAGGTGGGCTCTCACTATTAGCTGCTGGTGGGATCTTCCAGTCCCGCCAATGTCTGGGACGTTTTGTGTGGCTTCCCTGTCCCTGGGGGGTTGGGGGGGTTTCCGGTTTCCTCCCCCAGTCCAAAGGTGTGTGGGTTAGGTGCATTGGCCATGCTAAATTGTCCCTAGTGTCAGGGGGATTGACAGGCTATGGGAACAGAATTTGGGTGGGGTTGCGGTCGGTGCAGACTTGATGGGCCAAATGGCCTCCTTCTGCACTGTAGGGGTTCTATAATCCAGAGCCTTATCCATCAGTTACTGCGCAACAGAACAGAAAATGCTGGAAAATCTCAGCAGGTCTGACAGCTTCTGCAGAGAGAGAATAGACATGATGTGGAGATGCCGGCGTTGGACTGGGGTAAACACAGTAAGAACTCTCCGTTCACCTGACGAAGGGACAAACCCCGAAAACTTGCGAGTTTACTACCAAATAAATCGGTTGGACTTAAACCCTAGAGTGTAGAAGGAGGCCATTCGGCCCATCAAGTCTGCACCAACCGCAAGCCCATCCAAATCCTATCAGACTTCTTCCTGAGAGAGAATAGAGCCAATGTTTCGAGTGATGAAGGGTCATCCAGACTTGAAACGTTCGCTCTAAACTCTCTCCACAGAGGCTGTCAGACCTGCTGAGATTTTCCAGCACCCACAGGATTTTATCTTAATAACGTCTCACAATCTGCCAGTTAAAGATTCTGTTTTCATTAACAATGGAACAAGTGACTCAGCTATTTGCATAGACAGAGTCGGTGCTCCCAGAACCTGTTCCCCTCTCATCTCCAATACTGAATTAATTCTGTTTTTAATGGCCTGATTTGCCTCTTGAGTCGAGGCTGAAAGCTGGGTCTGTTCTGAAATCTAGATTCCTTCTCAACAAACACCTCCCTCAGTGCCAGGGCACATTTGTTTGTCAAATCAGGAACCTGCTCAGCTTCTCCCGATACCTCCCCTCCCCAAGCAGCCGATTGGAGGAGGGAGGGTTGTTGGGGAGTGGGGGGGAGGCCGGGGCGCTCGTGGGCTGCAGAGGGTAAAGGTTGCAGTCAAATCTGCCTGTGGCTGCGAGCAAAATCCCAGCACCCGTCTCTCCCAGCCGCTTATAGAGACAAGGCGGCAATACAGAGAATTAACGCCGTCCATGCCAGCTCTGTGTTTAGGGAGAGATTGTGGAGGCAGGTACGATAGTGGCTTTTAAGGGGCGTCTTGACAAATACATGAATAGGATGGGATTAGAGGGATACGGTCCCCGGAAGGGTCAGGGGTTCTGGTTCAGGTCGGGGCAGGTGTGGAGGGCCGTAGGGCCTGTTCCTGTGCTGGAATTTTTCTTTGCTTTATTATTTATTTCTCTGCGTTGACTCCGTCCGTGGAGAGCAACACCTGTAACGGTGCAAATCTGTACCAGTGAGCATGGGCGACACGGTGGTTGGCACTGCTGCCTCACAGCACCAGGGACCCGGGTTCGATTCCTGGTTCGGGTCACTGCCGGAGTGGAGTTTGCACATTCTCCCCGTGTCCGTGTGGGTTTCCTCCAGGTGCTCCGGTTTCCCCTCACAGTCCAAACGACGTGCTGGGTTAGGGTGCATTGCCAATGCTAAATTCTCCCTCGGTGTAACCCGAACAGGCACCGGAGTGTGGTGACTAGGGGATTTTCACAGTAACTTCGTTACAGTGTTAATGTATGACTACTTGTGACCTTAATAAATAAGCTTTAAACTTTGAACATCTGTGCCAGTGCACAGCTGTGCCAGTGCACATCTGTACCAACTCACACCTGTGCCAATGCACAGCTGTACCAACTCACACCTGTACCAGCTCACACATGTAGCAGTGCACATCTGTGCCAGTGCACATCTGTACCAACTCACACCTGTGCCAGTGCACATCTGTACCATTTCACACATGTACCAGTGCACATCTGTACCAACTCACACCTTGTGCCAGTGCACATCTGTACCAACTCACACCTGTGCCAGCGCACATCTGTACCATTTCACACATGTACCAGTGCACATCTGTACCAACTCACACCTGTGCCAGTGCACATCTGTACCATTTCACACATGTACCAGTGCACATCTGTACCAGTGCATACCTGTTGCAGCTCACACCTGTACTGGTGCACATCTGTATCCACCTGCATACCTGTTAATATTGCACCTTCCTGCACTCCCGTTGTACTCCTGTATCACTGCAGACCTTCACCCTCTGGAGCTGATGTTCACTCGTGCACATTCCAGCAGGAGCAGGAACCCTGGTTTTGTCCTCTGCCGAGTTCAGTGAGTGAGATCACTCACTGAGGCCCCCCCCCCCCCACACACACACACACACACCTTGTAACGACCTGCATTGTTATAGCGACAGCTGGCCACTCTAAAGCACTTTGCAGCCAACGAGGCACTTCTTGAAATGCAGCCACTGCTGTAAAGTAGGAAACGAGGCAGCCAATGTTGTGCACAGCAAGATCCCACTAGCTGAGGGAGGGTTAAACGTTGTTCAGGACTCCAGGGAGAACTCCCTGCTCTTTGATAGCAACGTGGGAACCTGTCATCTCCACCCGAGCAGGTGGGGCCTTGCTGTAACCCATCATTTGATAGGCGTCTCTCTGTCAATGCAGCACTCCCTCCGCACAGAACTGCACTTTCAGCCTCAGCTGCTGTGCTCAAGCCCGAGTGTGAGACTCGATCTCCGAACCTTCTGACTTGGGGGGGTAAGAGTGCTCCCTCTGAGCCGCACCTGACACCCGCCCCTTTCCATCCAGCCAGCTATTCCTGCACCCGTTTGCAACTGACCATGGATACTTACACAATACTGAGAGGGCCTAGATAGAGTGGATGCGTGAGAGGATGTTTCTACTCGCGAAAGAGGCTGGAACTCGAGGGCACAACCTCAGAGTGAAGGGACGATCCTTTAAAACAGAGATGAGGGGGGAATTTCTTCAGCCAGAGGATGGTGAACCTGCGGAACTCATTGCCACAGAGGGCTGTGGAGGCCGGGCCACTGAGTGTCTTTAGACAGAGATAGATAAGCTTTTGATCAATAAGGGGACGAGGGTTATGGGGAGGAGACAGGTCAGGCAATGCGGTGGCACAGAGGTCAGCACTGCTGCCTCACAGCACACCAGAGCCCCCGAGTTCAATTCCAGCCTTGGGTCATTGTCTGTCTGGGTGTCCTCTGGGTGCTCCAGTTTCCTCCCACTGGTTAGGGTGGGATTAGCCATGCTAAATTGCCCTTAGTGTCAGGGGGGACTAGCTAGGGTAACTGCACGGGGCTGTGGGGATAGATCCTTGGTGGGACTGTGGTCAGTACAGACTCAACGGGCCAAATGGCCTCCTTGTACAATGTAGGGATTCTGTGAATGGGGATGAGAATTATCTCAGCCACGATCAAATAGTGGAGCAGACACGATGGGCTGAATGGCCTCATTCTGCTGCTATATTTAATGGTCTTGCGGATACAAGTTGTTGTTGTCTCACAGCTCCAGAGACCCGGGTTCAATTCCAGAGGTTACACCTGCAATAGCGCCAGGGATAGATCAGAATAATGAACGACTTAAAGAGTAAAAATGAGGGAAGAACTTGAACACTAATTCAAAAAGATTTTATTCTCAATAAACTCCTGGTGGATCATGAATGGAAACAGGAAAAGAAATAAAGAATCCTCACCACATCACACGAGGGATTGTCACCTCGGACTGGACATTTTGCTGGAAGTTTCATCATCTCCGACCAACCCCCGCCTCCCCCTCAACTGCATGTCACCCCCCCCCCCCCCCACCCCCACCCCCACCCCCGACCTCTCCTGTCATTGGCTGCCCGAAATATCCACCTTCACAAAGACAAAAAAAAAAATGCTGGAAAATCTCTGCAGGTCCGACAGCAACTGCAGAGAGAGAGGAGAGAGCCAACCTTCCCCTCCCCAGGTGCTGTCAGACCCGCTGAAATTTTCCAGCATTTTCTGATTTTGTTTCGGTTTCCAGCATCTGCAGTATTTTACCTTCGTGTCCATCCCCCAACCTTCCCACAGCCAATCAGAAGGAGAATGGACTTTTCATGAGCCTCATTGGATGATCCTTGACTTCTGTTTATCCATTCGTGGGGACAGGGGCGTCACTGATTGGCCAGCTTGTAATTGTCCATCCTTAATTGCCCTTAAACTGAGCGGCTTTGGCCATTTCAGAGGGCAGCTGGGAGTCAACCACGTTGGTCTGGAGTCACATGTAGGCCAGGCCGGGTAAGGTGAGCAGATTTCCTTCCCTAAAGAACTTTAGTGAACCAATTGGGTTTTTCCAACAATAGTTTCGTGCTCATCAGTAGATTCTTAATTCCAGATTTGTTTTATTGAATTCAAATTCCACCATCTGCCGTGGCGGGGTTCGAACCCGGGGTCCCCAGAACGTTCCCCTGGGTCTTTGGATTAAATAGCCCAGCGATAATACGACCAGGCCAATGTTTCCCCTTATCCATCTATAAGCACCTATACTTCACGTCCGATATCACTACAACTCATAAACAGAACTTTGCAAAGACGGTTTTCTGAAAATGCGAGATTTTTTCAAATGCCCCCAATGAGGTGGGGGGTGGGGGTGGAGGTGAGGGTTAGGGAGGGAGATGTGGGGGAGTGGGGGGAGTTGAGGGTATGTGGGGGAAGGTGGAGGTGGGGGAGGGAGATAGGGGGTGGGGGAGTGGGGAGGGTAGTGGGGGGGGGGGTAGGGCTGGGGAGGGAGGTGGGGGAAGTGGGGGGTGCGAAGTGAGGTAGGGGTAGGGAGGAAGGTGGGGGTGAGGGGGTGGGGAGAGAGGTGGAAGTGGGGGGGTGGGGAGGGAGGTGGAAGTGGGGGGTGGGGAAGGAGGTGGGGATGGAGGAGGTAGGGCTGGGGGGGGTATTAGGAGGAGGGTGGGGAGGGAGGTGGAGGAAGTGGGGGTGGGAAGGGGGATGAGGGGGGACGTGAGGGGGGAGGTGAGGGGGTTTTAGGTGGGGGGTGGGGAGGTAGGGGTGGGGGTTTTAGGAGGGGAATGAAGAGGGAGGTGAGGGGGTAGGGGTGGGGGTTTTAGGAGGGGGTGGGGAGGGAGGTGAGGGGGGTAGGGGTGGGGGTTTTAGGAGGGGGTGGGGAGGAGGTGAGGAGGTAGGGGTGGGGGTTTTAGGAGGGGAATGAGGAGAGAGGTGAGGGCGTAGGGGTGGGGGGTTTTAGGAAGGGAATGAGGAGAGAGGTGAGGGGGTAGGGGTGGGGGTTTTAGGAGGGGATGGGGAGGAAGGTGAGGGGGTAGGGGTGGGGTGGGGGGTTTTAGGAGGGGGTGGGGAGGGAGGTGAGGGGGTAGGGGTGGGGGTTTTAGGAGGGGGGTGGGGAGGGAGGTGAGGAGGTAGGGGGTGGGGGGTTTTAGGAGGGAGGTGAGGGGGGTAGGGGTGGGGGTTTTAGGAGGGGAATGAGGAGGGAGGTGAGGGGGTAGGGGTGGGGGTTTTAGGAGGGGGTGGGGGAAGGAGGTGAGGGGGGTAGGGGTGGGGGTTTTAGGAGGGGGGTGGGGAGGGAGGTGAGGGGGGTAGGGATGGGGGGTTTTAGGAGGGGGTGGGGAGGGAGGTGAGGGGGTAGGGATGGGGGTTTTAGGAGGGGGGTGGGGAGGGAGGTGAGGGGGCAGGGGTGGGGGTTTTAGGAGGGGGTGGGGGAGGGAGGTGAGGGGGTAGGGGTGGGGGTTTTAGGAGGGGGTGGGGAGGGAGGTGAGGGGGGTAGGGGTGGGGGTTTTAGGAGGGGAATGAGGAGGGAGGTGAGGGGGTAGGGGTGGGGGCTTTAGGAGGGGGCGGGGAGGGAGGTGAGGGGGGTAGGGGTGGGGGTTTTAGGAGGGAGGTGAGGGGGTAGGGGTGGGGGTTTTAGGAGGGGGTGGGGAGGGAGGTGAGGGGGGGTAGGGGTGGGGGTTTTAGGAGGGGGTGTGGGGAGGGAGGTGAGGGGGTAGGGGTGGGTGTTTTAGCAGGGGGTGGGGAGGGAGGTGAGGGGGTAGGGTTGGGAGTTTTAGGAGGGGGTGGGGGGTTTTAGGAGGTGGGGGGGGGTGGGGTGGGGGTTTTAGGAGGGGGTGGGGGTTTTAGGAGGGGGTGGGGGTTTTTAGGAGGTGGGGGGGGTAGGGATGGGGGTTTTAGGAGGGGGTGGGGGTTTTAGGAGGGGGTGGGGGTTTCAGGAGGGAGGTTGTGGGGGGAGGGGGGGGGTTGTGAGAGCAAAGAGGGGCCAGATGTTCTTTCCTGGCATTGCCCAGTTTCTCTCGGTTTAATGCCCGGGGGTGGGGGGGGGCGGGGGGTTGTTGCCCAGGCGATGACCTCTACCCAGCAGTCGGTGTGGAGGGGACGGGTGCTGCCGGTCACTGCGGGGAACGGTCAGTGGCGGCTGCCCGCTGTTGGATGCCCGCTGGGGTCTAACACTTCAGACCGTGCTGTGTCTCCCGGTGACGTCGCAGGTCCACCTTTCGCTGGAAGCCTTTGGCACACAGCTCGCAGCCGAAGGGTTTGAAGCCGGAATGTTTGCGGCTGTGAGTGATGAGGTTGGAGCTCTGGCTGAACGATTTGCCACAACCTGGCACTTGTGGGGTTTCTCACCTGGAAGTAAAACAGAGCCAAAAAGGCAGGTTAACAAAGGGAGCTCACACTTCCTTCTCTCACCTCAGGATAATCCCGCACTGCGACACCCGGTGAAACCGGGCTTTGACGTGTAGCCGCTGTTGTGGTGTACCTGGGCGGCTCGGTGGTTACCGCTGCTGCCTCACAGCGCCAGGGACCCGGGTTCGATTCCTGGCTTGGAGCACGGTCTATGCGGAGTTTGCACATTCTCCCCGTGTCTGCGTGGGGTTTCCCCCGGGTGTTCCGGTTTTCTCCCGCAGTCAGAATGTTAAAAATAAAAGCCAAAATAAATTGCCCCTCAGTGTCACAGGGAAAATCCATGTGGTTATGGGGATGGGGCCTGGGTGGGATTGTGGTCAGTGCAGACTCGATGGGCCCGAATGGCCTTTTTCTGTACAATAGGGATTCTATGACCCTCAGACTAGCACGATGGCGCACAGTCAGAGGGTCAGTGCTGAGGGAGTGCCGCACTGTCAGAGGGTCAGTGCTGAGGGGAGTGCCGCACTGTCAGAGGGTCAGTGCTGAGGGAGTGCCGCACTGTCAGAGGGTCAGTGTGCTGAGGGAGTGCTCTGCACTGTCAGAGGGTCAGTGCTGAGGGAGTTCCGCACTGTCAGAGGGTCAGTGCTGAGGGAGCGCCGCACTGTCGAGAGAGGTCAGTGCTGAGGGAGCGCCGCACTGTCAGAGGGTCAGTGCTGAGGGAGCGCCGCACTGTCAGAGGGTCAGTGCTGAGGGAGTAGTGCCGCACTGTCAGAGGGTCAGTGCTGAGGGAGTGCCGCACTGTCAGAGGGTCAGTGCTGAGGGAGTGCCGCACTGTCAGAGGGTCAGTGCTGAGGGAGCGCCGCACTGTCAGAGGGTCAGTGCTGAGGGAGTGCCGCACTGTCAGAGGGTCAGTGCTGAGGGAGTGCCGCACTGTCAGAGGGTCAGTGCTGAGGGAGTGCCGCACTGTCAGAGGGTCAGTGCTGAGGGAATGCCGCACTGTCAGAGGGTCAGTGCTGAGGGAATGCCGCACTGTCAGAGGGTCAGTGCTGAGGGAGTGCCGCACTGTCAGAGGGTCAGTACTGAGGGAGTGCCGCACTGTCAGAGGGTCAGTGCTGAGGGAGCGCCGCACTGTCAGAGGGTCAGTGCTGAGGGAGTGCCGCACTGTCAGAGGGTCAGTGCTGAGGGAGCGCCGCACTGTCAGAGGGTCAGTACTGAGGGAGTGCCGCACTGTCAGAGGGGTCAGTACTGAGGGAGTGCCGCACTGTCAGAGGGTCAGTCACGTGCTCACTGTGTGTGCCGCACTGTTGGAGTAGCTGATTCTCAGATCAGGGCTTTCTGTCCTCATTGGCTGCCAGGATTTTATCTGGAACACCAAATTTTCCGTTCTCATTTGCAATCGGTCCTGCCACAGAGCAGACCAGAGAACCCGACCCAAAACTATGTCTGATATCTCAGGAGGCCGTTACTTTGAGGAAAGTGCAGTGGTTCCCCGCAGTGTCACAGCCAATTGGTTATCCTCACCCAATACTGACAAAACAGATCATCTGGTCATTATCACATTGTTTAAATCATGTGTGTACCTGTGTGAATGTAGGTACATTCCTGTGTACCTGTGTGAATGTAGGTATATTCCTGTGTACCTGTGTGAATGTAGGTCTATTCCTGTGTACCTGTGTGAATGTAGGTATATTCCTGTGTACCTGTGTGAACGTAGGTATATTCCTGTGTACCTGTGTGAATGTAGGTGTATTCCTGTGTACCTGTGTGAATGTAGGTCTATTCCTGTGTACCTGTGTGAATGTAGGTATATTCCTGTGTACCTGTGTGAATGTAGGTATATTCCTGTGTACCTGTGTGAATGTAGGTATATTCCTGTGTACCTGTGTGAATGTAGGTGTATTCCTGTGTACCTGTGTGAATGTAGGTATATTCCTGTGTACCTGTGTGAATGTAGGTCTATTCCTGTGTACCTGTGTGAATGTAAGTATATTCCTGTGTACCTGTGTGAATGTAGGTATATTCCTGTGTACCTGTGTGAATGTAGGTATATTCCTGTGTACCTGTGTGAATGTAGGTATATTCCTATGTACCTGTGTGAATGTAGGTATATTCCTGTGTACCTGTGTGAATGTAGGTATATTCCTGTGTACCTGTGTGAATGTAGGTATATTCCTGTGTACCTGTGTGAATGTAGGTATATTCCTGTGTACCTGTGTGAATGTAGGTGTATTCCTGTGTACCTGTGTGAATGTAAGTATATTCCTGTGTACCTGTGTGAATGTAGGTATATTCCTGTGTACCTGTGTGAATGTAGGTATATTCCTGTGTACCTGTGTGAATGTAGGTATATTCCTATGTACCTGTGTGAATGTAGGTATATTCCTGTGTACCTGTGTGAATGTAGGTATATTCCTGTGTACCTGTGTGAATGTAGGTATATTCCTGTGTACCTGTGTGAATGTAGGTATATTCCTGTGTACCTGTGTGAATGTAGGTATATTCCTGTGTACCTGTGTGAATGTAGGTGTATTCCTGTGTACCTGTGTGAATGTAGGTATATTCCTGTGTACCTGTGTGAATGTAGGTCTATTCCTGTGTACCTGTGTGAATGTAAGTATATTCCTGTGTACCTGTGTGAATGTAGGTATATTCCTGTGTACCTGTGTGAATGTAGGTATATTCCTGTGTACCTGTGTGAATGTAGGTATATTCCTATGTACCTGTGTGAATGTAGGTATATTCCTGTGTACCTGTGTGAATGTAGGTATATTCCTGTGTACCTGTGTGAATGTAGGTATGCTTCTTCATGTCTGATTTCTGGTGGAAGCGTTTCCCACAGTACTGACAGGGATAAGGCCGGGTGTCTGAGTGGATCAGTAGGTGAGTAGACAATGTGGACGATCTCTTGAAGCTTTTCCCACACATTTTACATTCGAAGATTCTTTCCTGCAAAAGAAAATAACTCAAGTGAGTTCAACCCTTAAAAATCAAATCCCCCTCCTCTCCTGAAGGTGTTGACTCTCACTGGGGTACAGGGTCCCCCTCCTCTCCTGAAGGTGCTGACTCTCACTGGGGTACAGGGTCCCCCTCCTCTCCTGAAGGTGTTGACTCTCACTGGGGTACAGGGTCTCCCTCCTCTCCTGAAGGTGCTGACTCTCACTGGGGTACAGGGTGTCCCTCCTCTCCTGAAGGTGTTGACTCTCACTGGGGTACAGGGCCCCCCTCCTCTCCTGAAGGTGCTGACTCTCACTGGGGTACAGGGTCCCCCTCCTCTCCTGAAGGTGCTGACTCTCACTGGGGTACAGGGTCCCCCTCCTCTCCTGAAGGTGCTGACTCTCACTGGGGTACAGGGTCCCCCCTCCTCTCCTGAAGGTGCTGACTCTCACTGGGGTACAGGGTCTCCCTCCTCTCCTGAAGGTGCTGACTCTCACTGGGGTACAGGGTCCCCCTCCTCTCCTGAAGGTGCTGACTCTCACTGGGGTACAGGGTCCCCCCTCCTCTCCTGAAGGTGCTGACTCTCACTGGGGTACAGGGTCCCCCCTCCTCTCCTGAAGGTGCTGACTCTCACTGGGGTACAGGGTCCCCCCTCCTCTCCTGAAGGTGCTGACTCTCACTGGGGTACAGGGTCCCCCCTCCTCTTCTGAAGGTGCTGACTCTCACTGGGGTACAGGGTCCCCCTCCTCTCCTGAAGGTGCTGACTCTCACTGGGGTACAGGGTCCCCCCTCCTCTCCTGAAGGTGCTGACTCTCACTGGGGTACAGGGCCCCCCCTCCTCTCCTGAAGGTGCTGACTCTCACTGGGGTACAGGGTCCCCCCTCCTCTCCTGAAGGTGCTGACTCTCACTGGGGTACAGGGCCCCCCCTCCTCTCCTGAAGGTGCTGACTCTCACTGGGGTACAGGGTCCCCCCTCCTCTCCTGAAGGTGCTGACTCTCACTGGGGTACAGGGTCCCCCCTCCTCTCCTGAAGGTGCTGACTCTCACTGGGGTACAGGGTCCCCCCCTCCTCTCCTGAAGGTGCTGACTCTCACTGGGGTACAGGGTCCCCCCTCCTCTCCTGAAGATGCTGACTCTCACTGGGGTACAAGGTCCCCCTCCTCTCCTGAAGGTGCTGACTCTCACTGGGGTACAGGGTCCCCTTCCTCTCCTGAAGGTGCTGACTCTCACTGGGGTACAGGGTCCCCCCTCCTCTCCTGAAAGTGCTGACTCTCACTGGGGTACAGGGTCCCCCCTCCTCTCCTGAAGGTGCTGACTCTCATTGGGGTACAGGGTCTCCCCTCCTCTCCTGAAGGTGCTGACTCTCACTGGGGTACAGGGTCCCCCTCCTCTCCTGAAGGTGCTGACTCTCACTGGGGTACAGGGTCTCCCCTCCTCTCCTGAAGGTTCTGACTCTCACTGGGGTACAGGGTCCCACCTTTTGGTGGGGTTTGTTATTTTAGAGGTAGGACAGGGTGATGTTATAGCTGAGCCCGGCCTCAGTTACCTGTGAGTGGATGTTCATGTGTTGCTCCAAGCTGACTGCATGGCCAAACGTTTTCCCGCAGAGGTCACAGGCGAAAGGTCGCATCCCACTGTGTGACCTCCTGACATGGACCTCTAGGCCGTGGGCTGTGGAGAAAACCTGTTGGGAGAAGTTGCTGTGTTAACGTGAGGATCTCCAGGGGCCTTTCCTCGTGATTTGAGGATCTCGGACTGCACTCCCACATTCAATGGCAGAGACCACACATTCTCCCCTTCTCATTCCCATTTCCATTCATTCCCAGTTGGACCTAGTGTAAGTATGGAGTTGTGTATCTCATTTGAGACAAGCTGCTGAGTCACAGGGCCAGCAGACCTGGGTTAGAAACGTAGAAAATAGGAACAGAATGAGGCCATTCGGCCCTTCGAATCCACCCCACCATTCATTATGATCATGGTTGATCGCCCAACTCAATAGCCTGATTCTGCCTCCCCCTGACCACATTCCCCCCACCATCCTTTGATCCCCTTCACCTCAAGAGCTATATCTAATCGCTTCTTAAAAACACTCAATGCCCAAACTACTTTCTGTGGAGTGAATTCCACACATAGGGGCGGCACAGTAGCACAGTGGTTAGCACTGCTGCTTCACAGCTCCAGGGTCCTGGGTTCGATTCCCGGCTCGGGTCACTGCCTGTGTGGAGTTTGCACATTCTCCTCGTGTCTGCGTGGGTTTTCTCCGGGTGCTCCGGTTTCCTCCCACAGTCCAAAGATGTGCGGGTTAGGTTCATTGGCTATGCTAAAAAATTGCCCCTTAGTGTCCTGGGATGTGTAGGTTAGAGGGATTAGCAGGTAAATGTGTAGGGATATGGGGATAGGGTCTGGGTGGGATTGTGTTCGGTGCAGACTCGATGGGCCGAAGGGCCTGTTTCTGCACTGTAGGGTTCTATCACGTGCTCACTGTGTCTGGGTGAAGACGTTTCTCCTCATCTCTGTCTCAAACTGTCTACCCTCAAGCGCCAGACTGTGACCCCGATTTTGAACACCATCATCCTTGCATCGACCCTGTCTGGTCCTGTTGGAGTTTTATTGGTTTCTATGAGATTTCCCCCCCCACCTCAGCTATTTACCATTTATATAGATGATCTGGAGGAGGGAACCGAGTGTAGGGTGTCGAAATTTGGTGATGACACCAAGATTGGGGGAAAGGCAAATTGTGCGGAGGGTGTGGAGAGTCTGCAGAAGGATCTAGATAGGCTGGGCGAATGGGCCAGGAAATGGCAAATGGAATTTAATGTTGGCAAGTGTGAGGTGATCCACTTTGGTAGGAATAATGGTAGGAAGGACTATTACTTACGTGGAGAAAAACTGCAGCAGGGCGACGGTGCAGAGGGACCTCGGGGTCCTTGTGCATGAGTCGCAAAAACCCAGCCTGCAGGTTGCAGCAGGTGGTCAGGAAGGTGAATGGGATGCTGGCCTTCATAGCGAGCGGGATTGAATATAAAAGTAGGGAGGTCTTGCTGCAGCTGTATAGGGCATTGGTGAGGCCGCAGCTGGAGTACTGTGTGCATTTTTGGGCGCCGTACTTACGCAAGGATATTTTGGCCTTGGAGGGAGTGCAGAGGAGATTTACTCGGCTGATGCCGGAGTTGAGGGGATTGAGCTATGAGGAGAGGCTGAATAAACTAGGCTTGTACTCGTTAGAGTTTAGAAGAATGAGGGGAGATCTCATTGAGACGTATAAGATGATGAATGGGATGGATAGGATAGAGGTGGAGAGACTCTTCCCGCTCAAAAAAGATAGTAGGACTAGGGGGCACAGCCTCAAGATAAAAGGGGGGGCGGTTTAGAATGGAGTTGAGGAGGAACTTCTTCACTCAAAGGGTGGTGAATCTCTGGAATTCTCTGCCCGTTGAAGTGGTGGAGGCTGCCTCGCTAAATATTTTTAAGAAACGGGTTGATGGGTTTTTGATAAGAGAAGGGATTAAGGGTTATGGGGAGAGGGCGGGAATGTGGAGCTGAGCCACGACAGATCAGCCATGATCTTATTGAATGGCGGGGCAGGCTCGAAGGGCCAGATGACCTACTCCTGCTCCTATTTCTTATGTTCTTATGAACCCACAGCCTTCTGACTGGGAGCTAAGAACGTCACCCACCAAACCACCACTCTGTGGGCTCCAACTGCCAGTAGTGGGCGGGGATGGTGAGAGGGGCTGAGTTACCTTGTTACACTTGATGCAGTTGTAAGCGGAGGACTGCGAGTTGTAATGGGTGCTGTAATCGATGGGCTGATCAGCTTCTACTGGACTAGAAATCGGAGAGCCGTACAGATCCGGCGTGCCGATCAGGTGGCAGAAATCGTACACGTTCTGGAAGGTATCCCAGGGGAAGGCGCGAGTGCAGCCGCTGGAGAGCAATGCCTTACTGCTGGGGTAGGTCTGGGGCAGGGAGCCCGAAACTGCAACAGAAAGAAGCTAAAGTAAATGGTGAGGTTCGGTCAATCCTATTGGCCCGTTGGCATTCCAAAACCTGACACAACCCAGGGCTGCCAATCCTGATTGGACATTCCTGGACAGTTCATCACATGACCCCCAAACCAGCCCCTCCCAGTTCCCCGTCCCTGACACACTTCACTCTCCCGCCATCGGTCAGTTTAAATGCCCATCTCCTAATACCCCACCCGCCCGTGGTCAAGTGGAAAGGAAACCGACTGTTTGTTCCACGATTTGGTGACAATAAGACTTGGGTTGCACAGAGTGTCAGAGATTCATTCTGGAAATCACCCTAAAAAATCCGCAGGGATTTACTCCTTTTTTCCCGCAAATTGGCGATTTTTTGGGGAGAATCTCGGCCTTGCATTTCTACCTTCCAAGACCTCAAGATGTCCCGAAGCGCTTTAGAATGATGTACTTTCTGAAGGGTAGTCACTGTTGTAATGTAAGGACAGAAAAGCAGCCAGTATAATTAAGGATCCCACGCACCCCGGACATTTAGGGCGGCACGGTAGCACAGTGGTTAGCACTGCTGCTTCACAGCTCCAGGGTCCTGGGTTCGATTCCCAGCTCGGGTCACTGCCTGTGTGGAGTTTGCACATTCTCCTCATGTCTGCGTGGGTTTTCTCCGGGTGCTCCGGTTTCCTCCCACAGTCCAAAGATGTGCGGGTTAGGTTCATTGGCTATGCTAAAATTGCCCCTTAGTGTCCTGGGATGTGTAGGTTAGAGGGATTAGCAGGGATATGGGGATAGGGTCTGGATGGGATTGTGTTCGGTGCAGACTCGATGGGCCGAAGGGCCTGTTTCTGCACTGTAGGGTTCTATGCTGGTTCTCTATTCTCTCTTCCACCTTCTTCCATCGGGAAAAAGATACAAAAGTCTGAGGTCACGTTCCAACCGACTCAAGAACAGTTTCTTCCCTGCTGCTGTCAGACTTTTGAATGGACCTACCTCGCATTACATTGATCTTTCTCTAGCTATGATTGTAACACTACATTCTGCACTCTCCTTTCCTTGTGCATGAGTCGCAAAAACCCAGCCTGCAGGTGCAGCAGGTGGTCAGGAAGGCGAATGGGATGCTGGCCTTCATAGCGAGGGGGATTGAATATAAAAGTAGGGAGGTCTTGCTGCAGCTGTATAGGGCATTGGTGAGGCCGCAGCTGGAGTACTGTGTGCAGTTTTGGGCGCCGTACTTACGCAAGGATATTTTGGCCTTGGAGGGAGTGCAGAGGAGGTTTACTAGGCTGATACCGGAGTTGAGGGGGTTGAGCTATGAGGAGAGGCTGAATAAACTAGGCTTGTACTCGTTGGAGTTTAGAAGAATGAGGGGAGATCTCATTGAAACGAATAAGATGATGAATGGGATGGATAGGATAGAGGTGGAGAGACTCTTCCCGCTCAGAAAGGATAGTAGGACTAGGGGGCACAGCCTCAAGATAAAAGGGGGTGCGGTTTAGAACAGAGTTGAGGAGGAACTTCTTCACTCAAAGGGTGGTGAATCTCTGGAACTCTCTGCCCGTTGAAGTGGTGGAGGCTGCCTCGCTAAATATTTTTAAGAAGCGGGTTGATGGGTTTTTGATAAGAGAGGGGATTAAGGGTTATGGGGAGAGGGCGGGAAGGTGGAACTGAGCCACGACAGATCAGCCATGATCTTATTGAATGGCGGGGCAGGCTCGAAGGGCTAGTTGGCCTACTCCTGCTCCTATTTCTTATGTTCTTATGTTCTTTCCTTCTCTATGAACGGTATGCTTTGTCTGTACAGCACTCAAGAAACAATACTTTTCATTGTGTGTTAATACATGTGACAATAAGAAATCAAATCAAATCGATTTGTGGGAGTTTGTTGAGAGTAAATTGGCTGGTCCATTTCCTACACGGTTACAGCAGTGACCACATCTCAAACACATTCAACGGTTCCAAAGCAGTTTGGACCATCCTGAGATCAAAGAAGTCACTACAGAGTGAGTTTGATTCCTCGTACCCTCACAAGTCCAGGTATAAATTGAGATTTAAGGTTTTCAAGTGAAAATGTTCTTGTTCTAACTCCACGACCTTTTAAATGAGGGGACATTGCAGCTCACAAACACAAAGCGAGGTCTCGGTACCTGACGCAAAGGTGTGGGTGGTGTCCCTAGTCATGTGACATGGAGACACCCGCTCATTGGCTGCATTGTTCTCCCTTGGAGGCTGCTCCTGGTCAGGCTTGGGGTCATGACCTTTCACCCCCGTGCCGGGGTCCACGCATTGCGCTGGAGACCAAATGGGCGAACCTGGAAAAAGCCAGAAAAACTATTCATCTTTTCAAAATCTTACGAGGAAGAAGTATTTGCTCACAATTTATTTTCTGCTGCGGGTTCATCAATCTTGCCGTTCCCCCCCCCTCACTCCCTTCCCTTTTTATTTTAATTTTACAGCCAATGAAGTATTTTTCCAGCGTAGTCCCTGTGTTGGGGGTGATGCCAAACCAGGTAAATAAATGTGCCCACAGGAAGCAAACACAATCAGAACTCATGAAGGGGAATTGGATAAATGTATTCGATTGGAATATTTGCAGTGCCAATGGGAATGAGAGGAGCGTTAATGACTACTTGTGACCAATGGGAAGCAGTGGGGATTGGGACTGGGTGGAACAGTGGGTTAGCACTGCTGCCTCACAGCACCAGGGACCCGGTTCGATTCCCGGCTTGGGTCAGTGTCTGTGCGGAGTCTGCACATTCTCCCCGTGTCTGCGTGGGTTTCCTCAGGGTGCTCCGGTTTCCTCCCACAGTCCAAAAGACGTGCCGGTTAGGGTGCATTGGCCGTGCTAAATTCTCCCTCGCTGTGCCCAAACAGGCACCGGAGTGTGGCGATTAGGGGATTTTCACAGTAACTTCATTGTAGTGTTAATGTAAGCCTACTTGTGACACCAATAGACTTTACTTTTAACTGGGAGATGGTAGGGATTGGGACGTACGGGGAGACGGTGGGGATTGGGACAGACGGGGAGACGGTGGGGATTGGGACGGACGGGGAGACGGTGGGGATTGGGACGGACGGGGAGACGGTGGGGATTGGGACGGACGGGGAGACGGTGGGGATTGGGACGGACGGGGAGACGGTGGGGATTGGGACGGACGGGGAGACGGTGGGGATTGGGACGGACGGGGAGACGGTGGGGATTGGGACGGACGGGGAGACGGTGGGGATTGGGACGGACGGGGAGACGGTGGGGATTGGGACGGACGGGGAGACGGTGGGGATTGGGACGGACGGGGAGACGGTGGGGATTGGGACGGACGGGGAGACGGTGGGGATTGGGACGGACGGGGAGACGGTGGGGATTGGGACGGACGGGGAGACGGTGGGGATTGGGGCGGACGGGGAGACGGTGGGGATTGGGACGGACGGGGAGACGGTGGGGATTGGGACGGACGGGGAGACGGTGGGGATTGGGACGGACGGGGAGACGGTGGGGATTGGGACGGACGGGGAGACGGTGGGGATTGGGACGGACGGGGAGACGGTGGGGATTGGGACGGACGGGGAGACGGTGGGGATTGGGACGGACGGGGAGACGGTGGGGATTGGGGCGGACGGGGAGACGGTGGGGATTGGGGCGGACGGGGAGACGGTGGGGATTGGGACGGACGGGGAGACGGTGGGGATTGGGACGGACGGGGAGACGGTGGGGATTGGGTCGGACGGGGAGACGGTGGGGATTGGGACGGACGGGGAGACGGTGGGAATTGGGACGGACGGGGAGACGGTGGGGATTGGGACGGACGGGGAGACGGTGGGGATTGGGACGGACGGGGAGACGGTGGGGATTGGGACGGACGGGGAGACGGTGGGGATTGGGACGGACGGAGAGACGGTTGGGATTGGGACGGACGGGGAGACGGTGGGGATTGGGACGGACGGGGAGACGGTGGGGATTTGGACGGACGGGGAGACGGTGGGGATTGGGACAGACGGTGGGGATTGGGGCGGACGGGGAGACGGTGGGGATTGGGACGGACGGGGAGACGGTGGGGATTGGGACGGACGGGGAGACGGTGGGAATTGGGACGGACGGGGAGACGGTGGGGATTGGGACGGACGGGGAGACGGTGGGGATTGGGACGGACGGGGAGACGGTGGGGATTGGGACGGACGGGGAGACGGTGGGGATTGGGACGGATGGGGAGACGGTGGGGATTGGGACGGACGGGGAGACGGTGGGGATTGGGACGGACGGGGAGACGGTGGGGATTGGGACGGACGGGGAGACGGTGGGGATTGGGACAGACGGGGAGACGGTGGGGATTGGGACGGACGGGGAGACGGTGGGGATTGGGACAGACGGGGAGACGGTGGGGATTGGGACAGACGGGGAGACGGTGGGGATTGGGACGGATGGGGAGATGCCCCCTTCCCAGGATAGAGTTAAGAAAAAATATCTTATATTTATATAGCAAATTTAACAAATTAAAACATGTCAAGGTGTTTCACAGAAGTATTACAAAGCATAATTAGACATTGAGCCAGATAAAGAAATATTTGGTCGGGTGAATAAGAGTTTGGTCAGGGAGGGTGGTGATAAGGTGGTAAGTGTAGTGTAAGGGACTGGCATATTCGGGGTTAATGTGGGATAGCTGTACCACCCCCACAGTGATGTAAGAGAACACATGACCTGCACCCAAGGGCCGGTGTGGCACAGGGACTGACCGTGTGGCACAGAGACTGACCGTGTGGCACAGGGACTGACCGTGTGGCACAGGGACTGACCGTGTGGCACAGAGGCTGACCGTGTGGCACAGGGACTGACCGTGTGGCACAGAGACTGACCGTGTGGCACAGGGACTGACCGTGTGGCACAGAGACTGACCGTGTGGCACAGGGACTGACCGTGTGGCACAGAGGCTGACCGTGTGGCACAGGGACTGACCGTGTGGCACAGGGACTGACCGTATGGCACAGGGACTGACCGTGTGGCACAGAGACTGACCGTGTGGCACAGGGACTGACCGTGTGGCACAGAGACTGACCGTGTGGCACAGGGACTGACCGTGTGGCACAGGGACTGACCGTGTGGCACAGAGGCTGACCGTGTGGCACAGGGACTGACCATGTGGCACAGGGACTGACCGTATGGCACAGGGACTGACCGTGTGGCACAGAGACTGACCGTATGGCACAGGGACTGACCGTGTGGCACAGAGGCTGACCGTGTGGCACAGAGACTGACCGTGTGGCACAGAGACTGACCGTGTGGCACAGGGACTGACCGTGTGGCACAGGGACTGACCATGTGGCACAGGGACTGACCGTGTGGCACAGAGACTGACCGTGTGGCACAGAGACTGACCGTGTGGCACAGGGACTGACCGTATGGCACAGAGACTGACCGTGTGGCACAGGGACTGACCGTGTGGCACAGGGACTGACCGTGTGGCACAGGGACTGGTGGTGTGGTGTTGGAACACACCTGTACTCATGCCTAAGTCTGGAGACAGCTCCCAGCTTGTACCTTCCCCTGTGTATTTATAATTGTTTTAACTATTAATAAAGACTGACAGTTAACCTGCGAAAGAACAAAGACTTCATCAAACCTACCCAGATGTGATCAGCAGCCCAGGATAGTAAGCGAGATAGAGAGGAGGAACGCCAGGGTTTACAGCTCGGGCAGCTGAGTATAAATATATCAAAATAAAATAATCGTGAATAAATACAGTGAGGAATGTGGAAGCCTCTCTCCTGCAGAGTGTCTGGGGCAGAGAGAGCGGAGAGGCATTAACAGGGGTGTTACACAGGAGAGTGAAGGTTGATGTTGAGAGGGTGAATGTTCTGGGTTCTGTAAGTGCATCACTTTGTTCACCGTTCCCTGCGCACTGCCTCCCCTGGAGCCTCACAACAGCCAGGTGATGCTGCGTTACTGGCTGCTTTCGCCTCTCCCCGTGTCAGGCAGGCTGTGATTTGAATACAGAGCCTTTGGTTTAACTGCCCAAGTTCCAGACTGTAAAACAGTGTGGAAAAAGTCCACAGTTTGTTCATCTCTGCCACATTGTTCAGCCTGCTTTCACAATAACAGGGAGTGGGGGCTGGGGGGAGTGGCGGGAGGGGGTGGGGGGTGGGGGGGGGGGGGGCTGGTGCTGTGATGGGGTGGGGGGAGTTGGTGGATGGTGGGAGCGGGGAGGCAAATTTAGAAAGTAATTGTTTTTGCAGAACGCTTCCCTGCTCTAGAACGGAAATGTAGCGTTCCAACGGCCATTTTCCTGTCCTTTCCGGAAGGGGTTGCGTGATTGGCGCATTTGGAAACAGCCAAAAGGCCCACTTGATCTTGGGCAGGAATTTCCAGTCCTGCCAAAGAGCTGGCACAGGAATGATGGGCCGAACAGCCTCCCTCCCTGCTGGGAAACTATCAATTCTGTCTCTCGATTGTTGTCACAGTTGACCGGTATCGTGCTCTGGATTTGTAACCCTCCAGAGAAATGGGTGGTGTCACGTGTTCCAGATCTCCAACGCTCTGAAATCTCTGCGCTTTTCAGACCCTGCCCACTAACTGTCTCCTTCTCCCTTCTCTCACCTTTCAGCCTGTCTGTGCTCTGAGAATTTCTCGCTAAACCTCTTCACCTCTCTCTTTCTCCCCTCTGTCAGACCCTCCGTAAATCCTATCTCTTTGGGTTTTTGGTCGCTGTCTCCCTGCAATGGGAGGGATTTTCCGCCTGTTCCCCAGGATGTTTTCCAGCAGTGGGATGCGGCACCTGCTTGCTGGCGGTGAGATCTTATGGTCGCACAGTTGGCAACAGGGTTTACCTTTGAACACACCCCTCGGTACTGGGGAAGCCACGACGAGGGTTCATCACCAGCGGGATCTAAATTCCCACCGGCGTGAAAGGGAGCAGAATTTTGGCAAATATCTCCAAGTGTGGCTCGATGACCGGGAGGGATTTTCCAGACCTTCCCGCCAGCGGGATCTTGCATTCCCACCAAAGATGGGTTCCCCAGTGGTGAGGCGGGCAAGCCATGGAAAACACCATCGACCTCGACAGGACTGGAAAATCCCACCAGCAGCCACCTCCAGTAGCAGAGGCGGCTCTGCTCCTGGAAAACACACTGCAGCGGGGCTGGAAAATCCCAGCCTTAGTTTCAGTTTGAAAATGCTTCTGAGATGCACTCTGGGACATTTTATCATTTTAAAGTTAATTTATTATTGCCACAAGTAGGCTTACATTAACGCTGCAATGAAGTCACTGTGCAAATCCCCTGGTTTCCACATTCTGGTGCCTGTTTGGGTACACTGAGGGAGAATTTAGCATGGCCAGTGCACAAAACTGTGTCAAGCTCTTCCCCCCACTGCGACACAAGTTACACTGATATAAGAGCCATCTTGTAGGTGTACGCAGGCAGCGCGAGTTCTCCCCGCTGTCCACAATATCAATACGGAGCCCCCAGTGTCCAGAGTAGAGGTTGCCAACTCAAATTGGATGGAATCCTGGAGGTTTCATCACATCATCTCCAACAACGCAGCTCTGAGCCTCTGTCATTGGTCAATCAATGGGTCCAATCTCAGAGTGTCCCGTCTTTCCACGGCCAATCAAAAAGCAAATGGATCTTTCGTTATCCCATTGGGTGATTCCTGACCATTGCTCCAGCTGCCTTTTACTCCTAGTGGCCAATATTGCAATGTTTAATAAAATAGACTTCAAAGGAAACTGTATTATTTGACTGTCTCTATGATTTTCCCTCAGGTGTTGCTCCCAGTGGTGTTAAGGAAATGGATGTTAATTCCCGGAGACTCCAGGGCAATCCTGGAGGAATTGGTAACAGTGCTGTGGAGCTGAAAAGTGGGATCAGCGGAATTGTGGCTTGTCCTTAGAGTGTGTGGAAAAGTTCAAAATCTTTCAGAAGTTTCAGAGCGTTGAAACTGATCCAAGGCAACAAGTTTCAGAGCTACTCCAACTGATTCAAATAACTCAGAATGGGGCAGCACAGTGGTTAGCACCGCTGCCTCACAGCGCCAGGGACCCGAGTTCGATTCCCGGCTTGGGTCACTGTCTATGTGGAGTCTGCACATTCTCCCCGTGTCTGTGTGGGTTTCAAAGAACAAGGAAAATTACAACACAGGAACAGGCCCTTCAGCCCTCCAAGCCTGCACCAATCATGCTGCCCAACTTAACTAAAAGCCCCTGCCCTTCTGGGAACCATATCCATCCATTCCCATCCTATTCACATGTTTGTCAAGATACCTCTTAAAAGTCACTACAGTAAATTCCGGGGACCCACCACCCTCTGTGTAAAAAACTTGCCCCATACATCTCCTTTAAACGTTGCCCCTCACATCTTAAACCTATGCCCCCTAGGTGAACCTAGTTTCCTCCGCGTGCTCCAGTTTCCTCCCACAGTCCAAAGATGTGCGGATTAGGTGGATTGGCCATGCTAAATTGCCCCTTAATGTCAGGGGCACTAGCTAGGGTAAATATATGGGGATAGGGCCTTGGGTGGGATTGTGGTCTGTGCAGACTCAATGGGCTGAATGGCCTCCTTCTGCACTGTAGGAATTCTGTGGTTCTATGTCATCCCCTTGGTGTTAAAAGGGAAAAACTTGTTGGAATTTTGGAAGGACTAACGAGGCGAGGGATAACCAATGAACAGTCGGTAACTAGGAAGTACAGAGAGTCAGAGGGACATTGGGGTGGAGATGTATAGATCCGTGAAGGCAGCAGGAAAGGTAGATAAGGTAGTTAAGAGGGTGTATGAGATATTTGCCTTTATTAGCCCAGGCAGACAATATAGGAATTAATGTTTTGTCATTAATGTTTTGGGCGGCACGGTAGCACAGTGGGTTAGCACTGCTGCTTCACAGCTCCAGGGTCCTGGGTTCGATTCCCGGCTCGGGTCACTGCCTGTGTGGAGTTTGCACATTCTCCTCGTGTCTGCGTGGGTTTTCTCCGGGTGCTCCGGTTTCCTCCCACAGTCCAAAGATGTGCGAGTTAGGTTCATTGGCTATGCTAAAATTGCCCCTTAGTGTCCTGGGATGTGTAGGTTAGAGGGATTAGCAGGTAAAATGTGTAGGGATATGGGGATAGGGTCTGGGTGGGATTGTGTTCGGTGCAGACTCGATGGGCCGAAGGACCTGTTTCTGCACTGTAGGGTTCTATGTTCATATGAGGAGCAGCTGAGGAATCTGGGTCTGTTCTCGATGGAGTTTGGAAGAATGAGAGCGATATCCAATTGGAACTTACAGAAAACTGACAGGTCTGGATTTAAGATGATCAGTGGGTTGGATAGGGTGGACAGTGAGAGCCTTTTACCTCGGATGGTGATGGCTAACATAAGGGGACACAGCTTTAAATGAAGGGGTGGTAATTATAGGACGGATGTCAGAGGTTCTTTACTCAGAGGGTAGTAAGGGCGTGGAATGCCCTGCCCGCAGCAGTTGTGGACTCGCCAACTTTAAGGGCGTTCGAATGGTCAGTGGATGGGCATATGGGTAAGATTGGAATAGTTTAGGTTAGAGGGTCATTAGATTGGTTCCACTGGTCAGCGCAACATCGAGGGCCGAAGGGCCTGTACTGCGCTGGAATGTTCTATGAGTGGACGTGGAGAGGATGTTTCCACTCTTGGAAGAGACTAGAATTCGAGGGCACAACCTCAGAGTGAAGGGACGCTCCTTTAAGACGGAGATGAGGAGGAATTTTTTCAGCCAGAGGGTGGTGAATCTGTGGAAACTCTTTGCCACAGAGGGCTGTGGAGGCCGGGTCATTGAGAGATAGATAGGTTCTTGATCAATAAGGGGATCAAGGGTTATGGGGAGAAGGCAGGAGAATGGGGGATGAGAATCATATCAGCCATGATTGAATGGCGGGGCAGACTCGATGGGCTGAATGGCCTAATTCTGCTCCTTTATCTTATGGTCTTATAAGAGCAGGGGGGGTATGGAGCTGTGTAAAACACTCATGAGGCCACAGCTGGAGCACTGTGTGCAGTTCTGGTCGATACACTATAGGAAGGGTGTGACTGCACTGGAGGGGCTGCAGGGGAGATTCTCCAGGATGCTGCCTGTGCTGGAGTGTTTCACCCCTGGAGAGGGGCTGGTTAGCCTGGGGTTGTTTTCCTCAGAGCAGAGAAAGCTGAGGGGGGACACGGGAGCAGCCTGAGGTATACAAAATCATGAAGGACATAGATAAGACAGATAGGAAGAAACTTTTTCTTTGTGGAGGGGTCAATAACCAGGATTTAAGGTAACGGGAGGTATGGTGGGAATCTGAAACTCACTGCCTGAAAGGGTAGAAAAGGCAGGAAACCCTCATAAACATTCCAGAAGCATTTCGATGAGCATTTGAAAGGCTTCAGTATTCAGGGCTACGGACCGAGTGCTGGAAAATGGGATTAGAATAGGTACAATGGGCCAAAGGGCCTCTTTGTGTGCAGAAAAACTGTGACTCTAAAACTCCCGCTGTCGCTGTGACTTATCACAAGCAGGCGGAAGTAAATGTGTGATGAAATTCAGGAGCAAAGACAACATCCTGCAAATAAGATACTGAACAAATAGACGAGGATGCAGCCCGATGTCCCACAGACTCAGGAAGGGTTTGTAAATGAGTGAGAATTACTGAACTAAATAGATAAAACTTTAATACAAAGAGCAGTATTTGATTTTGATACTGTAAGTTAAGGAGAGCAGCATTTAGCAACATATTGTAAACTATTTATAAATAGCAATGTTCATAATTGGGCAATTCTTTTATTATTTGAAACTTTATTTAAACTGTTATGAATTATGATTATTTGTTTTGCCATCTCAGTTTAGCATAAGCTGCCATGATGTCAATCTGTCTGCCCATCCACCCATCTGTCTGTCTGTCTCTCTGTCTGTCTGTCCATCCACCCATCTGTCTGTCTGTCTGTCTCTCTGTCTGTCTGCCCATCCACCCATCTGTCTGTCTGTCTGTCTCTCTGTCTGTCTGCCCATCCACCCATCTGTCTGTCTGTCTGTCTCTCTGTCTGTCTGCCCATCCACCCATCTGTCTGTCTGTCTCTCTGTCTGTCTCTCTGTCTGTCTCTCTGTCTGTCTGCCCATCCACCCATCTGTCTGTCTGTCTGTCTCTCTGTCCATCTGCCCATCCACCCATCTGTCTGTCTGTCTCTCTGTCTGTCTGCCCATCCGTCTGTCTGTCTGTCTGCTCGTCTGTGTGTCTGTCTTTTTGACTGTCTGTCTACCTGCCTGTCTGTCTACCCGTTCCTTCTGCCTGTCTGTCTGTCTATTATTTTATGTTATTCCTGTCTGGAGTTACAAAGTAAAAAGTCTGACAACACCAGGTTTTAGTCCAACCGATTTATTTGATAATATTCTCACAAGCTTTCGAGGGTGCTGCCTCTTTGTCAAGTGAATGGAGAGTTCACTCCATTCACTTGACAAAGAGGCAGCACCCTCGAAAGCTTGTGAGAATATTATCAAATAAATCGGTTGGACTAAAACCTGGTGTTGTCAGACTTTTTACTGTGTTTACGCCAGTCCAACGCCGGCATACCCACATCATGGAGTTACAAAGCCAATGTGCAGAGTGGACTTGGCAAGTCCTTAAACTCTTTGCCTCGCTTGCTCCAAAAACCAATTCAAATTGAATCCAATTCATGGTCCCCACAAGGGAGATGTACAGGGCTCACGCTGACAACAGCATGCATTACACCTGATCTCACACTTAATCCAACTACTAAAGGTCGTGAATGTAGTCCAATCTATCACGTAAACCAGCCTCCCATCCATTGACTCTGTCTACACTTCCCGCTGCCTCGGAAAAGCAGCCAGAATAATCAAGGACCCCCATGCACCCCGGACATTCTCTCTTCCACCTTCTTCCATCGGGAAAAAGATACAAAAGTCTGAGGTCCCGTACCGACCGACTCAAGAACAGCTTCTTCCCTGCTGCTGTCAGACTTTTGAATGGACCTACCTCGCATTAAGCTGATCTTTCTCTGCACCCTCGCTGTGACTGTAACACTACATTCTGCACCCTCTCCTTTCCTTCTCTATGAATGGTATGTGTTGTCTGTGTAGCATGCAAGAAACAATACTTTTCACTGTATGTTAATACACGTGACAATAATAAATCAAATCAAAAAAGGGGCAAGAAGTAACTACCGTCCCGCCCACCACAGAATCACAGTGGGAGAGGGGCAACAAATGGAAATGTCCGGTGACCTCGGGTAGAATTTTCCAGTCGTGCTTGAGTGAGCCCTTAAAATCCCACTATCCACTGATGTGTCAATCTATCTGTCCATCTATCTCTCTATCTTTCTATCTATCTATTTGTTTACATACATGTCCCATTCTCCCCCACCACCCCCACCGCAATTAAAACCCCACCCTGCCCCCCCCGGGTGACCCAGTTGTCTCTGGAGATGTGTTAACTTGCCCTGTTTATGCTATGGATCAGGTATATTATCAGGTATACACCACACCAGGTTTATACAAATCATTTTCCAGCCCATTAGTAATTGGCTGCATTTGGGAGTTTCCAATCTCTTCAGGGTGAAAGCTGTGTGTAAGGTGCTGATCGTAGGAAGATAATGATCTCCGTGTTTACTGCTCGCAACACAAGCACACTTCCTGTCCCTAAAACCATCCCTCAGCCCAATAAAAAAGATTCATACTAATCAGCACAGAGATTATATGTAAACATTTGCTGCGATTGGTATTTTTCTCCTCACCCAAAGCCATTACTTTCCAGCCGGGCACAAACTCCACAGTCACTTGTTAACCAATCCCCTTCCATGCATCCGGCCAGTCGGAATTGCAAATCTGATTGGGTGTAACCTCGAAGGTTTTAATCACACAATCTCTCAACCCCCCGCTACCCCCCACCCCACCGCACTTACCCCTCACTCCCCAACCCCACCCTCCCCCACTACCCCCCACCCCACCGCACTTACCCCTCACTCCCCAACCCCACCCTCCCCCCCGCTATCCCCCACCCCACCGCACTTACCCCTCACTCCCCAACCCCACCCTCCCCCCCCGCTATCCCCCACCCCACCGCACTTACCCCTCACTCCCCAACCCCACACTCCCCCGCTACCCCCCATCCCACCGCACTTACCCCTCACTCCCCAACCCCACACTCCCCCGCTACCCCCCCATCCCACCGCACTTACCCCTCACTCCCCAACCCCACCCTCCCCCCCGCTACCCCCCACCCCACCGCACTTACCCCTCACTCCCCAACCCCACCCTCCCCCACTACCCCCACCCCACCGCACTTACCCCTCACTCCCCAACCCCACCCTCCCCCCCGCTACCCCCCACCCCACCGCACTTACCCCTCACTCACCAACCCCACCCTCCCCCACTACCCCCCACCCCACCGCACTTACCCCTCACTCCCCAACCCCACCCTCCCCCGCTACCCCCAACCCCACCGCACTTACCCCTCACTCCCCAACCCCACCCTCCCCCCGCTACCCCCCACCCCACCGCACTTACCCCTCACTCCCCAACCCCACCCTCCCCCCCGCTACCCCCCACCCCACCACACTTACCCCTCACTCCCCAACCCCACCCTCCCCCCCGCTACCCCCCCACCCCACCACACTTACCCCTCACTCCCCAACCCCACCCTCCCCCCCGCTACCCCCACCCCACCGCACTTACCCCTCACTCCCCAACCCCACCCTCCCCCGCTACCCCCCACCCCACCGCACTTACCCCTCACTCCCCAACCCCACCCTCCCCCGCTACCCCCTACCCCATCGCACTTACCCCTCACTCCCAACCCCACCCTCCCCCACTACCCCCACCCCACCGCACTTACCCCTCACTCCCCAACCCCACCCTTCCCCCCGCTACCCCCCATCCCACCGCACTTACCCCTCACTCCCCAACCCCACCCTCCCCCCCGCTACACACAGTGAGCACGTGA